>PVHT021183613.1:97803-187044 GCA_004024745.2 Catagonus wagneri
CCATCATCAATAAGTCCACAAATAACAAATGCTGGAGAGGGTGTGGAGAAAAGGGAACCCTCCTGCACTGCTGGTGGGAGTGTAAGCTGGTACAACCACTATGGAAAACAGTATAGTATGGAGGTATCTCAGGAAACCAAACACAGAACTACCATATGATCCAGCAATCCCACTCCTGAACATATATCCAGACAGAACTACAATTCAAAAGGGTTCATGTACCCGTATGTTCACAGAAGCACTATTCACAACAGCCAAGACACGGAAACAATCTAAATGCCCATTGACAGAGGAATGGATAAAGAAGATGTGGTACATATACACAATGGAATACTACTCAGCCATTAAAAAAGAACAAAATAATGCTATTTGCAGCAACATGGATCCAACTAGAAGTTCTCATACTTAGTGAAGTCAGAAAGAGAAATACCATATGGTATCGCTTGTATGTGGAAACTAAAATACAGCACAGAAGAACCTATCTGCAGAACAGAAACAGATTCACAGACCTGGAGAACAGATTTGTAGTTGCCAAGGGGGAGGGGGAAGGAATGGGATGGACTGAATAGATGCAAACGATTCCATTTAGAATGGATAAACAATGAGGTCCTGCTCTATACAGCACAGGGAACTATATCCAATCACTTATGCTAGAACCTGATGGAAGATAATGAGAAAAAGAATGTATATATATATGTATGACTGGGTCACTCTGCTGTACAGCAAAAATGGACAGAACACCGTAAATCAACTATACTTAATTTTTCTAAAAAGGACTGTTTTGCTTTGTCCTTTTCACACTGGATTCCTTTTTGTTTACCTGCAGTATCGAGAGCCTCCAGGATACAATACTGAACGGAAGGGGGAAAGCAAACACCCTTGTCTTGTTCCTGATCTTAGTTGTGCTGCTCACCTCCTTAGAGAACAGCTGGAGTTCACGTCACCCCCAACGGCTGGCCCAGCACACACCCACAGTGAAGAAGTGAAGGGGCAAGTCAATCTCTCTCTCTCTCTCTTTTTTTTGTCTTTTTGCCTTATCTAGGGCCCCACTCACGGCATATGGAGATTCCCAGGCTAGGGGTCTAACAGGAGCTGCAGCCACCGGCCTACACCACAGCCACAGCAACGCGGGATCTGAGCCGCATCTGCGACCTACACCACAGCTCACGGCAACGCCAGATCCTTAACCCACTGAGCGAGGCTAGGGGATCAAACCCGCAACCTCATGGTTCCTAGTCAGATTCGTTAACCAGAGTCGTGACAGGAACTCTGGGGCAAGTCAATCTCAATCACATTTGGCCCCCAGCCAAATCCCACGACCACTGGTGTGGAAAACACCCTAACCTTCCCTTAAACAGCACCCAGCTGAATCACCCTAGACCAGTTTCTCCACCTCCCTGGGGTGGGGTGGGTGGTGACTGTCTGCTCACCTGAGAGAGACACTCGGGGAGCACGCTGGTGAGTCCCCTGATCTCTTCTGCCTCATTACCCCAGACTTGTAGCTGCCCAAACTAAAGCCTGCTCTCCAGTCAGGGGACCCAGGGGTGACTCACAAGTCAGGAAACTTTAAGACAAAAGCTGCCCACTCCAGGCCAACACAACAGCTTTGCAGCGGGCAAACAGTAGTTCATTTTGGAGTGTGTTACATTAGGTGGTCCCTCGAACACGGAAACAAAGAATCTCAATCCTAGGTACAGATCCACAAGAAACGAACACAGACACCTGTACACAAATGTTCACAGCAGTGCTATTCATAGCAGCCAAAATGCGGAAACAAGCCAAGTGTCCATCCATGGACGAATGGACAAAGCATAGTACATCCACAGAGTGGAATATTACTCAGCAATGAAAAGGGATGAATTCCTGGTACCTGCTACAATGCGGATGGAACTGAAAACAGGATGCTAAGTGAAAGAAACCAGACCCAAAAGGCCACATGCTGTATGATTCCATTCATACGAAATATCTAGCACAGGCAAAGGCAAAGACAGAAAGCAGATGAGTCACTGTCAGGACCTGGGGAAGGAGGGACAGGAGAGCGGTCACTCCATGAGTAGAGAACTGGTGGCTGCGTGACACTGTGAACGCACTAAACGCGAGCTATGGATTTCAGAAAAGGTTAACTGTCCGTTATGTGATTTTCAACTTAACAACAACAAAAAAAAAACCATGTATATCAGAGAAAATCAAACTACTAAATTAAAGCTAATTCAGCCTTTGCATAAATGTCTGGAAAGTTTGTTTGAACTGTTCATATTCCCAAACAAGCCCCAGTTTCCTATGTCTTAATCAAGTGGACAGTACGAGCCTTCCATGACAGCTTTTTTTTTTTGTCTTTTTTGCCTTTTCTAGAGCCGCACCTGCGGCATATGGTGGTTCCCAGGCTAGGGGTCTGACAGGAGCTGTAGCCGCCGGCCTTCACCACAGCCATACCAACGTGGGATCTGAGCCGCGTCTGCAACCTACACCACAGCTCACGGCAACGCCGGATCCTTAACCCACTGAGCAAGGCCAAGGATCAAACCTGCAACCTCATGGTTCCTACTAGGATTTGTTAACCACTGAGCCACGACGGGAACTCCTGACAGCTCTTTCTTGAAGGAAGCCTGGGGGGTGGTGCACAGCCCTGGATGGATTGGGAGGCTGGCTCTCAGAACACAGCAACTTCATGGTTTTGTCATGAATGCCAATTTTATTAATTTAATGAGCAGAATGCTATCCTTGTTTTGTAATGGAAAACCGCTTCTTTGTAACACCTGCTGGTCAACGGCCTGCAAGGTGGAAGCTGTCCCCCATCTTTCAATACCGACAGCCGAGGCCCAGGATGGAGGCACCTGCTTTCCATCCCTCCACAGGACTCAACAAGGAGCCAGGGAGCAAAGGTATTCAAGGTATTTGATTGTGGTTTTTTTTTTTTTTTTGCTTTTTAGGGTGACACATGTGGCCTATGGAGGTTCCCAGGCTAGAGGTCAAATCAGAGCTACAGCTCCTGGCCTACACCACAGCCACAGCAGCGCCAGATCTGAGCTGCATCTGCCACCTACACCACAGCTCTTGGCAACGCCGGATCCTTAATCCACCGGGTGAGGCGAAGGATGGAACCGACATCCTCATGCTAGTCAGGTTTATTACTACTGAGCCATGACCCGAACCCCTCAGGAGGTTTTTTTTTTTTTTTTAAAGATCTCTTTAAAGGAAAAAGCTTTCATTCCTACATTTGATTTTGTTCTTTCCCTGCCCAATGGAGCAGATTCCCCAAGAAACACTACTACAGGCAGACCTTGATTCACTGTGCCTCGCAGATACCTGCTTTCACAAGGTGAAGATCTGGGGCAGGCCTGTGTCACACAACTCTATTGGTGCATTTTTCCAACAGCATGTGCTGACTCTGGGTCTCTGTGTCACATTTTGCTAATTCTCACAATATTTCAAACTTTATCATTACTTTTACAGTGATGGTGATCACAATCTTTGATGCAAAAAGATTATGACTTGCTGAAATGACATCATTTTGTAGGAATAAAGTATTTTTAAGTTAAGGTATATACAATGTTTTAAAATACATAATGCTATTACATACTTAACAGATTACAGTATAAACGTAACTTTCATATGCAAGGGGAAACCAAAAGCTTTGTGTGACTCGCTTTGTTGTAATACATGCTTTATTAAGATGGTCTGGACCCAACCCACATCACCTCTGAGGCGTAGACACTCATGCGATCCTCTCAACCCAAACCCAGCTCGACTTCTCTGTCACTGACTCAGCAACTACTCCAGGTGACATGTGCATGAAATCCTCTCAAGCCAAACCCAGCTTGAGGTTCTGGGCCACTGACTCAGCTACTACTCCAGATGACACATGACTCTCAGTGCTGTCCCATTTGCACACCTCATGGTGTTTAAAAGTTTTGTAAAATGTCACCTTTTAACACATACCAATCGGTGACCTCTTAGCCGAACACAATTCTGTTAATAGATCACTGAGCTCTCTGAGTAAAAGGCAGTAAACAACCTCAAACTACATTCGCTGGTGTTTTAAATGGCAGATTTGAAGATGAACAACAGGCAGCTGCACCTCTGTCACAAAACGGCAGAGTCACAGACCGGGACCGAACAGGGAGGAAATAACTCATCACTTAATAAATGGAGTCTGCCGAACAGAAATAAGGGGCACCGTGGGCCTCAGTGAGATAGAGACAGGATCCAGAGCACCTGGGACTCCATGGGGCTGGGCCTGGGCACAGCTCTGAGGTGCCACCCTGAGCTCCCACCTACCTCTTGGCCGAGGCTGGAGACTTGGCCACGATCACCGCATTCCTGTAGTCCGGGATCTGTGACAGAGAGAGGCTGCGGTTACTGCCAGGCCTCCAGCAGGCCACTCGCACCCAGCATCCGACGATGCAGAACAGTGACCATTCCAACAGACTCAAGAATGGCATCTGGGCACTTGAAAGTTTTCCAAAAGAGAAAGAGTTCAAAGTAAATTTCGTCTTTGGAAAATGAAGAAATGCTTACTTGGGGTGGGGGGGAACTATCACCAGGGCATGAATTTTAAAGAATTAAGAAAAGAGTGGGGCTATGAGTAGTCAGCGCCTCTCTACAGGGCAGCAAATCCTGGTACGTGGTACAAAGTCAGGTCCTCTCTGAAACCCAGCTTCTGTAGTTTCACCATCCAACATGCACCCCAGGGAAACGCCAAGTTCCAAACAAAGAACTGCGTCTTTCCTGCATCTCAGTCGCAGCATCACATGGAAACCAGTTTGTTAAAGGAGTCAGCCCAGCCCTGTGTTATCAAGATGTTTAGAGCCCTCGGAAAGTAACTGCAGCATCAGTCTGCTATGCAGGCTCCCTCTGAACACCTGAAGCGAGCGGGCTCGGGCGAGTGCGACGCGGGACACACCTGAGGCCAGCCTCTGAGGTCAGAGTGCACAGCTGCTTTAGGGTGAGCAGTAGTTTGCTGCTTCTGATTTCATCTTGGCAATATTTTCAAACTATGTTCTTAAAATTTAATCACTTCATTATATTATTTCATTCAGATATATCCCCATTAATTTTTTCTCATAATTACTCAAATCAATGGATTTTAGTGGAAATGCTCAATAGCATCTAGCCTCTGCACAATGCCTGGCACCTGGGAAGCACGAAGTAATGCTTAGTAAGCAAACAAAACAACGGATTAATCTGAAGCAGGCTCTATGGCAGATATATCCGGCACGTCCATACGGATCAGGTGTCTCTACATCTGACACATGTACACACACAAAAGCCTAATTCAGCCAGCGTTACCAGGGAGTTAAGGCAACCATATTTTCATTCAGGCATTTTCCCTACTTTCGCAGGAAGTCTTTCTAAATTCCTTTATGTACTTCCTTGCCTCATCAAACATCATCAAACAGCACCAAAACCAGGCCAAGGAAGAAATAAATGAAAAACAGTTAATAAAGAAAAAAAAAGGGAAACTTTGAAAGAAAGGACTCTAATAAAAACAAGACCATTCTCTCCTAAGGAGTCAGAACAGGAAATTATATGCATAATGAAAGAAAAAGTTGTCAGGAAAAAGGATCAAGAACAAATCTAGAAGGTGGAAGTTACTAGGTCCAAATAAGAAACCCAGTGGCCGGCTGCCTGAGGGCGGGTGGACGGCGCCGAGCGCCACTGCGGCATGGTCAGCCGCCGCACTTACCACCCAGCAGCGCACGAGGCCGTACGACTGGCTAAACAACGTACGCACAAGATCCAGAGCTGCAACATCTAACAGTTCCCGAAGGAAAGAAGGAAAACAGAGGGATGCAATACTAAAATCACAGGAAACAAAATCCACAGAGAATGAAAGGGACCCGCTGAGCATCTAGTGAGACGAGGAGACAGGAGAGCCACCTGGACCCGCCATGCTCTGGCTTCACAACCACAGCACAAAACACTGTACGGGGGAGATTCTCTTCCGGTGTAAATGCACATGGCCCCTTCGGATAACTGCAATTTTTAATCTCTATTAACATACTAAAAATGTAGATAACTTTTGGAGTTCCCATTATGGCTCAGTGGTAATGAACCTGACTAGGATCCATGAGGAGCCAGGTTCCATCCCTGGCCCCACTCAGTGGATTAAGGATCCAGTGTTGCCATGAGCTGTGGTGTGGTCGCAGACAAGGCTCAGATCTGGCATTGCTGTGGCTGTGGTGTAGGCTGGCGGCTACAGCTTTGATTTGACCCTTAGCCTGGGAACTTTCATATGCCACAGGTGCGACCCTAAAAAAAGACCAAAAAAAGGGGGAGGTAATTTTCAATCAAGCAATTCATCTTCCTAATACACCTCAGAAAAGACTCGTGTAAGTACTCAGAAAGGCAGGTCTAAGAATTTCCAGTGTAGCATTAATTAAATACTTTTTGAAAGTATTTCCCTTAATTGTAAATCAGCTATAATAATTTTTTAAAATATCCTTTAAAAGAGTTAAAAAATAAAAACAACCTAAAATCCACGCAAGAGAAAATGGTTGAAAAACCTGTGGCTCATTTTAAACTTGTGCTTTGCATATATAAACAGGTAGTATTTAAATTTAAACTAATTAAATAAAATGAAGGCTCCCATTCTCCAGTCACAGCAGGCACGTGCGGCTAGGGCCAGAGGCTGCCATTCTGACAGCAGGCAGGCCTTTTTCACTACCACAGAAAGTTCTATTGAATATGGTCGATCTAAACTTGGGAATACTAGCGAGTTCCCGTTGTGCTCAGCAGAAACAAATCTGACTGATATCCATGAGGACGTGGGTTCGATCCCTGGCCTTGCTCAGCAGGTTAAGGATCCAGCATTGCCATGAGCTGTGGCGTAGGCCAGCAGCTGCAGCTCCAATTAGACCCCTAGCCTGGGAACCTCCATATGCCACAGGTGCAGCCCTAAAAAAACTAAAATTAAAATTAAAAAATGAACCTGGGAGTTCCCGTCGTGGCTCAGTGGTTAATGAATCCGACTAGGAACCATGAGGTTGTGAGTTCGATCCCTGGCCTTGCTCAGTGGGTTAAGGATCCAGCATTGCTGTGAGCTGTGGTGTAGGTTGCAGACACGGCTCGGATCCCACACTGCTGTGGCTGTGGCGAAGGCCAGCGGCTACAGCTCCTGTTAGACCCCTAGCCTGGGAACCTCCATATGTCGCGGGTGGGGCCCCAGATAAGGCAAAAAGACCAAAAAAAAAAAAAAAAAATTGAACCTGGGAATACTATGTAGCAATTATGAAGAAAGAAGTAGTCTTGTGTATCTGTTCCAGGAAAGAGGTCCAGATACCAGAGACCCCATGGGAAACGAAAGAAAGTTGCAGAACAACACAAACAACAGATCAACAGTATCATTTTGTTGTTACTATTTTCCAAAAAGCAGCCACAAATCAGTATCTGTAACTATGTGTATAAACACAGGAGGTAAATTGAGAAAGAGTCTCTGCCAGGACTCAGAACACAAAGCAGGCTGGTGACCAGGGCTCACCCTGCAGGCAGAGGGCTGGAGCCCGGCCAGTGGTGACCAGGGCAGCTGGCTGCTTCCTCACTACTGTCAAAGTAGCTACGGACCCAGCGCCCCCACCTGCCCCAACATAAGCTTTCATTCTCAATTTTAGAAGATAACTCTATCAAGTGGAGGTGAAAACACCCCACATGCCACGCAAGTCTGACTTCTAAACTCTTGAGTAACTTGTCCCTGAGCCATCACGGGAACACGCTACCAGCGCCGCCATGGGGCCGCAAAGACCCAAACAGTCTGACAGCCACACTCCTTAGCCAGCCTGCCTGTGTCCTACTGTCCATTTCTGTGATCATGAGAATGAACTTGTACAAAGACGCCAGGAAGAGCACAGCAGGGATAAAAGCAACACAAGAGTCAGGAGCACTTTCTAGGCCCCATTTTAGTGGCTGGTGGACGGGATCTCTACAGACACCACAAAAACACACCTGGCAGCCCTCCTCTCCCTAACTTCCTCAAAAATCCCGCTGCACACCAGGGATTACCAGGACTATTGCTACAACACTCGGGCATTTTTAAAAAACAAGCACTGGGGTCCTATTTTAATTTCCCTACAACCTGGACATCCGACGCTCACGCGGCCTCGAAGCCACTGTGCATTTTCATCCCTTTGCGTGTGTGTGAAGGCACCTCAGAGTTCAAATCAGCCTTCGAGTCCCAGGAGGCACAGACACTGCTGTTTCTCTATGGCTGTTTAAAGTGCCTGCAGAAAGCCTGTTACCGCACAGGCAGAAAGACCCAGGGGGAGGGCGGCAGGGAGTGAGCTGCACATTCAGGAGTCAAATGGCCATCACTGGAGCAAGGACAACAACTCCCCCTTTTCTGGCAAAGCCAACAGTCAGTGCTTTCTGGGACCTAAGAAAGCCACGCTCCCTGCCAGGAGGCGAGGCTGAGAAAGCAGCCACTCTGAGAAGGAAGTGAAAACCAAAAGAAAGAACATCACCCTCTACACGTGTACACCGACTGCTCCATTTTTTCAGAACCAGAGGCGTCTTCACCACGACGGCTCTTCCAGCACCACGTCCCCATGCAGGCCGGCCTCGCCCCTTCTCTTCCCTCTGGACGCCCTGTCCTCCCAGAGGACATCAGCTGGACCCTTTCCCTCAACTGAGAGTCAGACTCAGGTAAATTACATCCATTCTGCTTTCTGAATTCTTCAGAGTTTGTATGTGTCTTTCTTATAACTTTAAAAAGAGAGTATTTTCCAGTTTTCCCTTCCAACAGCTCTTCGATCCGTGTGCCCTAGGGAGGGCCTATGGGAGCCTCCTGGAGGAAGGCCAGGCCTGTACTCTTCATGGAGGAAGATGCTCAGAAATCTATAACCACCTTCTAGATGTTGTAAAGGACTTCTACAGAAAAGTTATTAAAGAGAGGAATAATTCATGTGAGGAAAACAGTTCCTAATGAAGCAAAAGAGCTAAGTGCAGTACAGGCTAACCTTTTAAAAGGCTTCTCAACTAATGAGTCACAAAAGTGCTATTACACCAAAGAATCACAAGCGTAACTATATTAAAATCACATATGTCTGATTTGTTGATTACCTATGTCTGATCTGTTCCAGGAACATGAGTGGTGCAAAATGAGAAAAATCAGTCTTTGTATCACATGTAAAACGAAGGAAGAGAAGCCACATGATCGTCTCAAATGATGCAGAAAAGGCACCTGACAAATCCAACACCATTTCAGATGAAAACACTCAGAAAACTAGGAACGGAAGGGGACTTCCTCAAAGGCGGCTACTGTCAGACCCGACGGTGAGAAGTCGGCTGAGAGCGGTCCGCCTAGGATCAGAACAGGCACGGCTGCCCACCCACGGCTGCTCCTGACACTACACTCAGTGCCCTGGCCAGAGCCACCAGACAAGAACAAGACACGGAAAGTGCCCCAGCTGGAAAGGAAGAGGTCGAACCGTGTCCCCTCACAGATGATACGACCTTATGTGCAGAAAACCCTAAAGAATCCACATGCAACACAAACACCGTTAGAGTTAATAAACAAATTCAGCAAAGCCGCAGATCAACACACAAAAATCAGTTTTGTTTCTATTCGCCAGCAGTGAACAATCCAAAGGGAACGATTCCATTTACAATACCCAAAGAATAAGATGCCTGGGAACAGATTTAACCAAGGAAACCAAGAAAAACAAAACAAGATTCAGGACAGTGGCTCCCTGGGTGGGAGGAGGCAGGGGGATGGGACAGAAAAGGACACACGTGTGGATACAGGTTCTGAGGATGACGATGACAGCTTTCTGACTGGTGGCAGGACTGCGAACACGGACTGCTACAGGTGGGCGGAGAGAAAGAGGCAGAGGGATACACACACGAGGGCCAGCACCCCTCAGAGACCAGTAGGGAGAATTATGCACCGCGATCACAGCCAGGCGATTCTAGGTAATGAGGCCCAAAAGGAAAACAAAACAATTTTTAAGAGCTTAAGCAAAAGAAATAAATTGCAGAATAAGAATTTTAAAATACATCAAATAACCCAATTACATTTATAAAGTAAATAGCACTTTAAGCAGAATGCATCAAGTTTTAACCCTTCACAGACAGCCCAAGGAAATGGAAATGCATCTTTCAGCCTTAAATCAGAATGTTAAAAAACATTCACGCTAGCTCACCTCTTCTTGGATATACTGTAATAAGAAGGGAGAGGCTCGTAAATTGTCCACAGGAATATTGAAGAAGCCCTGAATTTCCTTTTGGTGTAAATCCATAGTAATGAGATGAGTCAGACCTTTGAAAATAAAGCAGACACAAACACACCAACAGTTTCAGAACCAGCTGCACTGTAATGAAGAAGTACTATATAAAACAGGATACTGCATAAAATGAATTACTATTAAAAACTGCTCTCTCAGGAGTTCCTGCTGTGGTACTGTGGGCTAAGAATCCAGCATTGTCTCTGTGGTGGCGCAGGTTCGATCTCCAGCCCTGCGCAGTGGGTTAAGAATGTGGCATAAACTGCAGCTGTGGCTCCGCTTCCAACCCCGGCTCGGGAGCTTCCATATGCTGAAGGCATGGCTGAAAAGGACAAACACTGCCCTCTCAGCAAAAACTCGGTATCTTTATTTCTCAGGTTCTGTTATTATGAGATTACAATAGAAAATACAAATATTGGTCTCTACCCCAGTCCCAGCACAAACCTCCCCGGGGGGTTGGATCACTAGGGGTAGGCGTCTCTGGTTCTACCACTTGGCCTCCGACCCCGTGTCTGACACAGGGCTCCTGAGGCCTTATAAAGAAAGCCCTTAGCTATTGGAGCACCAGGATTATCTTTTGTTCCCAAGAGGTGACCCCAGTGGGCTCCTGGAAGGGGCCGGTCACCACGACTGAAAGCTCAGCATATTCAGGCCCCACCCCCACCCTCCAGAGAGGGGAGGGCGGCTGGGAAAAAAGTTAATAACTGACCACCTCCTCCGCCTGGACGCCCACCCTGCCCTTGACCGTGTCCTGTCATAATGACCAGGTGATGGGGGAAAACAGTGTCCCTGAGTTCTGTGAGGAGTTCGAGCAAATTAATCAACTCCAAACAGGGCACGGGAGCCTCTGGTTTACAGCCAATAGGTCAGCAGCACAGGTGACAGCCTGGACCTGGGATCAGCATCTGGGGGGACAGGAGTCACTGGATCCAATACCACCTCCAGGTATGCGGCGTTGGCAGCGAACTAAACCAGGACAACAGCCGGTGCTGGAGACCTGACTGCAGGGTGTGGGATAACGACACGTGTGGTGAGTGTCCGAAGTGAAGCGCTCTGTCAGGAGCACAGCAAACTCGCAGAAAGTGGGGGACTGAGTCTTCCACCCAGAAGGGAAACCCACACTGGGTGGTCCTTCTGACACAGACACACAGGATTTTCACGTCAGTTTGAAGTCTTAAAATAACCAAGATCCCAGTAATGAAGAAACGCCTCCGAGAATTCCATCAGAGTGGCTTCCACCGCCTGAAGCTCTGGCAGCAGCATGACAAAGTCGTATTAACACAAATATCAGCTAAGGGGGAGCTCCACCCGATAGCCTGTGATAATCTATGTGGGAAAAGAATCTGAAAAAGAATGGCTGTGCGCCTATGTATAACCGAATCACTTTGCGGTACAGCAGAAATTATCACGACCTTGTAAATCAGCTATACATCAATAAAACTAAAAACAAACAGTTAAAAAAAAAAAGGCAAATATTGTCTTAAGATATTAAGTCAAACTGCATGGGCCTATAACTGGAAAATATGAAAAATCTTATGCTGTGACCAGACTGAGCTCTCCACGGGGCACAGCAGTCACTCAATTGTGCTGTTCTCCTGATGGAGACGTAGGGAAAAAAGAGCCTTCACCCCACTGGCTCCTTAAAGGATTACTGAATGATTACCTGAAGAGCATAAGGAAAACTCAATGGGAAAAATGTTGTAAAGAAAAACCTGCCCAAAGAAGCAGGAAAGTGAGCTGGGGGCCCAGGAGCAAGGCTGCAAAGGAAGGGCAGGACCTTCTAGGAGGCTCTGGGCCCGCCGGTCCCCGCAGCAGGTTCTCAGCGGACTCCTCCAGCTGCTGGGGTTCAGGCTTAGTTTTCTTTAATTTTGCCTCTTTGAAACGACACAGTGTCTGCGTTAAAATGTGGTCACATGGAGACTCATTCTTTATTTTTTTTAGGGCCACA
Organism: Catagonus wagneri; assembly: GCA_004024745.2. Lineage (NCBI taxonomy): Eukaryota > Metazoa > Chordata > Mammalia > Artiodactyla > Tayassuidae > Catagonus > Catagonus wagneri. The sequence goes on from PVHT021183613.1 coordinate 109,969, forward strand.
CACGCAGCATATGGAGGTTCCCAGGCTAGGGGTCAAATCAGAGCTGCAGCTGCCGGCCTACACCACAGCCACAGCCACGCGGGATCCAAGCTGCATCTGCATGTGACCTACACCCCAGGTCACAGCAACGCCGGATCCTTAACCCACTGTGGGAGCCCAGGGATTGAACCCACGTCCTCATGGATACTAGTTAGGTTCTTAACCCGCTGAGCCACAATAGGAACTCCAAAACTTGTTATTCTTTTCTCTGCATGCAAATAGTCTGTGATGCGTACTTCCCATAATCTCTCTCTCTCACACATTCACACACACACACACACACCTCTGAAGATTATTAGAAACAAGGAGGCAGGCAGGCTATCACCTGAAAGGACACGACATGGAGTAATACATATGGTTTGAAAACTACACCCATCTGTCCTGGGGAAGAGGCCAAAATAAAAACGGCTACTGTATCAGAGTAGTTGAGTCCAAATGCCTTTTCCCTGTAAAAACAGCTTCAGTATGATTGTAACTCGTAATTCCAATATAATTTTCTTAACAAAGGATTTAGGAAAAAAGAAGCTGTTCTCATTACCTCGGTGTCTTAGGGAGCTGGGAATGGGAGAGAATTCTCTGCACTGTCCTCTCATTATAAATTAGCTGTCTTTTTTTTTTTTTCTTGGCTGCACCTGCAACATGTGGAAGTTCCCAGGCCAGAGTTCGAACTGACACCACAGCAGCAACCCCGGCTGCTGTGATGACATCACTGGACTCCTAACCCACTGCGCCACAAGGGAACTCCATAAATTAGCTGTCTGTATTGTGTTCAGATCCTCACGTAGGTAAGACAAAGCTTTACAGCTGCGAGGACAAGGCGGCCCTTCCTACCGGCTTTGCACATCATGGAGGCCAGCAGCTTGGAGACGATGGAGCCCCGCTTGCGCATCTTGCACTGCTTGCTGTAAGGGAAGTAGGGGATCACGCCGATGATGCTCTTGGCACAGGAGGTCTTGCACGCATACACCATGATCAGGAGCTCCATGATGGTGGTGTTCACGTCCCTGGAACCCAAGAGGCAGAAACCCACAAGGAGGACTGTCAGATGCTCCATGACATCTCTGTCCCAACAAAGTGACGCCACAGTGCTATGCTCTCCTGGACCCAGTCAGGCTCCAGACCTGAGAAAGCAACCAAATCCATCTCCCCCCGAGCCTCCGTCAGCCCCCACACTCGCTCTCAGCCCATGACCTTCCTCCTTTTCCACTGAGCAAAGTACTGTCAGAGAGTCCAGTGTGCGAGCACCCGCAAGCCACACCAAGGCTGCTGGTGCTCTGAGACCAGCCCTCCCGTGCCGGAACCCACACCCGCCCGAGAAGGCAGGGCTCCACGACCCTCCCTCCCACCCATCTCCCATGTCTGGAGACAGCCCAGACCACTCTCCCCGCTGCCCACTTCTTGGGCCCCCGGGCAGCATCTCTCAAGGGAGTCGTCTACACTACGTCCGGCTCCTCTCCCACACTCATTCCAGTCCAGGTCACCGAAGACCTCCATGTGGCTAAAGCCAAGGGTTGTTCTCAGGCCCCCCCGCTCGCAGCACTGCTTGCCCGACCCACCTGCCCCTCCCTCCCCTCTGCGGGCCCCTCTCCTCCCAGCTTCCTGCCCTAACACCGTTCGCTGTCCTCATCTCCCCTCTCCCCCCTCATCCCCTGAGCTTCTCGTCCAAGTTCACAGCATTTAGAAATGCTGGAGTCAGGAGTTTCCATCACGGATCAGTGGAAATAAATCTGACTAGCATCCATGAGGATGTAGGTTCGATCCCTGGCCTTGCTCAGTGAGTTAAGGATCAGGCATTGCCGTGAGCTGTGGGGTAGGTTGCAGACGTGGCTTGGATCCCATGTTGCTGTGGCTGTGGTGTAGGCCTGCAGCTACAGCTCCAATTTGAACGCTAGCCTAAGAACCTCCAAATGCTGCAGGGGTGGCCCTAAAAAGACAAAAAAAGAGGGAAAAAACAAAGAAATGTTGGAGTCTCAAACTGAGAGCTGCAGCCCAGGCTACTCTACTCCATCCTAATAAATTCCACTGCTTCTTGACAATTCCACTCTAATGTCTGTTAAGACCTCTAAAAACACATCCCAAACTGAAAGGTTCTTCGCCCTCAAAGCCTGCTTCATCATAAAACTGCTGTCTCAGTTGATGCAAAGCTCCTCCCCCAGTTTACTCAGGACAAAACCCCAGGGGCCCCTCAACTACTCTCCTAGCCAGAAAGTTACCGCATGTCACCACACTGCTGCCCTGGGGGACGAGCCTCAACAGGCCCAGGTGACAGTGACAGCCTGTACCCTACCCTCTCCCTGTGTGGCCCGCTCCACCCCGGGCAGTCCCTCTGCAGCCCACTCTCCACACAGCAACCCACTGGAACTGCAAGTCAAGGTCAGACAGTCCCCTATTTTGCAACATCCCCCCCAAGTCCAAGGCTCCTTGGAGATCACCCCGCCCCCTCACTCCATTCCTCCTTGGGCCCATCCTCCCGACACCTGAGGGCCCTGCTTTAGGGCCCCCCTCACAGCGCCCTCTTCCCCTCTCCGTGACACCAGCTTCCTTCCTCACCTTCTTGCAGCTTCCAGATGCCACCTGCAGTCTCCCTCCCTCTGTCCTTCCTCCACCGTCTGGTCCAGTGTCCTGCCATGCTGGCTGGTTTTCCTCCCATAGCACTCATTGCCTCCGACAAACTAGATTCGCTCCTCATCTGTCATGTCACTTGCCTGTCCAAGAACACAGACTCCCTGAGGACAGGGCTCTGCGATCTGTGTCAAACCACAGGTACCTCACACACCTGTAACGGCGGCCGGCACCCAGCACTCACTAAGCTCTGCGAGTGAGGGGAACACAGCCCCTCCGGGGGGTGGGGGCTGTGTCAGCACTGAACAAGCCGGCACCTGAGCAGGCACAGCGGCCTGGCGGAGCGCATGCGCCGCGAAGCGGTGAGAGCAGAGGGGCCCCCAGCAGCTGTGCAGTCACACCGGGTTCCCCAAGGGGGCGCCAGGAACACTCCTCCCCGGAGCTGGTTCAAGGCTTTCCCCATCATTAAACTCAAGAAATAACTTGTTTGGATTACAGGAAAAGTTAAGTTGACAGACAGAATTCTCTTAAATTTTTTCTCCTAATTTTAATGCCCACAACCAGTCTATACTGAAAGGAAACAGAAGGTGTATCTGACAACACCGGATCTCGGCATTCATCACCGAGCCTTCCTGCACTCTGGCTGAGACTGAGAGCCTGAGTAAAACAGGCCTACAACACACTCCGGAATAACTCAAAACAAGGTAATGGAGAAAACGAAGGGCACGGTTTTGGCTAGAGGAATAAGAAACTGACAGAGGGCAGGGCAGAATAGAAAGGGCACTGAAATACCCGCAGTGAACTCAGGGAGCGAGTGAATGAATGGCGAGAAAGGCAGGATTTGAAAACAGGAAGAGCCCGAGGGCTGCCCCTCTGAAGTCCGAGCCCCAGGGCATCTGCGCATCTGTCCCAAGGGCATCACACTGCTCCCTGGGGAGAGGGGAGCACTGCAAACACCCTGCAGCGGAGGGATCGCCTGCTGTTCTGCTCGCACTTGCCCCTGCGCCCAGGCCCCGCAGCAAAGGCCTGGCACCCGCCTTCCAGGACAACGGGACAGTGACAGGTCCCCTTCAGCTCCTCCTCCCACAAGAGTCCATGGCGCTATGATTTCAACCCAACAAACCAACGACCAGGACAGAGATGTGCAAAACGTGTTCAAGTGCCAACTCTCCTGGAATCCGGCTCTCCTCGGTAGTTACCACACATGGAAACTCCAACTGAGCAGGCGGCCACTCTGGGAATCTCTAGCCTCATGGGTGCTGCCCTACAGACTCGGCTCTGGACAGAGCGAGGCCTCGGGCACCTGCTGGCGGGGTGCGTTTGACCAAAAACGCACCAAACCCTACACCCCGGCCCACACATCAGCGCCCTCAGCGATTTCCAGCGCACGAGTGCTCAGTGTCACGGCCAACAGGAGCCCAGGCCCCCAGTACGTCTTCTGCCTTCGCAGCTCGTTTAATTGATGCAACCAAACAGCAAGTGCTGACCATACTTCAACTGCCTGCAGTAGAAGTTTAAGAACCCCCAGGAAGCAAGCTCCTCTCCCTGCCTCTCTCCTTTTCTGAAACCCGAAGGGCAACCCTATAAGTTTTATGAAATTCTGGCTATAGAGAGAAAATGTAACGGGCTCTCCTAGCACTGAGCCTCCCCCCGACCTGGTGATTTCTACCCTTCAAGAACCCTGAAAGGACACACCAAGTCCGCAGCCCTGTCAGGAAAATCAGCGAGTAAGACACGCCGGTTTTAAACCAACCTCAACTCTCCCTGTCCAGGCAACTCATTATTCTCAACACGCATGCGCACCAGAGCCCGGGAAGCCACGGCATCTCTGTCGGCTACGTACTCACTTTGACACAGTCTGGATGATGAAAACATCCTTCCCCCTCACAGACTCTTGAATTTGCACTCTTGTTTCTGGCGGGAAAAGGGAAAAAGAGGGGAGAGTGAAGAAGGCACTTCATTTTAAAAAATACACACAAAAAAATCTGCATCGCACCGGAACGTTCTAAGACACGGCAACTGGCACTGTTATAAACATCTCCCTTAAGAAGGAGTGACATTTCCTACATGAAACAAGCAGACTACCCTCCTCACTTCTTGCATGTGGACGTGGGTGCCGTATCCTTTGAGGAAATCATACACTCATTCACGCAACCAGGGCTTACTGGCTAAGACCTCAGCGGGCACAAATGTCAGCCGTGTCATGAAAGGAAAGCCAGGTAAGGCCCAATATCCCTGCTCTCAGCACCCTTGTCGTCAGCCACGAGGAAACAATCAGACAAACCCAGCATGGGCAATTCCACAAGACAAGCTCTTCAAAAAGGCAGTGCAACGGGAAGAAGAAAGAAAAGGTGGAGGTGCTGTTCTAGACTAGAAGAAAATAGATAAAACACATCACTTGAACCGAGAATCACGGTTTACAAAACAAACTGAAACCAGCTAGGACAACTAGGAAAATGTGAATGCAGATTAGATGTTAGATGACAGGGAATTAATTCTCTCCTTTCAATACGACAACATTTAGGAGCGGAGTCCCCTTTCCTGGGAGACGCACGGCCAGTACTCGGGGGCAAGCAGCAGTGCCTGCAACCCACTCCCAAACAGCTGCACAAACACACCTTCTTACGTCGAAACTGTCCTGCTGAATCTAGGTGGCGGACATTTGTACAGGTATTCACAGCTCCGTTCTTTCAAATGTTTTACAGGTTTGAACATTTTCATGAAAAACGTTGGAAAAAACAGAGTACACGTTTACAAACCAATGTGGCACCACATAAAGAAAATGAGTTTTGGGAGTTCCCGTCGTGGTGCAGTGGTTAACAAATCCGACTAGGAACCATGAGGTTGCGGGTTCGATCCCGGGCCTTGCTCAGTGGGTTAAGGATCTGGCGTTGCCGTGAACTGTGGTGTAGGTTGCAGATGTGGCTCGGATCTAGCGATGCTGTGGCTGTGGCACAGACCGGCAGCTGTAGCTCTGATTCGACCCCTAGCCTGGGAACCTCCATATGCTGTGAGTACAGCCCTAAAAAGCAAAAAAAAAGAAAAAGAAAAATGAGCTTTGGAGTTGGGGAGATCTAGATCCGAACCCTGACTCTGGTCCTCCTGGGGCCTGGGGCCCAACATCAGCCCCAAATCAGCTCTTCAGAATCTAGTAACATGGACTCCACAGACACTGGTACCCGCTTCCCGCCTTCCCCCCAACCTGGTTCATGAACCCTAGGGTGGCAGCCCCTCCTGAACCCCCACCTGCCTCGACCAGATGAAGGATGCCACCCAATGCCCTTCGGCTGCAGAATCTCCTCCAGACACCCTGGGTATTTTCCTCAATTACACTTTCTCCCACTGAAGCCACATGGGGGTCTTGGGAGACAGGGAAGAGGGGGCAGTAATGGGGAAAAACACAGGGGAAGAGCAACTACGTGGCTTTTAAAGTGTCTTGTGGAGTTCCTGTTGTGGCGCAGCAGAAACGAATCTGACTACAAACCATGAGGTTGCAAGTTCGATCCCCGGTCTTGCTCAGTGGGTTAAGGATCCGGCGTTGCCATGAGTGGTGGTGTAGATTGCAGACACGGCTCAGATCTGGTATTGTTGTGGCTGTGGTGTAGGCCGGTGGCTACAGCTCTGATTGGACCCCTAGCGTGGGAACCTCCATATGCCGCAGGTGTGGCCCTAAAAAAAGAAAGACCAAAGACAAAAAAAAATATAAAATGTCTTGTAAGTTTCCTACAACGGAAAAAGAGAGGGAACACCAGTGTTTACTAAGCACCTACTATGTGCCAGAAACTGTCAGGCACACAAATCATCTCCTTCAGGCCTCAGAAGAGCCCCAATTGTCTGCAGCTTAGAAAGGTGAGACAACCAGCCAAGGGTAAGCTGTGAGACTCTCAGGCCTAGGCAGGTTGTCTGCCACTCCTGCTAGAGTCATTTCAAACATCCGCCATCTCTACAGAAGGTACAAAGACCAATCAGGGTTTTTACAACTTGGGGCGTTTATGCAACGACACAAATCAATTAGCAAAAAGCACCTCTTGACATGACATCACGGCATCCAGCCTGAGCATAACCACCATCCGATCCTGTGGTTGCACAGGACACTCACACCCTGCAGCAGGTGACGGATTCAACCGCCCCCTGAGTTACCACTCCCTTTGTTTGGCCAGTGGCTCCTGCACCTACACTGCTGTTATGGGACGAGGTCTAAGGACTAGAGCTCAAGGCCCCAGGGGTGACTTGCCCCAGAATTCTCTATCCAGCTGACGTTAGCTGGAGGGGACACGCCGTGCTCGGCCACCTTGCCTGCCTGTCTTTCTGGTAACAGAAGTATGCTGACCGTGACCATTTCAGTGGTGGAGAAGGAGGGGTGGCTCGTCACACACCACGGAAGCCACCGCTGCGGGAGCACAGGCTCACTCACCTCTGTCGGGCTCCTGGTAAACCTGCACTTTGCCCATCTCTACGCCCAGCCGCCTGGGAAGGAAAAGAGGAGAAAAGCTGAAAGATACCAGAACAGACTCAACAGCTTCATTTATAAATTCATGGAAAGAAAAGAGGTTTTTAAAAACAGAGGTGTTTCTACTATTAAATGACAAGTGGACAGAAAAGCGTTTGGGCCCGTCGTTACTGAGCCCTCGCACCCCAAGCTAGGCCTATCCAAGGTGCCCACGTGGCCCCTCCGGACCTGGCCCCGCCCCCCACCCCCAGCCACGCCCCTGCTGTTCCGTCCGCCCTAGGCCTCCACTAGGTGCCTGCTCAGGTTCCTCAATCGGCTCCAGCCCCAAGGTTCAAAGGCACCTGACATCCAAGCTAAGGCAGAACTCCCCCATGCCCCTTCCATCACACATTTATCACCGCCTGAAATTGTTTGTTTTGATGCCTTGCTTCTTGTCTGGCCCCTCTACTACAGAAGGAAGGATTCCGACTGGCTTGCTCGCTGTTACTCCCCACGATCTACGTCAAGGTCTAGCACACAGTAGGGTATTTATGTAATAAATAACTAAAATTACATTGAACTATAGCCTATAAACTACTTTTGTAGAATACATGCTCTCCACTGTTCTTTACCCTGAAATAATTCTACACGTACACAGCACCTAACGCAACCTCTGGCTCTCACGGGGCCCTGAGGAAACGCCTGCCGGCTGAACGCAGAGAAGTGACAGCAGCTCACAGGAAGGTGAGCCCTTTACGCAGAGATGACAGAAATTACCTGGAAAACATCTGCTCTCAAATCTGACAGTCAGGGCCAATCCAATTACCAAATTTAAAACATGACGTAATGAATACAGATTTTTTTTTCCTTTTTCTTTTTACAGCCGCACCTGTGGCACACGGAAGTTCCTGCGCCAGGGGTCAAATCTGAGCCACATCTGTAACCTACACCACAGCTTGCAGCAACGCCAGATCCTTTACCCAATAAGCAGAGCCAGGGATTGAACCCACAGCCTCACAGAGACAACCTCGGGTCCTTAACCCGAAGTTAACAGGGGTAACTCCCAGATTTTAATAGCATGACTATACTCACTCAGCAATTTTCTTGGAAAGCTCCATACATGATGAATTAGAATTTGCTGAAAACAACACCAGACCTCCTTTGGTTACGTTCATCTTGGTTTCTGATTCAGGTGGCGCCACACAAAACATCAAAAACTTCTTGGTTTTCCAATTCTCAGAGCCTAGAAAGATAGAAAATATATTAAGAACTGTCATACGATATTAAATACACCTGAAAAGATTTTTTTTAATAGCAAATGACTTAAGCTGAAGGAAATTAGTTTTTACCATAATGGAGTCCTTTATGCTAAACATGTATCAGACAAACAGCAAGTCTATTTGAATTTGAGGGTTCCAAATTTATGGAAAGATGTTATCAGGCGACTTAACTGGTTTTCACGACCACTGGGAATAAATGATAAACTTACAAGAAAGGTGGAGCTGAAGAGCTCAGCGTTTTACTGTGTGCTGTTCAAAGTCAATTACGACAACCTCCTTTTAGTCTCTGACAACAAAATTCCTCCTGGATTAACACACAGAAAAATGGCAGAGCCATTAGCAAGGACAAGGACTGACCGATGCTCAAATAACGAATAAGTGACTCCTCCACGCCCAGCTTTCCCTGTAAGGGCCGTCCACCATGAGAACCTCCGCTGGCTCACAGCTGCCCCGGGTCCTGTCTAAGCCTGACCACGTCACCTGCATTTTCCTCAACTGGAATACAAGCTTGACCAAATAAGAGCAATCAGCCCCAACCGCCCAGCAGTGGGGCACAGGCAGGGGAGTCCCGGCCTGGAGGCCGTCAGAGCCAAGGTTCTACCCACAGGCCATCAGTGTGGCTCCTCCTCCTCCCCTCTGGGCTCGGGGTTCTCACTGCCACGGACTGGTTGTGTCGGCAACAGCCCAGCAGGCCTTCGGGAACGGAGGCACCTTCCGGCAAGCCCAGAGCACGCCCTCAGTCCTGTGTCTCCTCGGGGGGCTCTGGGAAGGTTGGCAGAGGGCATGAAAAGCTGAAGCCCAGCACAACTTTTTCGCTATCCTTAAACACACAAATAATACACAAATGCCTTCTTCTTGTGTTATTAAAAAAAAAAAAAAAACAATAAAAAATCCTGAAACATGAGCAGTTAGGCTAAAGGCACTAGCTCCAATCCCACCCACCACCCCGGAAATGAGAGTTCCTATTAGTTTGCTATAGACACCATTGGGCTGTCACACACTGACACATGTGATCCCCACTGAAAATATGTAGAAAAATACATTTCTAACATCAAAAAGGATCATCGTACAAATCCACCCATAACCTCTTTTGTTAAACAGTGTATTTTGACAACCCAGGTAGAAAGCACAGGCCCATGTGTCCTCTTGAACTGCTGCCAGTACTCGCTGGAGCAAGAAGGTCGCCAGTCCAAATGGGCCTCCTTGTGCATGTGTGTGTCTCTCTCTGCATTAACTGCCAGAGGGAACCAGCGGGCCGTCGGTGGTGCCACTCCTGGGCCCAGGGGCAGGCTAGGAGAGCACCTTTCTCCGTGGGGTACCACTTCACAACAGGAAACGTGGGCCATCCCCGTGGACTTGACCGAAAGCCTATGAATTAATTACCAGCAGAAACAGATGCATAACTGACCAAAGCCCTAAGGAGACCAAGGAGCACAAGCGTGTGTACCATGGAAAGTGGCTTTGGAGCAGAGATCAGCAAAGCACAGCCCACAGGCCAAAACAGGCGATTTCTGTGAATACAACTGTATGGGAACACAGCCATGCTCGCTGTCTGCCAGAGGTCTATGGATGCAATGGTAGAACCCAAAATATTACCTGGCCCTCTACAGAAAAAGCGTGTCGACCAGCTTTACAGCACAGCGCGGGGTGGCTGGTGCAAACGAAAGAAATAATCAATTTCATCATCAACACTCAGAATTGGAAGAGACCTTAGGTGTTGTCTTCTCACACCATCTCCCAACCACTCTATGTCTGCGCTTAGGAACAGACGGCACAGGTCTGGAAAAGGAAACCACAACAGAAATAAAACTCACTCTCCTGCAGAGATCAACATGTGCTGCAGAGTCAAATCTGGGCTGTTATCATGTCTTTTGCTTCCCCTTAACTCACTGAGAGGCCTCCTCGCATAAACCAACCTCTCGGCTCAGCTCCCTCATCCCTACAGCTGTGAAGACCGACCATACAGGGTCGCTGTGCAATCAGTTTCCATACAGCACTTCACACGGTGCCCCACACGTACGATGCGCTCGGTAGACAGAAGCCGTTAATTGTCAACTGCAAATACTCTGGTTTTCCACCAAACGAGTAAGTAATATGCACGGTGCAGCCATCTTTTCATCTCCCCTAAGCTTCAATAAGAAGCTCCTTAAGGCATTCCCGATGTGGCAAAGCAGAAACGGATCCAACAAGTAACTGTGAGGTTTCAGGTTCGATCCTTGGCCTCGCTCAGTGGGTAAAGGATGTGGCGTTGCTGTGGCTGTGGTGTAGGCCGGAAGCTGTAGCTCCCATTGGACCCCTAGCCTGAGAACTTCCATATGCTGCTAAGGGTGCAGCCCTAAAAAGCCAAAAAAAAAAAAAAAAAGCAGCAGCAGCTTCCTATTAGCACAACAGTGTTCTTGCAAGTTCTTGGAAGGCCTTAAAAGGCTGTGAATGAAAGCATCTAAGGGGTAGGAGCAGATCTTGGAGGCAACTCCGTCCGTCTCTAGGACTCTTACCAAGGAGCCACGCCAGACACCTGAGCAGCCTCAGGGTCGATGTCCACCTCCTGAGGGTCCATTCATTCTGAATTTTCACTCAGAACACACAAAGGTTCCTCTCCCAGCAGCACCCCCGCCTGGGCCTGGGCCTTTCCTCGAAGACTTACAGGAACCTTCAACTCAGCTCCTTTCCCACAGGGCAGTCTTATCTCAAGAAGGCTCCCTTGCCTCCGTCTCTTCTCCAGGATCTTTCCTGGAACCTCTCCTTAACAGTCGCGGCTTAAATGTCCTTCACCACTGACCGTGGTCTCTGGGGTTCCAGGTTTCAATAACGGAAACCTAACCTAAGACCACACTTGCAATGGCACAGGTGGGGAGTTCGTTTAGCAAGTCATCGATAAAGTCACATTTTCCATTTCACAAGCTGGTCAAACAACAAAACTAGCTGCTGGTTTTAGTTGTCCTATGGGAAATTCAAGTTCTACTCTCTACCAAGCTTCAAGAAAAGTGAGTCTTAAAGACTACCCTCAGAGGAGTTCCCGTCATGGCTCAGGGGTTAACGAATCTGACTAGAAACCATGAGGTTGCGGGTTCGATCCCTGCTCTCGCTCAGTGGGTTAAGGATCTGGCATTGCCATGAGCTGTGGTGTAGGTTGCAGATGCGGCTCTGATCCTGCGTTGCTGTGGCTGTGGTGTAGGCCATTGGCTACAGCTCTGACTAGACCCCTGGCCTGAGAACCGCCATATGCTGCAGGTGCAGCCCTAGAAAAGACAAAAAAAAAAGATTACCCTCAGAAACATGACAATCACCAGGACGGGGCTTGCAGAAGCCTCATTAGCACAAGGCATGAGTGATACAAAGAGAACGCTCCCATCCCCACCCTCCCCTTAAACTAGAACTGCTTTTCCATTTACTATAGAATATATGAGCACTACAGCACAGGAAAACACACCCTTCTCAGAGCAATCTCAGCACCTTAAAAAAAGCAAATCATATTCCTCTTCAAAGGAGATTGGGCAATCTGTTAAGTCCCGTGAACAAACCACACGGAAAGAGGCCTTGCTCTGCAAGCGCTAACGGTCATTTCAAAACCTCTCCTCTGTATTTCAGAAGAGGAAGGCCTGCATCGGAGTGCACTGCTTTCCTCTGACGCGTCTGCTGCGCCAACGCTTCTCACCTAAAGATGGCTCGCCCTGGACTGTGACAACTTGGTTTGCCCTCTCTGGGTACCAGCTACAAGTCTTTGGCCTCCCCGCTCCCCGCCCCAGCTCGGGAGTTCCTATTGTGGGGCAGTGTAAATGAATCCAACTAGTAACCATGAGGACTTGGATTCGATCCCTGGCCTCACTCAGTGGGTTAAGGATCCAGCGCTGCTGTGAGCTGTGGTGTAGGTTACAGACGCAGCCTGGATCTGGTGTTGCTGTGGCTGTAGTGTAGACTGGCAGCTGCAGCTCTGATTTGACCCCCTAGCTTGGGAACTTCCACATGCCGCGGGTGTGGCCCTAAAAAAAAACAATCAGAAAAAAACAGCTTCCCCCACTAGAACTCATGGTCCAGGTCAGCAGAGATTTCCTCCTCTGTATACCCTGGGCCTAGACCAGCACCTGGCAGAGGTACAGACTCAAATGTTTGACAACAAATGTTTGCTGAATATAGCCTGAGCTCATTGAGTTGCAATGATTAACAAACGGAGTTGAATGCAGTTTGCAGACCAAAAGGCATCAAAGCATCATGAAGTATAAAGAATTCTTTTTATTGGTGACGTACCTCAACTGAGGAGAACTAGAAGGGCAAAGCCTAGAGGGAATTAATCTCCCGTGCCTCTGTGCACGGCACTTTGCTGTCTCTCCATCAGAATGTTTCTTTTTAGCTAACACGTTTTTTTTAGCGCTCTGAGTTCTTATGACCACTCAATAAAGTGGGTCCTAAAAGTGGATGCCTTTCAGACGTGGGGGAAGTGAGGCTTGAAGAGACGCTTCCTACAGGCCTTGAAGGGGCAGAGCCAGCTCAGCGGCAGCCACACTCTCAACACTGGGGAAGGGCGACCTGACACCCCACCGACACGTGGCAGAACCCGATAAACACCCAGATTTTGATAAACGTCTGTGGTAAACACGCCCCGTTTGGAAAAAAAATCATATCATGTGCCAAAGAAAGAACCCAGAACTCTGATTCGCTATTTCCCCTTTGGAGAATGTATCCCACGGAAAAAAAGAAAAAGCTCAAGGGCCGGCACCGCTTCTAAGAGGAAGGAAGGCCGAACAAACGGAAAAGTTACAAAATGGCGCAATTAGTAACACTCCGAAGACACCTTTGGTGCAACAAAGACGTAACTGCGGGACTCGGCCGAAGTGCTCGTGCTGATGAACAGGAGGAGGACTGCAGCTCCTCCGCCCGGAACTGGGCAGTGACGGTACCGACCGGGTCGGGACGGGAAATACGGGCGAGATGGGTGGGATTTCGTGGGGTTCAATAAGGTGGGTGGATTACTTCGATTTGTGCATTTAACCCGCTTACACACTAGAAGTCACCTTCCTCACACCCCAGCCCCTCATTCTGAATTTCCTACCCAAACCGCACCGATGTTAACAAAAAAGGAAAAAAATCCTCATCCGTCAGTGTGCCACAGCGGGGTCACCGCCGCAAGGCGGCATAAGGTCCCCAAGTCGCATCCAGGGCCCTCGGCCACCTCCGCCGGGCGGATGAGGGGGACGCGAGCGCGACCGGGCGACAGAAAGGCCGCGCCGGTGACGCCGGCCCCGCCCCGCGCGGCTGTCAGGAGGCGCGTGAGGCCGGACTCCCGCCCGCGGCCGCGGGTCCCAGACGGGCCGCACCGGGCCGGGTCAGGGCGGCGCGCGGCCGGGCCCACCGAACCCCCGCCCCCTGCGCCTGCGCCCCGCAGGGCCGGCTCCCGCCCGCCTACCTGGCCCCGACCCCAGCCCCGGCCCCGCCGCAGCCTCAGCTGCCGGAGGAAGGAAGCGCCGGTCCCCAAGCGGCGTCTCCAGCAGCAAAATGGCGACTCCCGGCCGGAGAGCGGCGTCGGCGGCGACTGCGAGGCCTGGGGGCGGGGTCGCGGGCGGGGCGGGGCCACGCGGGGAGGGGCGGGCCTTCGCGTCGAGCTGGGCGAAGCCGCGCTGGGCGAGGGGTGTGGCCGGGGGCGGGGCATATCGGCGGGAGGGGCGGGGCAGGGGTGGGGCTGAGCCTCGCGGGCCTCGGGGAACGTGGTCCGCGCCAAGCACGTGAAAGCTAGTATGCATTTCGACGATTGGAATTACTTGTGTCTGAGTCAGGTCTTTTATTGGCCTGCAATCTTGAGCAAAGTCACTTCACCTGAGCCTCAATTTTCTCATCTGAAAAATGCAGATAACAGTAGCACCCATCTCGAGGGTCGTTGTGAGGACTAAGTGAGTTAACACCCGCGGAGCTCCTGGCACTGTTCCGGGCGGGCAGTAAACACTCTGTATCACTATTTCCTTTGTTCCCCTTTCTCCTTTTATTATAAAGGAAGGAATTGGTGCTTTGGGTATCCATTGCCTAAATTCCACGTAATTTAAGTATGTTTAACATTTGTGTGTGTGTGTATAAATATATGTATGACACAATAATAGCAAACACGTACGAAGCCCTTACACCAAGCCCATACTTGGTGCCAGGCCAAGTGCTTACCATATATTAACCGTAATTTATTTAATCCTCACGTAAGAATGTGATATGTACTTTTATTACCTCCATTTTAATAGTTGTAGGAACTGAGATAGTGATGTCAAATAATTTCCCCAATGGCAAACACTCAACATGGACAAGAACTTCAATCCCGGCAGCCTGGCACCAGGGTCTGCACGAAGCTAGTCTCTATACAACACGCCAGCTCCAGCTCTGCTTTACATTTTTTACTACAGTGAGGCTTGAAATTGTTCGTCCAAGGTAGCCAGCTAGAACAGCTGGTCCTCACAAGCCAGCCTCTTAACTTACAGCATGCAATACCAGCATCTCCATTTATCAACTCTAAATTAATTGCAAAATACTTTCTGAAATGCCGTCATTTGAGACATTTCCTTGCCCTGAAAGCTTTACAAGGTCCTACCTCTGCGAAGAAGGCCGGTGAGCACACAAGTAGATTCACACGCAAAACTGAATCCTCTCCAGCCGACTTGGAGTTCACCACCGCTTCTGCACTGGCCCAATCTCAACCCGTCCCGCCTCCCGGCTTCTGCCAGCGCTTGCTCCGCCCCCTATTTCCAAATTGACTTGTGACTGGATCTGACCAATCAGGACCACTCAGCCCTCTCGGCTCTCTGATTGACTCCAAGGACTGGGCTCTGAGCCAACCGGAGCCCACAGTCTCAATCAGTAATAGGCTACTTTTCCGACTGCAGCTGTCAGGAGTTTCCTAATTATGGAGCCACTGAATTCCTTCACTCCACCCTCTGAAGCCAGGGCGGATTGGGTTTCCGTCATCGCGGGGGCTTGCATGTTCTCCCCCGGCTTACTTCTGTTGTTCTTGTCCATCGGCCTCTTGCTCTAGCCCTGAACTATAGGGCCTTTGCACATGCTGTTCCTGCCTCCAGGAACGCACTTCCTCCTGTTGCCCTGTGCCCCGTTAACTCCTACTTAAACATCTCAGCACAATTGTCATTTTCAAGCCTTCTCTAAACCACTCCCTTCAAAATGTTTTCCATGTGTTTTTCCTTCCTTAAGCTTATCATGATTGCTAATATTACTAAGTATGTGTTCGGGGATTTTGTTTGTTAGTTGTGACTGCAGCATGTGGAGGTTCCCGGGCCAGGGACTGAATCCACGTCAGAGCAGCAACCAGGGGCACGGCAGTGACGAGGCAGGATCCTTAACCCACTATGCCACAGGGGGACTTTGTAATTGTGTATTTTTTTTGTCTTTTTGCCTTTTTCTAGGGCCGCACTCGTGGCATACGGAGGTTCCCAGGCTAGGGGTCCAATCAGAGCTGTAGCTGCCTACGCCACAGCAACGCCAGATCCAAGCCGCGTCTGCAAGCTACACCACAGCTCACGGCAACGCCGGATCGTTAACCCACTGAGCAAGGCCAGGGATTGAACCCGCAACCTCATGGTTCCTGGTCGGGTCCGTTAACCACTGAGCCATGGTGGGAACTCCATGTAATTGTGTATATGTAACTGATCATTTTATAAATACCTGCAGCCCAGTCTCTATAGACTGTAAGTCCCTGTGGGCAGGTCTTTTGTCTCTTTTGCTGATCGCTGTTTCCCAGGACCCAGCACAGTGCCTGGCACAAGTGTGGTACTCAAGAAACGTCCGTACCAGGGGTGAGCTCAGGATCACCCGCCTTGGTGGAAAGGAGGTAGGCAGTAGCACAAAATTATATAGTATTTGAACCACACAGGGACAAAATCCCTAAAAAAATTTAAATCCGCTCTGCTGAGTCAGCACAAAGTTGCTAGTTTCTCATCACTTTCTCCTTAGTTTACAGTCTCCTTTGCTCTGTTATATCAGATACCAGTTCTCCACCAACCTTCGATTCTCCAAAGACTCTTGAAAGCTTTCATAGGCTGATGTCTCTCCCTCTCTCTCTCTCTCTCTCTCTCTCTTTTTTTTTTTTTTTTTTTTTTTTTTTTTTTTTTTTTTTTTTTTTTTTTTTTTTTTTTTTTTTTTGCTTTTCAGGGCTGCACCTGAGACACATGGAGGTTCCCAGGCTAGGGGTCCAATCAGAGCTACAGCTGCCAGCCTACACCACAGCCACAGCAACGTGGGATCTGAGCCGCGTCTGCAACATACACCTCAGCTCATGGCAATGCTGGATCCTTAACCCTCTGAGTGATGCCAGGGATCAAACCCGCCACGACAGGAACTCCAACACTTTTTTTTTCTTTTTAGGGCCGCATCTGCGGCACATGGAAGTTTCCAGGGTAGAGGTCAAATTGGAGCTGCAGCTGCCACCCTACACCACAGCTTGGGCAACCCCGGATCCTTAATCCCCTGGGTGAAGCCAGGGCTCGAACCCTCATCCTCATGGATACTAGTCATGTTCTTAACCCACTGAGCCACAACAGGAACTTCTCATTTCAACATTTTTTTAAAGGAAGGAAAAGCATCTTTGCCACAGTTTTTTAGCAAGGTGGCAAACCAGAAAATACAGACTTCAAATGAGTGTTGAAATGGGAACGTGGGGATTTGACTGTCACTCACTAGACCAGGGTCTGCCTCCTGCCTCCTCTTTGCAGAAATGATCTCAGCCACTGGTGAAGGCACCTGTCTGAACTTCAGTTTTCTAACCTGGAAAAATGGGCTCTAAGATTAGCAGCTGCATGAGGGTTCCAGGTGGAGAATGACTTCTTGGAGTCAATGAGTAAGAGGAAGCTGTTTTGCAGCTGCCTCTCTGCCCTTGCATCTCTGGCCATCAGGAATGAATAAACAAGGCTTTGGATTTTTCCACAAGCGGAGGAGGATGGCAGCTTGTCTGGCCATGGAGGCTGCAGAAGCCAGAGGTCTGGGCACTAGACAAGGGAGCCTTGGAAGTTTCCATTGCTGAGCCATTTCCCTCAACCGCTGGATTTTCTTCTTTTTAAATTTCTCCCCTAAAATGAAATAAAAAAAAGCTTCATTGTCTTTCATGATTATTAATGTTTACATATTATTAAAATTCAGACAAATGAGAAAAAAATTAAAAGATATTTGCTATTATCTAACTGTGCAGAAATAACCACTCAACATCTCTGTTTTAAAAAAAATTTAAGGGAGGACGTCCTGTCGTGACGCAGTGGTTAACAAATGTGACTAGGAACCATGAGGTTGCGGGTTCGACCCCTGGCCTTGCTCAGCAGGTTAATGATCCAGCGTTGCCATGAGCTGTAATGTAGGTCACAGATGCAGCTAGGATCTGAAGTTGCTGTGGCTGTGGTGTAGGCCAGCAGTGTAGCTCCAATTGGACCCCTAGCCTGGGAACCTCCATATGCCATGGGTGCAGCCCTAAAAAGCAAAAAAAAAAAAAAAAAAAAAAAAAAAATTAAGGGAGTTCCTGTTGTGGCTCAGCGGAAATGAATCTGACTAGTAACCATGAGGTCATGGGTTTGATCCCTGGCCTTGCTCAGTGGGTTAAGGATCTGGTGTTGCCATGAGCTCTGGTGTAGGCTGGAAGCTGCAGCTGAATTAGATCCCTAGCCTGGGTACCTCCATATGCCATAGGCTAGTGTGGCCCTAAAAAGAAAAAAAAAATTAAGTATAGTTGATTTACAGTATTGCATTAATCTCTGCTATACAGCAGTGACTCAGTTATACACGGACATTCATTTTCATATTCCTTTCCATTATGGTTTATCATAGGATATTGAATATAGTTTCCTGTGCTATACAGTAGGACCTTGGTTGTTTCTGGCTTTTTTTAGGACTCTTTTGTGTGTGTTTTTTGTCCCTTTTTGTCCCTTTTTTTTTTTTTAGGGCCGCACCCCTGGCATGTGGAGGATCCCAGGCTAGGTGTCTAATCGGAGCTACAGTTGCCAGTCTACACCACAGCCACAGCAGCACCAGATCTGAGCCTCGTCTGTGACCTACACCACAGCTCACAGCAACACCAGATCCTTAACCCACTGAGCAAGGCCAGGGGTCGAACCTGCAACCTCATGGTTCCTAGTCGGATTCATTTCCTCTGAGCCACGACAGGAACTCCAGGAACTTGTCGTTTATCCATCCTATGTATACTAGTGTGCATCTGCTGGTCCCAAATTCCCAATACTTCCCTGCCTGGGGGACCACAGAGCACCTACCTGTGGTTACAGCAAAGTGCCTGCTTCAGTGCCCAAGAGACTTGGTGTGTAAGTGAGATCTTCATGCATAAATATAGAATGTACCTTATGTTAATCTGTAAATGGTATCACTATTATCACTAGATATGGCTTATTCTCATTATGCAGATAGATGCTGTTGCCTATTATCATGATCATTTTTAGCCATAGGACCTTAGAAGTCACTTCCCTTCTCCAACCTTCAGTTTTTTCCTCTGTAATAATGCCACCTACCTCTTGGCACTTTCAGGGGACGGGGCGGAACAGTGCTGACGGAGTCAGCCAGCCTGCCTGCTGGCAGCGCCCCACGGCGCTCTGGGGCCCCGGCTGACATCCTGTTCTTCGGCCGCTGTCCCCGTCAGCACACGCCCCGGCACCGGGCTGAGCCACAGCTGCACCCCACCCACCCACCAGGACCTTTTGAAAAATGACTTCCATGATTGGAAAGGGACCCCAGAAGCCACTTCCCAGCTCGAATCTGCGTCCCTGCCCCCAGCCTGGAGTCACCGCAGATGCTCCCCAGACCGTATCTCCCGGTCAGCCCTCTAAGCCCCCCAAGAGAAGAGTCCTGAGCCGACGACTTGTGGTCCCCACCCCCTCCCCACCTGCACTGCCGGCTGAAGACCCCCTTTGCACCATCCTGCCAGTAACTTTTTGTTCTTCTTCCCTTTTTTTTTTTCCTTTTTGGCCACACTCCTGGCATATGGAAATTCCCAGCCCAGGCGTGGAATCCAAGCCACAGCGGTGACCTATGCTGCAGCTGCAGCAACGCCAGGTCCTTAACCCACTGCCCCGAGTGCAAACTCCACACCAGAATTGTCCTCCCCGCCTTCAATGGCAGCCCCGCCACAGGAAGCAGAGAGATGCTGAGACTTGCCTTAGCGGCCTCACTTCCTCCCGTGCTTCCCCCGCAGGAGCACGGCCCGCCTCCCACTCACTTCCTCCTGGGGCTTTTGCTGCTCATTCATATTCTGTCTGTGACCGAGTTGTAACAGAGTTTTCTCCCACTCACCTCCCAGCATAAGTGTTTATCTTACAACTATTGCAGTGGAACCCAGTTCACACCAGCAAAATGTAAACGAGCAGGGACTGATCCGTTACATAACTCGAAAGCCCAGAGTGAAGTTTCAGGTATGGCTGGATCCTGGGCTCCACGGCCCCAAGATTTGGTCTTTGTCCATCTTGAAACCCTCTCTGCTCACTTCACTTCCATGGCTTTGTTCTCAGGCAGGCTCTGCCTCTGTGATGGCAACAGGGCTGCCGGCACTCGCAGGCTCATCTAGAACTATATGCTTGTGACCTCAGCAAGAGAGAGGTCTGGGCTGGTCCAGGGTCCTTTCCGATCTCCGATGAAGGACTCGGATGTCACACATACACATAGAGGTCACACATGTACATGCAGATGTCACACACACTCAAACAGATGTCACACACACTCAAAGCTCCCCCCTCATGGGTGGCACACACAGTCACGCATTGCATGCTCACCTTACACAGACTTGCCAATATTCATATGGAAAAATCACCCCCGGGGTCTTCCCTGCTTAGATATTATATTACACTCATGGAAATGCCACCGCGGAGGACTAATTCAGATGTCATTCATGTGACACTTTTTCACATGCCTCTTACATAAAGCAGGGCTCTATGGAATAAAATAGTACAGAGACTTTGTAAGGATTAAATACACTGAATTTAAAAAGAAACAAAACCCTGCCTATGATCCAAAGGCACAGACTGAGAGCGAATGTCCATAATACGTCCAATGGACGTAAAGGGCTGAACGTCTGGAACATACAAGCACTCTTAAAAATCAGGACTGGAGGAGTTCCCGTCGTGGTGCAGCGGTTAACAAATCCTACTAGGAACCATGGGGTTGCGGGTTCGATCCCTGGCCTTGCTAAGTGGGTTAAGGATCCGACGTTGCTGTGGCTGTGGTGTAGGTCGGCGGCTACAGCTCCTGTTAGACCCCTAGCCTGGGAACCTCCACATGCCGCGAGTGCGGCCCTAAAGTGACAAAAGGCAAAAAAAAAAAAAAATCAGTACTGGAGTTCCTGTCATGGCTCAGAGGTTAATGAACCCATCTCACGTCCATGAGGATGAGGGTTCGATCCCTGGCCTCACTTAGTGGGCTGAGGATCCAGCATTGCTGCGAGCTGTGGTGTGGGTCACAGACAGGGCTCGGATCCTGCATTGCTGTGGCTGTGGTGTAGGCCGGCAGCTGTAGCTCCGATTCAACCCCTAGCCTGGGAACCTCCATATGCCGGGGGGGAGGGGGTGTCCTAGAAAAGGCAAAAAGACAAAAAAAAAAAAGATGTCCTCTATCATTAGTCTTCATAGTCTTCAGAGGAATGTAAATTAAAGCCACCCTGCTGTGTCACTAAACATGCATGAAGGTGGCTAAAACCGAGACTGACAGTAGCAAATGCTTAGGGGTTGTAGAGAACCCTGGACCAGCACGCTTTGCTAGGGGAGATCTGAGATGCCACAACTGCTCTGGAAAACAGTTGGGCAGTTTCTCACAAATTTAAACATACACCGCCCCCCCCAGGACCCTGCCATCCCACTCCTTGGTATTCACCCAAGAGGAGTGTAAATGAATTTCTATCAAAAAGCCTTGGGAGTTCCCGTCGTGGTGCAGCGGTTAACGAATCTGACTAGGAACCATGAGGTTGCAGGTTCGATCCCTGGCCTTGCTCAGTGGGTTAGGAATCTGGCGTTGCCATGAGCTGTGGTGTGGGTTGCCGACGCAGCTCGGATCCTGCATTGCTGTGGCTGTGGTGTAGGCCGGCGGCTACAGCTCCTGTTAGACCCCCTAGCCTGGGAACCTCCATATGCCGCGGGTGCGGCCCTAAAATGACAAAAGGCAAAAAAAAAAAAATAAAGCCTTGTATGGGACTTCCCTTGTGGATCTGGCATTGTCGCTGCAATGGTTTGGTTCACTGCTATGGTGCAAGTTTGATCTCTGGCCTGGGAAATTCTGCATGCCGCAGGTGCAGCTAAAAAAGAAAAGAAAAGAAAAGGCTTGTACATGAGTATTCAGCATTATATCAGCTGGGGAATGGATAAACTCCGTCCTGATCCTGCATAAATCTCAAAAACATTGTGAGCGTGAAAGAAAGAAAGAGAAGAAAGACTGCAGCACGTGTGATTCCCTTTGTAGTGAATTCCTGCAAAGGTAAAACCAATCAGTGTGACAGGAAGCTGGTCAGGGAGGCCTGCAGAGGGATAAGATGGAACTTTTCTCAAAGACGGAAAGGTCCTGCCGTGTCTTATAGCAGGACAGTGGGCCATACGATGACTGGGTTTTATTTTATGTAGATCACACCTCTATACAGTTGATCTGTAGAAATCTGCCTGGCCCCGAGGGACAGATCCTCCGTCCTACGCCACAGTCCCTGTGCACTTGTCTGCACGCATTCCCTTCCCCACCCCCGGCCATGTTCTGGGCTCCAGGGCTTCAGCTCTGCTGTTCTCGGTCACGTTTTTCCCCTCCCTGCTCTGCTTGCTGAATCCTGATCCCACTGCGGTCCAGCTCTGCGAAGCTCCTCACCCCACCTGCTCCCCTGACATATGACTTTCTTCACTTCCCTTTGGGCGCTTAGAGGCATAACCTGCTGGCCCGGCCACGCATGGTGAGGCAGTGGATGGGGGCAGGTAGGGAAGGCCTCAGTGACAAGACGCTGGACTGTAATGGACCCAAAGTTAGGGGCACAGATGGACAGTGCAGCAATGGCCTTCTCAGTCCATCAGGAGGGTGAGGGCAGCATCCTGGGCTGGGAAGAGAGGGAGGGAACAGGTATGGACCCAGGAGGAGGGCGAGGAGGCAGGCACAGGCCAGACTTCAGATCTCAGAAGAGCCAGAACAGGGGTTCCTGTTTTGTTTTTTTTTTGTTTTGGCCACGGCCTTGCTTGCAGCATGCAGAATTTCCCCAGCCAGGGATAAAACTTAGGTCACATCAGTGACACCAGATCCTTAAACTGCTGAGCCATGGGGGAACTCCAGGAGCTCCTGCTGATTGAACATTTGAGCCCAAGAAGGCAACCAGGGTGGTGTATCAGTTAGAACGCAGCTGTGTCAACAGAAAGCTAAAGAACAGTGGTTTATGCAAAACAGAAGCTTATTTCTCTCTCTTATATGGAAATTTCACAGGGTCCCAGGAACTCAGGGACTATCATTAGCTTACCACTCCACCATCCCTAAACTTTTGCCTTCATCCTCATGATCCAAAATGGTTGCCAGAGCTCCAGGCATTACAACTGCATTCCAAGTCTGCAGCTAGAGGACAAGTCCCAAGGAATGGCCTCCTTCTTTTAAGGAGACTTCCTAGAAGTCTCGACACTTACATCTTATCCATGTTTAGCCCCATGGCCACAACAAACAGCACAGAAAATGCTGGGAAATGAAATGCCTTGCTGAATTCATTGCTGTCCCCAGAGAGTATTGGCATTATTTCTTAAACTTGAGCAGTTAACAATCCTGGAGGGATTGTTAAAACACAAAGTGCTGGGCCCAAGCCCAGAGTCTCTGATTCAGTAAGGCTGTGGCAGAATCTGAGAATCTGTATTTGTTTGTTTATTTATTTGTTTTAGGGCCGCACTCACTGCATATGGAGGTTCCCAGGCTAGGGGTCTACTTGGAGCTATAGCTGCCAGTCTACGCCACAGCCACGCAGGATCCAAGCCACGTCTGCGACCTACACCACAGCTCATGGCAACGCCAGACCCTTAACCCACTGAGTGAGGCCAGCATATAGAAGACCTTCTTTTAAGACTTTGCCGTGGACAATCACTCCATGTCCCCTATTGAATACATAAAAAGGCACCCACATGTCACAGAAAATATAATTTGTTGCTGTAAAATAAAATTTGAAAAGACTTTTATGGTTTCATTTCTGAAATCATTTGGCACAAGTGGTTCACTCAGCTTCTGATTGGCTGTGGTTTCTAAGTAGCCGTCTTTCATCCGTACGGGGAATTCTTGCAAAGTGAGAAAAGCTAAGCCCCATGTTTCCCACTGTCCTGAAAGTGTTGTGAACATTAGATTTAATGATGAGGAAATTGACTAAAATGTTACATTTTTGTAGGCATTTAATTAAACATTTATTAATATTGGTTCTGCAGGTTTAAAAACATGCCGTAAGCTTTTTTTTTAGATTTCAAATATAAATGAAAGCCCTTGAAACAGTCACAGGTCCTGGACTTGGTGCCAAAAGCCCTTGCCAGGCAAAGTGGGAGTGCCTCCTGGAAGACAAGGGTGTGGACCCCGCAGAGGAGAGTTTACCCATAAATCACTGCAGGGCTGTCCATGCGAGGGGGCGGCGGGCCGCGCTCATGGCTGAGGCTGGAGCTGGGGCCAAGACAGAGGCTACAGGGAAACGGGTTCTATCTCAGCCTCACTCAGGAAGCTGATCAGAGCTGCCGACGGTAGCTCGGGTCTTCATGGGTCAAGTGTATGGATGGATGCACTGATCTAGTGCGCATGCACGAGAGGGGGAGGCGCTGACTCGCCTGAAGCAAACTGGAGATCTGAAATAATCACAGAGCAGACCCCAAGCTGATAGCCCCGAGCTGGATGGCACTGCGGATAATGACAGCGCCTCCTGGTGGATGGGCCCGGGGCTACCTTCGCTCAACTGCAGCAACCGTTTTTACTTAAAATTTTGAAACATGGCGTTCCCTTCATTGCTCAGTGGTTTACGAATCCGACTAAGAATCATGAGGTTGAGGGTTCGATCCCTGGCCTCGCTCAGTGGGTTAAGGATCCAGCGTTGCCGTGAGCTGTGGTGTAGGTTGCAGACACGGCTCGGATCCCGCGTTGCTGTGGCTGTGGCGAAGGCCGGCAGCTACAGCTCCTGTTAGACCCCTAGCCTGGGAACCTCCATATGCCGTGGGTGCGGTTCTACATAAAAGGCAAAAAGACAAAAAAAAAATTCTGAAACATGTTAACCCTGATAATTGGGGTGGGGGGAGTTTTGCGGAAAATCAGAATTTTCTTCTGACTCTATTAAAAGTGGATCAACCTGCTCCCCCCACAGTAAAATAAAAATCATTTTTGCCGTGTCATTTATATGCATAAGAACCTGTTATGACATCCAACTGCCAGTCTTGGCGATCTAGGCTGAACTCACTGTCCCCTCTCTCAGCTGTGCTGAGAGAAGTGTCAGCTTCCCTTAGGATTCAGAAATGGGGGTACTATTAGGAGGGAGACAATGGGCACTAGGGAAGTGACCCCCAAAAGCCAGTAACATTTACTACTGTGATGAGCACTTCCTGCACTCAGAACTATGCTTCACATGTCCCCGCAGGCACACACATAAATTACATTCCCCAGTTTCCTTGCGATGGGACCAAGGGACACTGTTCTGGACAATGGAATGTGAGCAGATGTACCTTACACCGCTTTAGGGTTCGATCTGTAAAAATCTCCAATTACACAACGTCAAAGAAAACCAGAGCCTGCCAGGGGTTCTAGTGGTAAAAACAGGTTTTACTCAGGAATGATTGCAATAGGGGAGAAGAGGCCTCATCATAAGACTGGGCTCAACTCTGAGTACGAGGAAGAAACTTGGGAATACGACAAGGGTGGGGGTCGATGGGTGGAAAATTGTTAAGAGGAAACATCAGGGGTCGGGGGAATTCCGGCTAAACAAGATTTTGGCTGAAGGCAGGCTGGAGCGATCACGCGTCTCTTAGGGGCAGTGGAGGAGGAGGAATTTGGGTGGATACACAGGGTGATCAGATAGCAAGGGTGGGAAATTCTGGCCAAACTGACTTAGCAGCATTCTTGCTAAAACTGGGCTCTTGGAGGACATGCTAAAGCACGGGGCCAAGTCAGGCTCGGGGGAGACCGAGTAAACTTTGGTCAAGGAGAGAATCTTTGCCGGCAATCTTCCATTGGATCTTTTAAACACCAGCTATAAAGAATATTTTGGGGACAGTTGAGGAAACTTGAAAACAGACTGGATGTGAGAGGCTCTTGTGGATATTTAAGTTTTCTGCCTGTGATAATGCCTTTTCGTTGGTGTAGGATATCCTTATTTTTCAGAGATGCATGCCTAACTGTTTAGAGGTGGGAAGTCAGAAGAGAGCGCAGAAGTGGGTTTCGGGTAAGGCTAACAGTGAAACTCACAATATACAATTCTCGGCCAGCACCTCGCTGGCTTAGAGCGGACGTGGAACAGGAAGACGTGGCAGTTTCACAGAGGACACAGAGTACTTCACACAGCTCTCCACGTCCCTGATCACTGCGCACAGGGCATGTTCTGGTCACCGCAACTCCAGCAAAGTGGAGCCACTGGCTCCAGAGTTCCCTGCTAGCTTCGTGAGGTAAGGAGCCACTTGCATGCTCCAGTTAAACTACAGGAAGGAGCTCCTGTCGTGGCTCAGTGGAAAGAATCCGACTAGTATCCAGGAGGATGCGGATTTGATCCCTGGCCTCATTCAGTGTGTTGGGGACTCAGCGTTGCCGTGAGCTGTGGTGTAGGCCGAAAATGTGGCTTGGACCCCAAGTTGCCGTGGCTGTGACATAGGACGGCAGCTATAGCTCCTGTTTGACCCCTAGCTTGGGAACTGCCATATGCCTCGGTGCGGCCCTGAAAAGCAAAAAAGAAAGCTACAGCCCATACATCGTAAGTCATGCCAAGATAACCCCAGTAGCCAAGGACGGTGAGCAGAGGGGTGGCCGTGGGTCAGTTAACAGCACATACAGGTCCTGCAGGAGCCATCTAAGTGCAGACACCAAGTCAGTTCTTGAGGCCGGAGGAGGGATTCACCGTTCACCTGTGGAACCTCCCCCTCTAGTCACGATGTCTGCAAATGAAGTAGCTTAACATAACCGTTAATGTAAATAAGACAAAATACCAGTTGTTGAATCTAGGTGAGTTTATCAAACCATTCTTCCAATGCGTTCCGCTGTTGGAAACTTTTATGACAGGAAATCGAAAGACATAAAATCGAAAGTGGAGGTGTTCACCTCTGGTTTTCATTTCCTGTGTGGTTTACCGGTGAGTTAATATTGCCCGTTCAAAGCTACCTGCTCTCAAGTCATAGAAAAATCTCTGCTCTTTTCTGCGGCACTATCCCCACGCCTAAGGTCGCCATCGCTCCCTCCAATCCAAGGGCTCATCATTCTGGAATCACGTGGCATCACACTTTCCGTTTCCTTCTTTCAGTGGCAGAAAACGGGGGTGTGGGGGGAATTGCCTTAAACCAGGAAAGGAAGCTTTCCCATGTAACCAAGCAGTCCTAGATTCCATGTCACGCAGGCTTGGACCCAGCGATGAAAGCTTGTGGCCAGGCACCGTTGCTCTGGCGCTGTCAAGTGGCTGTTGCTCCTTGCACGGTTGCTTCCCTTTGCACACGGTTACCAGGCAGAGACTTCCACCTCCACCGGCTGCCTCCTTAAGGAGGGAGGTTGCTGCCTTGGCACCCCAGCCTCCAACCCGCATGCTCAACCAAAGTCCCAAGGCTCGCTCCAATTGGCCACGCTTAGTCACATGCTCACTTCTGAGCCAATCAGGGAGCGGCAGTCCTGATTGGCTTGCCTGACTCACGTGCTCCACACCTGGCCCCTAGGCGAGTCAGCAACGCAAAGACTCACGAAGGAACCCAGACAGGTGACTGTGGGGCTGGGGTCGGGGAGCCGGGAGGGACGAGCCCAGAGACCGGAGTGCGGGGGCGGAGGACGTGGTCCCAGCCTACTTCAGGGGCCCTTGGAGCCCTAGCCGGTTCTGCGTTTTCGTCCCGGGGATCCCCGGAGTGAGTTTTGGGCGCGGCACGGGCTGGGCTGATGGGCGGGACTCTCCTGCTCCTCGAGGTGCTGCTGAACCCGCCTCCCTCGCGCGCACCCCTCGCCGGGGCTGCAGTTCATGGAGCGGCCGTCTGGGGGAGACGGGGAGGCGGGAAGCCGGGCTCCCGCCGGCTGTGGGGCGCTTGCTTCTTCGCTTCAGGGTGAAGTGTAAACTGTATGTGGAAAAGCGCGTGCGCAGTCACTGCCTCCGACGCTGAACAGGCCCGCGAGTCCGCGTCCAGCCCGCCGCGTGCGCTCCCGGCCACTCCTGCCGCCCCTGCCCTGACTCAGTTTGTCATTGACCTTGGCGCCCCCGCAGGGCTTGGGCCGCCCTGTGAGCTTCCCCCGCGCTCTCGGGGGTGTGTTTTGCGCGAACACAAGCGGGGCCCCGGCGCATCCGTCCAGCTCTTCTGTTGCGGCGCCCGGGTTGTTTCGGGCTGGGGCCATCGTGGATAAATAGCGTCCCGGGAGACTTTCGCAGATGTGTGGGTGGACACCCGTATTCGCACTTCTGTTGGGTGTATACCTGTGAAAGGGATCGCAGGGCCTCCGGTGCTAATAATTTTTCAGCATCAGCAGATAGTGTCAGGCGCGCCCTTCCCAAGGCAGGTGAGCCAATTTACCCTCCCAACAGTCCCGGTTGCACTGGGTACTTTCTGCCTTTTCCATGTTAGCTATTCAAGTACGTTAGACTTTTTTTTTTCTTTTTTGTCTTTTTGCCTTATCTAGGGCCCACTCGCGGGATATGGAGGGTCCCAGGCTAGGGATCTAACAGGAGCTGTAGCCGCCGGCCTTCGCCACAGCCACAGCAACGCGGGATCCAAGCCGCGTCTGCGACCTACACCACAGCTCACAGCAACGCTGGATCCTTAACCCACTGAGCAAGGCCAGGGATCGAACCTGTAACCTCATGGTTCCTAGTCGGATTCCAAGTACATTCGACTTAAAAAAACACACACACACACAAGACAGCTTTGTTGGGGTATAATTTACATACTGTTAAAATTCACCTGTTTTTACGTGTATGATCCAGTGATTTTTAGTAAATTTATGGAGTTGTGCGACCACCACCAGGAACCAGTTCTGGATCATTTCCATTACTCCTAGATCTCTCGTGCCCATTTTGTTTTTTTAACCTCATTTCCCCACCCCACCCCCCCAACAGTCTTTAGGCCCTTATTTTGTTGCCAGGCACTTTAGTAAGCAGTATAAGTGGTTTAAAAAATCAGAAGACCTGGTCCTTGCTGCATAGAGAAGGACACATAACCCAATTGGAGCAACCAGGGGGAGGCACAGAGTAGCGGGCCATGTGTAGTGAGCCAGCGTCGAGGACTTCTGAAGCTTGAGCGGCAGACATGGGGGGTGGCGTGGGTGAAAAGGGAGGAGCATCAGCTTCGCAGTCACCGGGGGGAAATGTCACTCGAAGGAAGCACTCGGCTTCCCAGGCCTTGCTCCAGGACCTCCTGCTCTAGGAGAACTTCCCAGACCACAGGCTTGGTCAGAATCTCTACCCTTTAGCCCCAGAATCTCCCGGGCTTTGTACAGGTCTGCCAGCCCCTAGGACTGAGAACTCTGAGAGAGCAGAAAGCTAAGTCAGCCTGGGTGGTGGCTGTCTGTGGAGACCCCAGAGCGACCCTGGGCTGTCTGTTCTTGGACTGTGATATGTAACAAACACCAGCTTCTATCTTGTTCAGGCCGTTTCCGTGTGTTTCCTGTGGTTGCCGTAACAAATCACTGCACACGGGGTGGTCTAAGAGTGGCATGCACGTCTTATCTCACAGTTCTGGAGGCCAGACGTTTGAAATCAGGTCAAGGAGCCGACAAGGCCTCCCTCCCTCCAGAGGCTTTCAGGGGGAATCTGTCCCCGGCCTCTGCCAGCCTCTGGTGGCTGCCAGCCTTTCTTGGGTTGTGGCACCTCACTCCAACCTTTGCTTCAGTCTGCACAGTGCCTTGTGTGTGCA
Source organism: Catagonus wagneri (assembly GCA_004024745.2). NCBI lineage: Eukaryota > Metazoa > Chordata > Mammalia > Artiodactyla > Tayassuidae > Catagonus > Catagonus wagneri. Next base: position 139,281 of record PVHT021183613.1, read on the forward strand.
TGTATGTGCACGTGTGAGGGTGTGTGTGTTTACGTGTGAGTGCATGCACGCATTGAGTCTCCCCGCCTCCCACTGAGAAGGATGTTTGCGACTGCATTTAAGGCTCATCCACATAATCCAGGAAAATTTCCTCAAGGTCTTTTACTTGATCAGATCTGCCAAGACCCTTTTTCCAAGTTAGGGAATATTTACAGGTTCCAGGGGTGAAAACTTGATATCTTTGGGGGCACCCAGCCTATCACACCACTGTTATTCGTATCCCTGTTACCTAGCCCTGAAACAAAACCCCAGTGAATAGAAAAAATGCATGTAGGAGTTCCCTGGTGGCTCGGATAGGGTTAAGGATCTGGCATTGTCACTGCTGTGGCTCGGGTCACTGCTGTGGCACAGGTTTGCTCCCTGGCCCAGGAACTTCCTCATGCCATGGGTGTGGCAAGAAAGAAAAAGAAAGAAAGCGGAGTTCCTGTTGTGGCTCAGTGGGTTAAGAACAAGACATAGTGTCCATGAGGATATGGGTTCGATCCCTGGCCTTGCTCAGTGGGTTAAGGATCTGGTGTTGCCATTGCTGTGGTGTAGGCCTGCAGCTATAGCTCCAATTTGACCCCAGCCAGGGAACTTCCATATGCTGCAGATATGGCCATAAAAAAAAAAAAAAAGGAATCCTGCCACATAGCACAGGGAACTATATCTAGTCTCTTGTGTTGGAACATGATGGAGGATAATGTGAGAAAAAGAATATGTATATACGTGGCTGGGTCACTTTGCTGTACAGCAGAAATTGACAGAACATTGTAAATCAACTATAATAGAAATGAAAATCTTTAAAAAAAGAAAAGGAAAGAATGCATGTAAAGGAATGTTCTGCAACCTTTTGTGTTACAGCAAGGAGGATAGATGTGACCTCACTGATCAGCTGATGCAGCAGAAGGTGCACCTAGGTTATGGCATTTCTGGGACCTTGTGCAGTGATGGAAAGGAACGAGCCATGGCTGTGCGTATCCACACAATGAATCCGCTGCAGCAGGTATGCTGAGCTCCTTGCTGTGGGGTAATGGCCAAGAGCTGCACGGGACCCAGCCCTTCCTGTAGGGGCCCCCATCCAGGGGGGCACAGAGACCCAGAGGCGCTCATAACGGGGCTGCGTGTACACAGCAGGAGTGTGTGCTGGGACTGCTGGTCGTCCTGGGAGGTCAGGGGTGGCTTCACCGAGGCGGATACTGGAGGATAATTAGGCTGCACCAGATGGACTGGGGGAAGGGCTGGGGTGGGCGGAAGTCCCGGTGCAGAGGCACGGGGTGTGAGAAGAGGGGGGGAGACCGAGTTCCTGTCATGGCTCATTGGAAACGAATCCGACCAGTATCCACGAGGATGCAGGTTCCATTCCTGGCCTCGCTCTGTGGGTTAAGGATCCAGTGTTGCCGTGAGCTGTGGTGTAGATCGCAGACATGGCTTGGATGTGGTGGCTGTGGCTGTGGTGTAGGCCAGCGGCTGCAGCATCGATTCAGCCCCTAGCCTGGGAGCCTCCATGTGCAGCCAGTGCAGTCCGGGGAGGTGGGGTGGGGGGTAGAGGGAGAAGCCGCAGGTGCGGGCGGCAGATTCAGGCCACAGAGGTCCTAGCACCCGGGCCTCGGGCCTCAGGAGAGGCGTGCTCGCACCACCTCCGCTCCGCCACGCCGCCTCCCTAACCGTCCACGGTCTGCGGGCAGCGGGGCGGCGACCTTCCTCCTTCCAGGTCCACCACCAGGGACGAGAGTCCTGAACCCGCTGCTTGCCAGGCGCTTCCCTCCCCAGGACCCAAGCCTTGCCCACCCTGCTGGGCTTTGCTCTGCGTCCTGGTAACTACCTAGGTGGACACAGAAGCCAGGGTGGCTGCATTGTCAGTTTATCACTCCTTTTTCTTATCTGAAGACAACTACATAAAGCAATAGTTTGAAACCTAGGTGGGAGGGCACATAAGATATGAGACGTACTTTGGGATGATAACAGCACGAAGGAGGCAGAGAATGGAGCTATTGAGGAGCAAAGTTTTAATAAACCATTAAAACGAACATTAACCTCGAAAACATTACAGTAAGTGAAAGAAGACGACACAAAAAGCAGCATGTTTTATGATTCTATTCGTGCGAAATGTCCAGAATAGGCAAATCCACAGAGACAGAGCGTAGACCAGTGGGTGACAGAGGTTGGGTTTGCAGGGGGTGGGGCTGGGGAGAGGAATGGGGGTGACTGCTGACTCCTTTTGGGAGTGACGAAAAGTTCTGAAATTGGCAGTGGTGAGGTTGGCACAGCCTTGTGAATACACTAAAAACCACTGCATTGTACCCTTTCAAGTAGTGCATCCTAGGAGTTCCCCTGTGGTGCAGTGGGTTAAAGATCCAGTGTTGTCACTGTTGTGGCTCAGTTCGATTCCGTGGCCTGGGCTCAGTGCCTGGTCTGGGAACTTCCACAGGCCGAGCGTGCGGCCAAAAAAGGTGAGTTTTACGGTGTGCAGTTTCTCAGTTTTTCAAAGAAGAAAATAAAATTCCCCAACCCTACCGTGTTGTGTGTAGTGACAAGAAGGTACTGAGGTGCGGGTACCATGAAAAGGGACACCTAGAGCGGCTGCAGGAGGCTGCTTGCAGTGCGATGTGCAAACGCCACTGGAGGTCAGGCTGCAGCGCGGACTCTGATTCTGAGGATGTCCCCCAGAAAATTTGAATTTCCGTGTTTTTTTTTCTATTTTTTCCTTTTTTAAAATGTTTATATTTAAATGTTTCTGTTTACTCTTTATTTTTTCATTTTGTGGCTTTTTTCCTTTTCCTTTTTTTTTAATTTATTTTTTGTTTTCTTTTTAACATTAAATTCAATTTAAATTTTTTCTGGAGAATCTGAATTCCTGATGCTCCCGAGGGAAGCGGACGCCTGTTGGTCTTAGGCCCGGCTGCGTAACAGTCCTTCACAAAACACAGCAGCGTAAAACAGATTTCACGTGTCATGGTTCTCTGGGTTGACTGGGCTCTGCTGGCTGGTTCTCCCGTAGGCTCTGCACACAGTTACAGTCAGCTGGTGGCTGAGGCTGGAACGTTCCAGAGGCTGCTCCCCTCGGCTTGCCTGTCTGGCACCTGGGCTGAGATGGCTGCAGCCTCTGGTCAGCCTTGGCCTCTCTCCATGCAGCCTTCTCACGTGGCTGCCCTTCCATGTTCCTTACAGGAGTCTGACGTGTGATCCTGGCAACCGGCGCTCCCCACAGTAGGTATCCCAAGACAGAAGTGCAAGCCACAAGGTTCTTACAGCCGGAGCCTAGAAATCGGCACGTTAGCATCATTCTCCGCTGCTCTAATGGTCCAGGCTAGTGGTCCGGTCAGTCATAGGGCCCACTCGAATTCAAGCAAAGATCACGTAAGCCTTACTGGGAGGGATTTTACGAAGATTCAGGGCCATTTTTCATCCTGTGGAAAGGTTCTGATAGGCTCTCAGGAAGGGCTCATAGGTACACTGCTCGCTCTCCAGTTCTTGTGCCTTCGTGCATTCCCTGGCCGCCTGGCCTTGCTGTAGATCCGGTCAGTGAGATTCTGGCGTGCGGTCCTGACTGACATGGCCTGTGTAGGAGTTTGGGGCCATGGAAATATTACACCTTCACTGCCAGCATCTCCCAAGACTCTTCCCTATGGGTGTTCATTTGGATCTGAATTTTTTTTTTTTTTTTTCATGCCTGATACAGGTCATCACACAGTGTGGGAGCCACGGGGTTCATACAAACTGTAGAAATGTTCTGGCCAGTGAGCCTTCATCCGCCTTTTGGCTGTGTGACCTTGAGCAACTTGACCTTGCTGAGTTTTTTCATTAGAAAATGAAAATACTCTCCTTGAGGAGATGCGTAAAGAAATAGCAGATAAGGGCCTTTGGCGCATATGAGACAGTTAATAGCAAATAGGTATGAGAAAAATTAAAAAATAAGACAGTTGCCCTGACAGATTGAAGAGAAAAACAAAGAAAGATTGTAGGTGTGGGTGGATGACTACATCAAGCCAATCCATCTAGAGCAACTGGTAATTTTTAACAACAGCTGGGCAGCTGTGCTTTCCTTTGGCCTGGAATTTTCCCATCTGGGGATAAATTCCAAGAAAATTGTTCCCAAGGGGAAAATATACAGTTTCTTTGCAGATGTTTTTAACAGCACTGTTCATGATAGGAAGTAATTGGAAACAAAACAACCAACTAATGAAAAAAAGTCTTGAAAATGCAGATGAAGAGAGCAAGACAGCGAGAGAAAATGGAAGTGTAGAGAGTTCAAGAGGTCGGTCCCCCCACTGAAGCCACCATTAAGTGAAAACTGACAGAACTGCCATATTTTGGAACTCTGGAATCAGTCGAGAGCTTGCGGCAACCAGGGGAGAGCTTAATGAAGGGTAAAAAACGTAAAGTGTCAGTAAGAGAGGACTGCGGTGTTTTTCCTTCCCACCAACCAACCCCCATTGCCCTGTGCAGGGGACCGGGATTCAGCGTGGACTTTGTTCTCAAACACTGCGCTGGAACGTTTTAACCAATTTGGCCCCTCCCTGCGGTCCTGGTGCAGAGGTTTGTCCTGGCTCAACACCCCTCAGGCTGAATCAACTTTCCAGGAAGTGACCGTCAAAAGCATTTAAAGACAGAATCCCCTCAGACACCTGCGGCAAGGGACAGTGGACAAGGCTAGCAGAGATGGACTTAAAGTCTGGGAAGAAGGAGCCTGAGCAGGAAGATACTGGGTGGAATAAGGGCTTTGAAGGACTATAGCTTATGCCAGGGTATTCGGACTGCAAAGAACATGCCCAGGGCCAGGTGTATACACACCAGAAAGACCTCGCAGGATCCTAGACTTGCAAGTCTAGCTGACCACTGGGCCCTGCACAGACAGGGGATGAAGCAGAGGTCTAGGTGGCCTGGCCAAACGTTATGGGAGCACCCCAGGTCAGATCCCATCTGCAAAGACTGAGAGAAGGGTTATATTTTTTCTTCTTTTTGGCTCCAGGCATCATGGAAATCTCTGTCCACTGAGATCATAGAACAGAGAGCTCAGTCACGACATGTGGCAAGGAAGAGCTTTTACAAAATAGTTTGGGAAAGTCACCAAAAAGCAAACAAAACAGAAAATATCAGTTCTCAACAATCAATAATAACAAACTCTGGGAAGAGGGGAAGAATCTGATTTTCACAGTTACCACATTGTAATAGTCAAAACATCCAGTTTTCAGCAACAGAAAAAGTGACAAGGAATGCGAAGGCGGAAAAGTGTGTCTCATTCACACACAAAAAGAAACTGTCCATGACAAAGTCCAGATAGCTTACTAGACAAATACTTGAAATCAGTTGTTTTCAGTATGCTTAAAAAGCTAAAGAAATCTAGGAGAATGATATATGAACAAATGGAGAACATTACTAAAAAGGATATAAATTATGAAAAGGAAATACTAGATCTGAAGAGTACAAAGTTTGCTGGGGGAATCAAAACCAGATCTAAGCAAGCAGAGGAAAGAATCAGCAACTTAGAGATAGCGCAAGTGGGAGTTCCCATCATGGCTCAGTGGTTAATGAATCCGACTAGGAACCATAAGGTTGCGGGTTCGATCCCTGGCCTTGCTCAGTGGGTTCAGGATCCGACGTTGCCGTGAGCTGTGGCGTAGGCCACAGACACGGCTTGGATCCCGCATTGCTGTGGCTGTGGCGAAAGCCGGCAGCTACAGCTCCTGTTAGATCCCTAGCCTGGGAACCTCCATATGCCACGGGTGCGGCCCTAGATAAGGCAAAAAGACAGGAAAAAAAATGGGCAAAGGGAGTTCCCCTGTGGTGCAGCAGGTTAAGGATCTGGTTTTGTCACTGTAGCTTGGTTTCAATCCCTGGCCCAAGAACTTTCACATGCTCCTGGCCTGTCCCCCCCGCCCCCAAAATGGGCAAATAACTTGAACAGAAATTTTACCAAAGAAGATATGTAAATGGCCAGTAAGCACATAAGAAGGTGCTCAGTACCACTAGTCATTAGGGAATTGCCAGTCCGAAGTATGAGACAGCATCTCACACCCAGTAGGATGACTACTTTTTTTTTTTTTCTTTGTGCTTTTTAGGGCCGCACCCGCAGCATATGGAGGTTCCCAGGCCAGGGGTCTAACAGGAGCTGTAGCTGCCGGCCTACACCACAGCCACAGCAACGGGGAATCCGAGCCGTGTCTGCAACCTACACCACAGCTCACGGCAACGCCGGATCCTTAACCCACTGAGCAAGGCCAGGGATTGAACCTGCTACCTCATGGTTCCTAGTCAGATTCGTTAACCACTGCGCCACGATGGGAACTCAGGATGACTGTTTTTGAAAAAAGAAAAGAAAAAGGAAATAATACAAATTGGCACGGATATGGAGAACTAGAACCCTTGTGCATTTTGGTACAGCCACTGTGGAAAATAATATAGCAGTTCCTCAAAAAAATCAAATATAACAACATATGATCCAGCAATTCCATTTCTGGGTATATTAATCAAAAGTGGGCTCTCGGAGGTATTTGTACATCCATGTTCATAGCAGCATCGTTCATAATCGCTAAGATATGGGAATAATTAATTGTTCATTGACAGGTGAATAAATAAGTAAAATGTGACATATATATGCGCAATAGAATATTATTCAGCCTTCAGAGTTCCCTGTGGCTCAGTGGGTTAAGGACATGGCATTGTCACTGCACTGGCTTGGCTTGGGTTGCTGCTGTGGCATGGGTTCAGTCCCTGGCCAGGGAACTCCTGCATGCCATGGGAACAGCCAAAAAAAGAGAAGAAGAAAGAAAGAACTGAAAGCAGGGACTTGAAGATATGTTTGTACACCAAAATTCATAGCAGCCTGAACCACAAGAGCCCAAAAAGTGGAAATTACTCAAATGTCCACTGATGAATGAATAAACAGAATACAGTAGTATACATACAATGGAATATTATTCCACCTTAAAAAGGACTAAAATTATGATATATGCTACAACGTGTGTAACCGTGTAGGACCCTATGGGGGCCTTCCCAGGACAGACACCCCCCACCCATGTCTTCTGTCTTCCTCTTATTTGTGGAAAACCTTTAGCATGCCAGGTCTTCCCCGATTTCAAAGAGCAAATTTAATCGGAGAAGTGAGAAAATACAGAAACAAAGAAAAACCGTCAAGCAAGACAAAATAAAAATTTAGCCTTTAAAGAAAGCCAGGGACCCTTTAGTTCCTCTTCAAGGACTATAGATAATATTCTCTTATCCTTTGAGCTATTTTGCTAAAACCCTCACCAGGGGGAAGCAGATAACTGTACACGGCCCTCAAGCACAGAGACCCCAGACCAGTTAGAAAGAGATGGTTGATGACGCTGACTCCGATGACCTCACCACCAGCCAATCAGAACAATGTCCACGAGCTGATGGCCCATCCCACAACCCCCTCCCCCACCCTGCCTTTGAAAACCTTGCCCGGAACCCCATCTGGGAGTTGGGGTGTTTGGAGCACCAGCTGCCTGACCCCTCGCCTGGCACCTGCAGTGAGTCCTGCACGCGCCTCCCCCACAACCCAGCGTCAATGGACGGGCTTTACTCCAGGCAGGCGAGGGGACCCGAATCTGATTCCATAACACATGGATAAATGGAAAAACTGTGGCAAGTGAACCCAGCCAGTCACAAAAGGACAAACGTTTGAATCCCCTTCCAGGAGGTACTTAGAACAGTCAAATTCATAGACATATAAAACGGCATAGTGGTTCTTACAGTCTGGGCAGAGGGCAGAATGGAGGTTGCATTTTTTTTTTTTTTTTTTTTGGCTGTGTCCATGGCTTGCAGAAATTCCTATATTTTATGATTTAAAAAATATATTTTGTTTTTGTGCCCAGTTCCTAATACCGGCCTCCCAAATCCCCTGGAACTTCCTGGGTGACAGAAGCATCTTTTGTTCCAACGAGGTCACTCTTGGTGGATTCCGAGATAGTGTTGCCAAACCAGCTTCGTTTACAGCCGCCAAACGCAGGGATGCCAAGGTTAGCAGGAGAGAAAGGATTTATTCATGAGGCAGCCAAGCCAGGAGGCAGGAGGACCAATCTCAGATCTGCCTCCCAGAAGATAGGGCAGCGGGGGATACCTAGGGAGAAGGCAGCTGGGTGGCCTGGGGCGGGGAGAGTTTGTAGAAAGGTGACTGGGAATAAGAAAGAGGCGAGGACTTCCCATTGTGACTCAGCAGAAATGAATCTGACTAGTATCCATAAGGACGCAGGTTCGATCCCTGGCCTCATTCAGTGGGTTATGGATCCGGCATTGCCGTGAGCTGTGGTGTAGGTCACAGTGGGTCAGATCCCACGTTGCTGTGGCTGTGGTGTAGGCCGGCGGCTACAGCTCCAATTCGACCCCTAGCCTGGGAACCTCCATATGCTGGAGGTGCGGCCCTAAAAAGACAGAAAGAAGAGAGATAATCGTGGTTCAGTGTGGGTGCAGCAAGTGACAGGCTTCCTCAAGGACTTGTGTTCAGAAAATGGTGGTCTTAGCATGTCCTGAGGGTGTCCTCAAAGATACAGGGCTGACACGCACACATGTCCAGGCGTGGGCCAGTGGTCTTAACCAGCTCCACCCAGCCGCAGCTGACTCCACGTTCCTGAAAACTTACTGTCCAGGCTACATGCCGCTTGGAGGACAGGCAGGTTTTTTGGAGCCACAGTGAAAGCGAGCTTGATCGGTGAAGGCCATTTACAAGTTTAAGGGATCTAAATGCTGATAACTCTCGGCTTCAATAGCTTCAGGATGGGGGCTGGTCACCAGAAAACCAAGGCCTGATGAGGGCTTGGAACCCTCAGCCCCACGCTCCGGCCTCCGTGGGGGCGAGGAGGGCTGGAGACTGAGGCTCAGGGGCCTGGAGCCCTGCAGTTTCCTCCGTCGGGGCTCGGTGATGAATGTCCCCAACCCCCTGAGGGAGCGGGTGCAGTGAGCACGTCGAGGGGTGGCGAGGGCGGCGCCCACAGAGGGCCAGGAAACCCCACGGCCCCGACCGCCCCCGCACCTCTTCCGCCTGGCCCTTCCCGAGCTGTGTCCTTTATAATGAGCTGGTGAGACGTGCGAAGCGCTGTCCTGAGACCTCTGAGTCACTCTATCAAATTTTGAAGCTGAGGCGAGGGCCGCGGGGCCCCTGGTGCCGGTCGGAAGTACAGGCGACAGCGCGGAAGGTAGGGCTGGGCTGGGAAGTGAGGATGAACCTGCCAGAAAGAGGCCTGGCCTGTGGGGTCTGCCTGGGTTAGAACGCTGGTGTCTGCAGAGCTGGGGGCTGGGGCAGACCGCGCACGGGCGGTTTCAGAAGCGCTGTGAGTAAAAGCGTTTCAGAGGGAGTTGCTGTTATCGGCCACAAAGTTCAATTCGGATGTTGAAATGTTCTGGAACTAGCGGTGATGGTTGTGCAATAACGTGAATGTACTGGTGCCACTAAACGCACGCTGAGAACGGTCAGGACGGTAAATTATGTGTTCTGGGTATTTTACCGCGAGAAAGATAGTGTTTAAAAGACCTGTATGGGAGTTCCCCAGTGGCCTAGCTGCTGAGAGTCCAGCATTGTAACTGCCGTGGCATGGGTTCGATCCCTGGCCTGGGAACTCCCGAATGCCACATTGAGACCCTCTGCAAAATGCCAGGACTGGCACCCCTCCAAGCTGTCAAGTTGTCCAGACAAGGAAATCTGAGAAATTGTCACAGGTGGGATGAGCTGAAGGAGGCGCAGTGACCAAAGGCAATGTGATGTCCTCAGCGGGTCCTGGAGCAGAAGTAGGACTTTATGGAAAGCCTGGGAGTCCGGACAAAGAGGAGAGCTTAGCGACAGGAGTGTGTCCTGGCCGGCTTCTTAGTCGCCTCAAAGGGTGCTATAGAAACACAAGATGTCACCCACAGGGGACCTGACTAAGGGGAAGCAGGACTTCTCTGCACGGTCTTCACATCTTTATTCTTTTTTTGCTTTGTTTTGTTTTTTAGGGCCACAGCCGCGGTATATGGAAGTTCCCAGGCTAGAGGTCACAGTGGAGCTACAGCTGCCGGCTGATGCCACAGCCACAGCAACACAAGATCAGAGCTGGGCCTGCGACCCACACCGCAGCTCATGACAACATCAGATCCTTAACCCACTGAGCAAGGCCAGGGATCGAACCCGCAACCTCGTGGTTCCTAGTCGGAGTCGTTTCCACTGCACATGAACTCCCTACATCTTTATTCTTAAATCTACAACTGTTCCAATAGAAAAAGGGCCACTTTCTTCAAAAATGTCAACATCATGAAAATGTCAGTGTCACACACAAAAAAGGCTACAGAAATGTTCCAGGTGACACTCAGTGACTCTAGGGCTACCCCCCACCCCCAGTCTCAGCAGAGGCTGGGCTGGCAGGACCATCTTACAACACTGAAATGGGAACGACAGACTCGAGTTTTCAGTGTCGCATCCACGTAGGATTTACTGAAGCTGACAGGTCTTGTCGTTTGTGAGAAAATCCCTGCTTTCTTAAGGAAACGCTGTACTGAGTACTCAGGGGCAAAGAACTTGTACACCAACCTGCGTTCAAATGACTCAATTAAAGATGCATATGAAATTATATTATTGCGTGATCTCTATTAAAGCTAATGAGGCAAAATGTTAGAAACAGGATGCGGGTAAAGGAAAGGGTGACCAGATGCTCTCTATATCGTGCTGATTCTGGAAGCGTTTCTGGACCTTTGAGACGGTTTACAGAGGAAGCACACATCTGCGGCCTCGGCACCCTGCCGTCGTCCTCGCTCGCTCCCCCAACCCTCTCGCAAAGCGTCCTGCGTGCCTCCCAAGGCCAGGCCCCGCGTAGGCGCTGGGACCCCCCCCAGCAGACCCAGCTCCCCCTCCCGCCACTCCCCTGCCTCAGCCACATGTCACACAGCGGAGTGGCTGCCCCTGCGTGTGGCTCCCAGTCTGATTTTCTTCTCGCTACGCTTCTCCCGCCCCAGCCTCTCGAAGCCAGAAGTTGGCCTTTTATCCTCTGCAGCTCGTGGGCCTGGGGCTGCTGGGCTGAGGTGACACGCGGGAGGACAAGAACGTGGCCGTTTTTGAAAAGGACCAGGGAACAGCATTGTTGGGCAAAATGTGCCTTGCAGGCTAAAGAATCCTGAGCCCTGGAGATAAAAACCAGGCTCCCAGGAGTAAAAGATTAACTTTATCTCTGTCACGCTCAGGAGTACACCCCGTTGCCACAAGGCGAGAAGCTCCACTCTGAACTGAACCTTATCTGCTCCTGTGCTGCCCTGCAGAAAACTCTCACGCATTCCTTTCCCCTCACAGTTCCTAATCCTGACAGTCACCGTGGGGCCACCTGCTGCTGATAAAGAAGCTGAATGGTCTCTGGAATGATCAGGGATCCTGAAACAAACCCTTTTGTTATAGAAGCAACCGCCCCTTGTCTCCAGGAGTCGCACTTTCATCCCCACCTTCTCCCTTGCGCATAAGTTGTCTCCGTTAATAAAAAGACTTTCTTGCCTAAGAGCCCTGTGGAAGCGGTATTTATTTCTATGGTATTGCTGTGCAAGGATCTGGAAATGGCCCTGTAACAAGAGCACTTGAAAAAAAATCTTCCTGCTGCTATAGATTTTTTTTTTTGCTTTTTTTGGGGCCGCCCACTTGGCATAGGGAGGTTCCCAGGCTAGGGGTCCAATCAGACCTACAACTGCTGGCCTGCACCACAGCCACAGCAATGCGGGATCCTTAATCTGCTGAGCGGAGGTGTCCGAAAAAAAAGGGACTCTGGCTCGGATCGTCACTGTCAGAAAGTGAGACACATGAACACGGAGAGATCACGACAAGACTCCTGACTTCTGCCGAAGGGCACGAGTTCTCAAAAAGCGCGTGTACAGAAGAAAAGACCCCCGTATTTATCCCTAACGCAGGTGGTACACCTGTCCCCTCCCCACTGGTCGGGTCAGGGCGCACATTATTCTTGGCTGGCTAATTTGAAACAAATTGTTACTGGGAGAAGAGGGAAAGAGGAGGGGGTTGCAGGAAGGCCTCTCAGACGAAACCGGAGCAAAAAGGAATAACCAAGACTTCCTTTGTTAGAAAAGACATATGTTACTTCTCACAGAGGCCAGGGATCGAACCGGAAACCTCATGGTTCCTAGTGGGATTCGTTCCACTGCACCAGGACGGGAACTCCCGCTACAGAAATTCTCATGGGAGCCCGCTGGGCAGTGGGCCGGTGATGACGAGAGTAAAGAGCAGGGGCCCCATCCAGCCTGGAAAGTCAGAAGTGAATCAGTTTCTGTTCCTAGATGACATCACCCCGAATACAGAAAACCCTAAGGCATCCACCAAATCATATGAGAACCAGTAAGTCAGTTCAGCATGCTGGCAGGACGCAAGATCCTTATGCAGAAGTCACCTATAATTCTCTAGACTTGCCACGAACAACACTTGAATAAAATTAAGACAACAGTTCTATTGCATGGAACAACAACAAAAAAGTACTTGGGAATAAATTTCACAAAGAAGTGCAGAACGCATACCCTGAAAGCTACAACACATCGCTCAGAGCAATGCAAGATCTAAGTAAATGGGAACACGGGTTTATCAGCTGTTCCTGGAGCTCTGTGCGTGCACACGTAGTCGTGCAAAGCAGAGAAGCTTGGGAACTGGGCCTTCGGTAATTATCACGAGGACAAACGGGAAGACGTGACAGAGACCTGTGCTTGTACCCGGGAGGCTTCTGTGAGGTTAGTCTCAGCTTTGCCCAGCCAAGCTTCCTGCCTGAGTTTGCCGCACAGGGATCTGTAAGCACGGTGGTGGCCGCAGAGCAAGTGCTTGCCCAGATGGCACTGCAAGAAAGCCTTTTTCTCGCCAGCTGATTTCATTTATATGAAATTATAGAAGATGTAAACCAATCTCTGATGACAGAATGCAGATCCCCGGTTGCCTGATGGGGTCTGGGAGAAGAGGGGAGAAGAAGGAATTACCAAGGGCGTCAGGAAACTTTAGAGATGATATTTATCTTCATTATCTTGATTGTGCTAATTATTTCACGGATGATACATGTATCAAAATTTATCAAAGTATACACTTTGAATATGTACAGTTTGTTGTCTATCAATTATACCACAGTGAAGTTTTTAAAAAACATTTTTTTTTGGACCACACCCGAGGCCTGTGGAAGTTCCTGGGCCAGGGATCAAACTTGTGCCATAGAAGCAGCCCAAGCCCTGCAGTGACAACGCCAGATCCTTAACCTACTCTTTGGTTTTGTTTTGTTAATTTGTTTGTTTTTAATGGCAAAAGAGTTGAACTAACGCTGAAAAGAAGTTCATGAGCGAGTAGAAAGATGCAAATAGGAATCTCAGCAACATTCCTCTAGCCTGCTAGAACAGCTTTAAAAACAAAACGGGAGTTCCCGTTGTGGTGCAGCAGAAATATATCCGACTAGTATCCATAAGGAGGCAGGTTCGATCCTTGGCCTTGCTCAGTGGGTTAAGGATCCGGCATTGATGTGGCTGTGGTGTAGGCTGGTGGCTACAGCTCCGATTAGACCCTTAGCCTGGGAACCTCCATATGCTGCGGGTGTGGTCCTAAAGAGTAAAAAAAAAAAAGGGATGGATTAATATCCTAGTCTGCTAGTTTCAGCACCTCTGTCATTTCTACATGTTTCTATTATTGATGATTTTTCCTACTTACGGAGCCCATTTTTCTGCTTCTTGACGTGCTTACTAATTTGTTATTGAACACAGGACAGTGAGTGTTATTTGCTGAGTATTTGAACTTTGTTGTCCCCTTTAAAGGGTGTTGGACTTTGCTCTGTAGGCAGTTACTTGTGGTCAAACTCGTGTTTCATCTCTTGGATACTTTTAAAAATAGTTTATTTCAGGAGTTCTTGTCATGGCTTAGTGGTAATGAGCCTGACTAGCATCCATGTGGACCCAAGTTCGATCCCTGGCCTTGCTCAGTGGGTTAAGGATCTGGCGTTGCCATGAGCTGTGGTGTAGGTTGCAGATGCAGCTCGGATCTGGCGTTGCTGTGGCTGTGGTGTAGGCCGGCGGCTACAGCTCCGATTAGACGCCTACCCTGGGAATTTCTGTATGCCGCAGGTATGGCCCTAAAAAGACCCTCCCCCCCAAAAAAAGGTTTGTTTCAAAATAATGATGAAGTGAGATAGCGCAGAGAGGGCCCCATCCATGTCACGTCTGCCTCTTCATAACTAGCCTGCAACGTCAAACTTGGGATATTTACGTTGTGAAAATGTGTGTAGGTGCTCCTGCTGTGGCGCAGTGGGTTAATGATCCGGCTTATCTCTGTGGAGGTGTGCTTTTGATCCCCAGCCTGGCACAGTGGGCTCAGGATCCAGCATTGTTGCAGTTGTGGTGTAGGTCACAGCTCCAGCTTGGGTTCAGTCCCTGGCCTGGGAATTTCCATCCACCTTGGGGGCAGTCGAAAAATAAAATAAAATAAAATAAAATAAAATAAAATAAAATAAGGAGCTCTTGTCATGGCTCAGCGGAAACGAATCCGACTAGGAACCAGGAGGTTGCGGGTTCGATCCCTGGCCTTGCTCAGTGGGTTAAGGATCCAGCGTTGCCGTGAGCTGTGGTGTTGGTCGAAGACGCGGCTCAGATCCTGCGTTGCTGTGGCTGTGGTGAAGGCCGGCGGCTACAGCTCCTATTAGACCCCTAGCCACGTGCTGCGGGTGTGGCCCTGAAAAGCAAAGAATAAAAATAAAATAAAATAGTGTATAATTCTAAGTCATTTTAACATGTGTATAGATTCACATACACTCGCCTCTTGTATCCATGGTTTTACTTTACACGGTTTCAGTTTCCCAGAGCCAGCGTCCGCGGTCCTGAAATTCTGACTGGAAGATTTCGGAGATAAATAATGCATAAGTTTTAAATGGCATGTCGCTCAGCAGCACGGTGAAATCTCGCGCCATTGCGCCCGGGGCTGTGAATGATCCGTTTGTCTGGCTCAGTGCACCTGTTAGGGGCTCGGTTGCCCTGTCAGTTATCAGGTCGACCGCGACAGCGTTGCAGGGCTTGTGCTCAAGGGACCCTTGTTCTACTAAATAACAGTCCCAAAGTGCAGGCGCGGTGGTGCTGGCAATTCGGACTTGCCAGAGGGAAGAGCAGCGGTGCTGCCTTTAAGAAGGCGAACGTGCTCCACTTAAGATGGAAAGAAAAAAGCTGGATGCTGAAGTTGCCAAGATCTGAGGTAAGAACCACTCTTTTAATTGAACTTCAGTTGACGTACGATATTACAGGTTTCAGGTGTACAACGTGGTGATTCATGGTTTTTACAGGTTATGCCGCACTTCGTTATTAGAAACCCTTGGTTGTGTCCCTGTGCTGTGCAATATGTCCTTGCAGCTTATTTATTTTATACGCAGTAGGTTGTGTCTCTTAACGCCCCACCCATATGAGGTCCCTTCCCCTCCCTCTTCTCACTGGTTTCTTCTCTGTATCTATCAGTCCCTTTCTTCCTTTCTTTCTTTTTTTATTTTTTAGGGCTGCACCTGTGGCATATGGAGGTTCCCAGGCTACGGGTGAAATCAGAGTTACACCTGCCACAGCAACACAGGATCCGAGCTGCGTCTGCGACCTACACCACAGCTCACAGCAACGCCAGATCCTTAACCCACTGATTGAGGCCAGGGATCGAACCTTCGTCCTCATGGATACTACCTGGGTTCATTAACCACTGAGCCATGGCAGGAACTCCCCCGTTTTATTTTTAGATTCAGCACATAAGCGATATCATACAGTATTTGTCTTTCTCAGTCTGAATCAATTCACTAAGCAGAATACCCTCTAAATCCATCCATGTATGGCAAATGGCAAAATTTCATTCTTTTTTATGGCTGAGTAGTATTCCATTGTGTGTGTGTTTGTGTGTGTGTGTGCGCACGCGTGTGCCTGTGTATGCCATATCTTTATCCATTCATCCATCTATGGACGCTTAAGTTGCCTTCATATCTTGGTTATTGTAAGTAATGCTGCTATGAACATTTTTTTTCATCTTTTTGCCTTTTCTAGGGCCGCACCCGCGGCATATGGAGGTTCCCAGGCTAGGGGTCTAACAGGAGCTGTAGCCGCCGGCCTTCACCACAGCCACAGCAACGCAGGATCTGAGCCGCGTCTGCAACCTACACCACAGCTCACGGCAACGCCGGATCCTTAACCCACTGAGCGAGGCCAGGGATTGAACCCGCAACCTCATGGTTCCTAGTCATATTCGTTTCTGCTGCGCCACAACGGGAACTCCTCTTGGATAAGTTTTGTCCAGTTTCTTGGTTGTTTTTCTTGGAAGGTTAAGTCCAATCTATCATCTGCCTGGAAGAGGAAGTCTACTTTATATTTTTAACATATTTTACATGGCGACGCAGGAAGTGGTAACAGTGGAGCGTTAAGTTCCTTTTTTGCTTTTTAAGTGCTGCTGACTAGGAAAGAAAGAGAGGCAGTTGGAGACAGCGTGATGTAGGGGCTGAAAGAGCGGGCTGGCTCCAGCTGTCTGCCCCTCCCTGCTCCCGCCCTCCCTGGAGAAGTCGGACAGCTGAGTCTGATGTGACCCTCACTCAGGCGGGTTCCTTGTCCCCCTCGGGCAGAGCGAGTGGGCCTCTTCTCTGCCACTCCCCGCCACCCCTCCCCAGGATTTGTCTCTCCTTCTCCGCCAACCTTGGTGACATTGCACCCGGACGGCCAGCTCAGCCTGGGAGTGGACGAGCTGGTCGTGGGGGGGAATGTGTAGGAGAACAAAGAGCATGAATGGTGTGTCCGGAGAGCCCAGCACCTGGAGGAAGGCAGAGGAAGAGTGAGCGGGGCCCA
Organism: Catagonus wagneri; assembly: GCA_004024745.2. Classification (NCBI taxonomy): domain Eukaryota; kingdom Metazoa; phylum Chordata; class Mammalia; order Artiodactyla; family Tayassuidae; genus Catagonus; species Catagonus wagneri. Next base: position 156,087 of record PVHT021183613.1, read on the forward strand.
AAGTGGACTCGATAAGAGCTTAGAGAAGTCAAGCCACTTACTCAAGGCAGCACAGCACATCCACTTCGCATGCCTCTGCGTGCCTTTGTGGCAGAGTCAATCAACTGGTTTGCACTGGTTTGCCATCCTCGTTTGCCCCCGACCTGTGTGTGCCTCTCCTAACAGGTTAGCATCCACCCGCCGTGCATGGTCACATGGCAGCGTATCAGCCCGCAGGTGCAGGGAGCACTTTGGTCTCCTCACCTGTGTCGGCTGTGGCTCCATCTCCTCCTCCTCATACAGGCTCAGGAGGAGGTGGCAGAGAAACAGGCAGAGAGAAGAAAGCTGTCGGTCCCGGAGCGTGGACCATCAGGGCACCTCATCACAGAGCAGACGGTCTGAGCGGCAGGGGGGAGGCCCCGGGGTTACAAGCGTAGAAAGGACCTGGGTGAGTCAGGCGGCTTCTCACCCCACCCCAGGCTCTAGAATGAGAGACACTGATGGCCTAGCAGTGAAGGATCTGGCGTTGTCACTGCTGTGGCATGGGTTCAGTCCCTGGCCCAGGAACTTCCACAAAAAAGTAAATAAAATAAATAAAATAAAATCAGAGATTTTTCGAGTTCCCGTCGTGGCGCAATGGAAACGAATCCGACTAGGAACCATGAGATTGTGGGTTCAATCCCTGCCCTCACTCAGTGGGTCAAGGATCCAGCATCACCATGAGCTGTGGTGTAGGTCACAGACAAGGCTCGGATCTGGCATTACTGTGGCTGTGGTGTAGGCCGGCAGGTGCAGCTCCTATTAGACCCCTAGCCTGTGAACCTCCACATGCTGCAAGTGTGGCCCTAAGAAGCAAAAAAGAAAACACAAAAACACACAGAAAAAACATTTAAAAAATTGACCGTCTTTTAGTACCATTTAGTACGTTTTAACTGTTAAGTACATGTGCATTGTCGTGCAAACATCACCACCATGCATCCTCAGAACTTCTTTTCCCAAATGATAACTAAGAGGACTCACCAGTTACCATTTATCACATATAATTCATTCTAACTTTAGCCGATAACTGGGGAGATTCTCTGTTAGACAATCAGAGTGTTGCGGGAGAACAGGTGAGTGAGACAATGGTCAGGTCCCATACCTTGGGCGAGTTCCTGGGTTGGGTCACCCAGTCAGGGTCCTTGGCAGGAAAGAATTCAGGGACGAGTCACAGTAAAGTGAGAGAAGGTGAGACTGTCTCTGGGTTATGGGGTTGTTAGTTCTGATGGGCTGGGTAACCATTTGGGCAGGGATTTCCAGGAACTGGGCCACTGCCCACTTTTTGGCTTTTTGTGGTCAGCTTCAGAATTGTCATGGCACCTGTGGGTGGTGTTTAGTAAATGTATGGATGAGCGCATAATTAGGCTCAGGTATACTGATGGGCCAGCCCCCCGCCACCCTGGGCTTAATTGGTTTTCAGCAGTTTTTGTTGTATCCTTAAAGGCTGTGTAATTCCTTTTTTTTTTTTTTTTTGGCCACACTCTTGCCAGGGTTCGAATCACCTACACCACAGCTGTGACAAAGCTGGATCCTTAAGTCACTGCACCACAGTGGGAACTCCCTGTGTCATTTTCTCTCTCTCTCTCTCTCTCTCTCTCTCTCCTTTTTTTTGTCTTTTTTTAGGGCCACACCCTCAGCACATGGAGGTTCCCAGGCTCGGGGTCGAACCGGAGCTACAGCTGCTGGCCTACGCCACAGCCACAGCAACACAGGATCCTTAAGCCAGTGAGCGAAGCCAGGGATTGAACCTGCATCCTCAGGGATCCTAATCATGTTCATTCACCGCTGAGCCACAACGGGAACTCCAAGCCCCTTATTTTAAATCTGTGCTTGTCTTTACAACCTACCGCTTGCTATTTGTTCTAAATCCCCAAACTCCCTGGGGAGGTGGGGCAAGTAAGGGAGTCACTAGACAAGAAAGCACTGGACGGAGTCATTTTCAGAACAATTGATCCCTTCTGGCATTGCCGTGAGCTGTGGTGTAGGTTGCAGACGCGGCTCTGATCCCATGTTGCTGTGGCTGTGGTGAAGGCCAGCAGCTACAGCTCCTGTCAGACCCCTAGCCTGGGAACCTCCATATGCCGCAGGTGCGGCTCTACATAAAAGCAAAAAGACAAAAAAAAAAAAAGAGCAATTGATCCTTGAATTCTCGGAGGTAGAGCCGAAGATATTCAGGGCTGACTGTAGAGTCACAAGTGGATTTTCGACTTTGAGGGTAGAGGGTGTCAGGGGTGGGGGGCAACCCCCACGTTCCCCAAGGGTTAACCTCAGATATTGCAGTGGGTGACTCTCCTGGCAAGAAGAGTGCTTCTCCTTCGACTCCTTGTGGATCCTTATTCTCTCCTTGTCTTCCCCTGGACTTCTCTTTTCATCAGCTCTGATAGGTTTTCATCCATTAAGTGTCACATTAGCCACATTTGTGGCAGCATTTTGGAAGCTGTTTGACACTGTAAGAGGTAAAGTGTTGCAGATACGTTGAGGACCGAAAGATCAGGAGCTGTTAAAGGAAACATCCGGTGACACAGTGGAGCCCCTTTATTCAAGGCTGGGCGCAGGGACTATTTCAGCAGCTGTAGGGACTGCTGTGGAGTCTTGCAGTTGGAGAGGGACTGGGCTCAACTCTGAATACAGCAGGGGCAGTGGGATTTATAGCCAAGGAGCGGGGTGCGGTTGGTGGACAGAAAATATCTAGGAGGAAACATTAGGGGTCAGGGAGTTCTGGCTGAACCGACCAGGCCAGGGTTTTAGACATGCCTGAGCCTGGTAGAGGAGGAGGCATCCAGTCAGATAGGGAGAAAAGGCGGTCCTGCTTCAACTGACTTAGCAGGATTCTTGCTGAAATCCAACAACGCGGACAAATAGGGGAGTCCAAAAGTCAGGCTTCTGTCAGTGAGAGAATCGTTGTCAGCTCTTTCCCTATACCGTGAAGCCCCTCGGTTTTGTTGTTCTTAACAATGGCTCGTATTTATCGAGCCCTTCTTATGTGTCAGGCACAGCACCCAATGTTTTATTTATTATTATTATTTTGGAGCCGGCCCGGCATGTGCAAGTTCCTGGGCCAGGTATGGAATCCAAGTCACAGCAGTGACAATACAAGGTCCTTAACCCACTGGGTTACCAGGTATGTGTCTGAATCCTCTTAAACCGCCCTGCCAGGCAGCTCCAATTCAAAAATGAGAAATATGGCATTCAAAAAGCGAAATGACTGGTCTAATAGTCCGTATGTTGCAGAACAATAATGTCGGAGTTGGAACCCACGTTTTACTTATTTAAATGACCACCGAGCTAACCTGCAAGCAGGACAATGCAGAAGTTAAATGTAAGCAACAGAGCTCACCCCTGATCCTCCGGCTTTCCGGAAATCCCCGCCCCCCCGGCTTGCAGCCACTGCTGATGGCCCCGAGCCCGCTGGCCCAGGTGAGCAGGTGCACCATGGGGCAGTGCTGGGCGGAGTCCAACCCGCCCCCTGCAGCCAATAGTGCGGGCGTCTCCGGCTTCTGGCTCGCCCGTTCCCGTGCTATGATTGGACGCCCCGGGGGCGGGGCTCGCCGGAATGCGCGTTCTGATTGGCGCCCCCCAGGCGGGGCCGGGCCGGGGTGGTGCGCGCCAGGTTCGGGTGCTGGCCTAGCGCGCGGGTCACGTGGCGGCGAGCGCTCCGCGGCGGGCCAAGTCTCCCGCGTCGCCTGCAGCACCTAGGGGTGCGTTGTCCCAAGCTCCGAGAGGTGGGATCCGGTGAGTGCGGAGCGCCTTGCTGACCCCGGCCGGTGCAGGTGGGCGGCCGCGTTCCTCGCTGAGCGTTTTAGGTTTCTGTGCGAGTCACTTCGTCACAGTGTCCTCACGGCCGAGCCGCGGTCCAGCGCTGTCCTGAAGCCCATTTCGCAGACGAGGAAGGTGAGGTCCATGGAGGGGAGCACACCCCGCGGGGCCGGGCCTCTACCATCCCTCACCCTGGCCCTGGAGACAGGCGCTACCCCGTGGGGTTCTCGGCCTGGGGCCCTGTGCGTCGAGGACTGGGAAGTTAAGCCACCCTTGGTTAGCCGAGGCCGGCGCATGCGTGTGCCTCAGTCAGGCGCAGCCGGCAGACTGGATCAGCCAGTTCAGGTTATGGACTCATAACTATTTTACTTGAAGGAACACGAACTGGAGGTGGGTGATTGTGCTTTTATTTGGTTCAGTGTTAGGGAAAAAGAAGGGCTTTGGAAGGAAAGCGAAACCTCAGTTCAGATTATGACTCTCACAGTTATATGACCACTTAGCTTCTGAGCCCGGTTCCTGCGCCGCGAAGTAGGGAATACAGTCGGTGTGTGAGACAAATGGCACTTCCCTCAGGAGGCTCCAGGCGGTTCCGCTTGTGTCATGAGACACCCGAAACGGACTCTCAGAAACTGGAATGGTCGTTAGGGAGGCTGGGAGAGAGGGGGATGGAGCGCGTTTTATGAGACAGGGTTTGAGGCTGGGGAGATGGAGACGTGCTGGAGGTGGCTGCACAGCAGATGCGTGTATTTGACGCCACTGAATTGTGCACTTATATCAGGTTTATTTATTTATTTATTTTTTATTTTAAGTAAGAGCAACTGAAGGTGTTTTTCAGCTAACCTCTGACCTGAAGAATAGATGCTAAGTATGTCTTCTCTAGATATAGCGGTAGCTAAAAATGATGATATTAAAAAAAAAAAGCACAGTTCAGGATCAGTGTGTTACCTGACGGCTATCCAGGCAACTCCACGCCCTGTCAGACTAACTCAGAAATTAACCATCACATTCAGGATCTTTGCCTCCCGCCCTTCCTTCCTTTCTTTTTTTGGTCTTTATAGGGCTTCACCCTCGGCCCAGTCTCTGACCTACACCACAGCTCACAGCAATGCCAGATCCTTAACCCGCTGAGCAAGGCCAGGGATCCAACCTGCATCCTCATGGATGCCAGTCAGATTCGTTTCCTCTGCGCCACGACAGGAACTCCATCTTTGCCTTTCTAACTGTAATTTGTAATGCCCCAGGACCTAATAGATTGTATCTGTAATAGATATAATTGGTCTAATTGATATAGGACAGAATCTTGTAGTCTTTGTTTGAATAAAGAATTCAGACCTCTTTGGGGTTTTATAAAAAAGCTAATTGTAACTGAAGTTGGGTATAGATTTGATAAGGTTGTGGACTAAGTCCTCCATACGAGGTGACTTGATCTGAGTGGTGACAGGATCCAGGGTAGAAAGCTCGGAGGGGGAGGGGGAGCCGGCCACACAGCCTTCGCCCAGGGGCAAGGAGTTCACATCCTGGGTAAGGAAGGGGTTTGCCGTGGAGACAGAGGACAGCAGGTGGGGGCAGACTTGGGTTTTTCTTGAGTAGAGTGCCTCTCAGACTGGATCCGACCGCCTCGGGGGCAGGGCGGGGTGGGGGGGGAAGGTCCAGATGGACTTTAGTTATTTGGTGGTTGAGAAAGAGCTGCTGTGTGTTGCTTGCCACCTTTGAATCCTTTTTAACCTTGAATAGTCAGTATTTAAAAGACGCTTTTGCTTCGAGATTCTAGAACCAGAGGGCTGGTTTTGTCTCTTGTGCTTTTTCGGTGGGTGTGCCACCTGCCAAGGGCACATGTGAAGCCGTTTCTCAGTTCGGAGAAGCCACGGGCAGGGTGCCAAACCAGATTCACATCTCTTCTCTCCGGTGGAATGTGGCCGGTGCTGTTCCTGCCACGAAGCACTGAGGCGCCAGCACTCGCTGCTGCTCTGCCTTGTGCCACAGTGGCCGTATTTCTAATCACGTCGTGTTTGTGTAATAAGAAGAGCCGATGGAGTTCCTGTTGTGGCTCAGCAGTTAACAAACCCGACTAGCATCCATGAGCACTCAGGTTCAATCCCTGGCCTCTCGCTCAGGGGGCTAAGGATCCAGCGTTGCCATGAGCTGTGGTGTGGGTCGCAGATGCAGCTTGGATTCCACGTTGCTGTGGCTGTGGTGTAGGCCGGAGCTGTAGCTCTGATTAGACCCCTAGCCTGGGAACCTCCATATGCTGCAGGTGCGGCCCTAAAAAGACAAAAAATAAATAAATAAATAATAGCAGCCGCTTCTAAAGCCCCAGTTAGGAGTTTCCTGGCTGAAGGTGACGGACAGTCCCTTTTTACTGGCTCTCCGGGAAAGTAAGGAGGGCAGCTGAGACTTGGGACCCTGAGGCTGTGTTCTTTAGTGGATATATATTCTTCTAGCACATTACACCACACCTGCTTGTCTAGGGAAAACTGTGCACTTCCTGCTGTTTCCCCTTTACTCTCTCAACTGCCACTCAGAGCACTTCTGACGCCAGCTGCACAGGTTTTCCTCACCCGGCAATTCTGTGACACCGGCCAGGTGCCCTACAATTCAGTTCGGTTCTGACACTAAGCCGAGTTATTGCAGAGACCCCACAGGCCGAGTGTCCAGTCCCACCAGACAGTCCCCCCTTCAGATGCCAGACGTGAGTATGGGGTCCCCGGGTGACCCACCGCTTCTGTCTGACTTGGCGACAAATCACAGGTCCCCGGGACCCCCTTCTTGTGTTCGAGTCTCCGCTGCAGCAGCTCACAGGGCTCGGGGGGACACTGAGGTTTATTAAAGGAGGTGACAGAGGACACAGAGGAGCCGCCAGAGGGGGGGCAAGGTCTGGGGGCTCCCTTGGGGTTGGGGTGCATCACCCCCTCGGGGTGGAATAGTCCCCATGCTGCTGGGACTGTATGGGGGCCCCTCAAGGAGGCACATGGGTCATTAGCTCTGTTTCCAGGCCCCCCGGACGAGGAGTCGGGGGGAGGGGTGTGGTGTGTGGAAACCGCAAGCTTCTCATCAGGGCCTGGTCTTTCTGCTGACCAGCTCCTACGCACAGGCCCCCGGAGTTGCCTCCTTAGAATAAAAGGCGCGGCCATCACCCAGGAAGTCACAGGGGTTTCAGGGGCAGGGACCTGTGTGCAGAGGCCCGCCTCCGTCTGGGTGTCTGGGCCGAGCCGGGCCCCAGGTCCTGTCCGCGAGGCACCGCCCTCCTTATCCATCTGCACTGGGCACTTGCTGTGTGTCCTGCTCGTCCCCTGGGAGCCCCACGGAGGCCCTGCCTGCTGGTTGCCACTGTGTCCCCATGGGGGAGGCCTGGGGGCCTAACCCTCGAGGGGGCCCATCTGCAGTGGAAACTCAGCCAGTTCATGGGAAGCACTGAAACGCTGCCATCCGTCGGCTAGAGGGGCTCCGCTGCTGGGAACCATCCCGGCGCTCGCGAACACAGAGATACCACCAGGCTCAGATGCCTTTGAGCAAATGTGTTTTAAGAAACATGCGCGGGAGTTCCCGTCGTGTCTCAGCGGTTAACGAATCCGACTAGGAACCATGAGGTTGCGGGTTCGATCCCTGGCCTTGCTCAGTGGGTTAAGGATCCGGCGTTGCCGTGAGCTGTGGTGTAGGTTGCAGGCGCAGCTCGGATCCCGCATTGCTGTGGCTGTGGCGAAGGCCGGCAGCTACAGCTCCTGTTAGACCTCTAGCCTGGGAACCTCCATATGCCGCGGGTGTGGCCCTAGATAAGGCAAAAAGACAAAAAAAAAGAAAGAAAGAAAGAAACGTGTGGAGTTCCCACTGTGGCTCAGTGGGTTAAGAGCCTGACTAGTCTCTGCGAGGATGCGGGTTCAATCCCTGGCCTCAGTGGGTTAGGGGTCTGGTGTTGCCGCACGCCGTGGCATAGGTTGCAGATGCAGCTCTGATTCGACCCCTGGCCCAGGACTTCCAGAGACCACAAGTGTGGGCACAAAAAGGAAAAAAAAAAACAAAAAACAGCTTTCCAGGCCAGCACACTTCAGTGATGACAGATGTTTGCCTTTGGCCTGGGGGCCTCGTGTGGGGGGGTCTGAGTCCATGCAGCCCTCAGCTACGTTCCTTTTCTTCTCTGAGCCTCATTTTCATTACTTGAGAAATGGAAAGGGTCATATGTAAGCCAGCAGTTCACTTGTTTACCTGGCAAATACTAGCTTCCCTGTGGCTGTGCCGGTACCGTGGACTCTTAAGTAACCCTCAGTGTTTGCCTTTGAGGAGCTTGGCTTAGTGGGGGAGCCGAGTCACAACCAGGAAGCTGGGCTGGGAAGAGGGGGTGCTGGGCTCCCCGGGGCTGGGCCGAGGGGCCGGTTGTCCTGATGAGCAGGGAGTCCCACGGGTGTTTCTGCAGTGGAGTCCTCGGCCTCCACGCGGTTCTGAGGGCAAGGCAGGCGCCGGCGCTGCGAGAACTGACGGGTGGCGGTGAGCTGTGACTGAGTTTGATGTTGGACGCTTGCCCAGTTTTAGGCGACTTGGCAGCGGCGCGATGGCGACTTCGGCCAGCGGGGCCCCCTGGGATGCTGACCTGTGGTCCTCCCATGACAAGATGCTGACGCAGCCCCTGAAAGACTGTGACCTGGAGGTGAGGCTGCGGGTCTTCTCGGCTGTTCCGAGGCTCTGGCTCTCATCGTAAATCTGCCGTTGTCAGGACAGCCTTGCCGTTGGGGTGAGGGGGCTGGCAAGGTGGCCATGAGTCCTGTGAGGGTGGATTTAAATATCTGAGTTTGAAAAGCGGCACGGCACTGTGCTGGTGGCTCCAGGGAGAGGGGGAGGGGCTGGGGTCATTGAAATTTGACCCTTTCCTTACAGTTCTGAGGGGTATTTCTAGAAGCATCTTTTATGCATGTATTTTTGTAACAACTTTATGCCTGAGCTAAGTGAATGCACTTAACACACAAGCCATCCATTTAAAGTACACAATTCAGTGGGTTTTCGTGTATTCACAAGTGCTTTTAGAACATTTTAATCCTTCCCAAATGAAACCTCAAACCCATTAGCGGTCACGCCCGCCCGTCCCCCAAACTCTCAGCTCTGGGCGACCACTGGTCTGTTTTCTGTCTCTCTGAATTTGCCTGAGCATCTTTTATTTTAAGGAAGAGGCTCAAGGGGCCAGGTTCAGTGAGAGAAAACTTGGTGAGAGGCAGGGCTGAAAGCAACAAGGTGATGTAGAATTTAAAACTCAGCGGGGTCCAGGTTTTTAAAGGGCACCTTCTCTTCAGTGGCTCTGTTTTCCTTGACCCGTTCTCTGAATTCCTTCCCAGAGGCTAAACTCCTGCAGACAGGTTGCCTGCAGCCCTCGGGTGCGGTGGAGCCGGTCGCGCTCAGCGGCCGCGGGCCGAAGGGGATCCGCAGAAGCGTCTCTTCTCTCTGCTCGCTTGTTGCTTGAATCGGAGCAAGCGCGAAGCCGAGACGCCCAAGTGCTGAGCGCCAGTGTTCTTCTCGTCAGGTTTACAGCATCATTAAGAAGGAGAGTCACCGGCAGAGGACCGGCCTGGAGCTCATCGCCTCGGAGAACTTCGCCAGCCGAGCCGTCCTGGAGGCCCTGGGTTCTTGCTTGAATAACAAGTACTCCGAGGGGTACCCGGGCCAGAGGTGCGTGAAGGCGGTCCGGGGCTGCTCTGACGTAGGGAAGGGAGGTGCTGAGTCAGAGCTGAAAATGCGGGGATTCCAGAAAGCAGCTGGGTTCCCCGCCTCCCGGGCCTTCTGGCTCCTGCGGTATTGTTGACAAGAGTCAGAGGGTGAAAGCCACCCGGCTGTCCGGCTGTCCGCTGGCAGGCGAAGGGATAAACAAACTGGTCTGTCCATGCAGCAGAATGCCCTCCAGTCTTAAAGCAGAAGGCAGCCCCGACAGAGGCTCCCAGAGCGTTACGCTAAATGAAAGGAACTCTCCAGAAAGACAGACACTGTGATTCCAGTTCTTTGAGGTCCCTGTTTCATCAAAACAGAAAGTAGAATCAGGGGGAGGGTTGTTGTTCAATGGGGACAGAATTTCTTTTTTCTTTTTCTCTTTTTTTTTCTTTTCTTTTTTTGGTTTTTAGATCCACACCCACGGCATATGGAAGTTCCTGGACTAGGGACTGAATCAGAGCTACGGCTGCCGGCCTTCGCCACAGCCACAACAACGCAGGATCCGAGCCTCACCTGTGACCTACACCACAGATCATGGCAACGCCAGATCCTTAACCCCTGAGTGAGGCCAGGAATCGAACCTGCATCCTTATGGATCCTAGTCAGGTTTGTTACACTGAGCCACAGCGGGAACTCCGAGCTTCAGTTTTGCAGGATGAAGGTTAAGTTCTGCAGATCTGCTAGGCAGCAATGAGACTGAATTATCAATGCAACATCGCTGATCTGCCATGTGCGTCAAGATGGCAAACATGGCAGATATTATGTTAGCTGTTTCTTCTATGTTCAAAAAATACATATACACTTTTTTTTTTGTCTTTTTGTCTTTATAGGGCCGCACCCATGACATACGGAGGTTTCCAGGCTAGGGGTCTAATCGGAGCTGTGGCCGCCGGCCTACGCCACAGCCACAGCAATGCAGGATCTGAGCCGTGTCTGCAACCTGCACCTCAGCTCACGGCAATGCTGGATCCTTAACCCACTGATCGAGGCCAGGGATCGAACCCACGTCCTCATGGATGCTAGTTGGGTTCGTTAACTGCTGAGCCACGATGGGAACTCCAAAAAATACATATACACTCAATGTAAAATGTTAAAACTTTTTGTGACCTCAGGGCCTTGGTGTTAAAAAAAAAATTTCTTCTGGATTGGGATAAATTTTGATTATTAAACAAAAATTAAAATTTTATTCGCAGTGGAGTTCCCAGATGGCATAGCGGGTTAAGGATCTGCTGTTGTCACTGCTATGGCTTGGGTTTGCTCCCTGGCCTTGGAACTTCCACATGCCAATGGCATGGCCAAAAAAAGAAAAAAAAGATTAAAAGTTTTTATTAGAAACGCAAAAAAGCCCCAGTAACTCTCTTGCCCACCCCCCCCCAGCCCCTGGCAGCCCCACCACAGCCCTGCTGCTGTGAACTGACCCCTGGGCACCTTATAGGGAGGGTCACTGAGTGGCTTGCTTCACTGGTGCAGTGACCGTGCCCTCAAGGTCCAGCCACGGGGCAGACGGGGCGACCCGGCCCCATGGTTCCCACAGGATTGTGGGTTCACCACGGTCCCACCCCTCGGTCCCACCAGAGCTGGGCCTCCGCCCTAAGCGCAGGGTGGGGCTGGCGGCCCACGGGCACTGCCTCCGCAGGTACTACGGCGGGACCGAGTTCATCGATGAGCTGGAGCTCCTATGTCAGCGGCGAGCGCTGCAGGTCTATGGCCTGGACCCCCAGTGCTGGGGCGTCAACGTCCAGCCCTACTCAGGTAATCCCAGGTCCCCGCGCCCGGGTACCCCCTCGGCCGGCCACCGGGCGGGGCCACCAGGAGGCCCGCCCTTCCATCAGCGCTGGTTTCACCGGCTGGCCAGGCCCTTCCTGGCAGCCCCCGCCCCGAACACCCGGTCCACTTACTCAAGGGGTCTGGTGGCGGGCAGCTGGGGGCTAGGCCTGCTCTGGCCACTCCTGGTCAGCAGCCTCGTGGGCAGAGCAGTGGCACCTCCCCTGGTCTGCCCGCACCAGGCTCCCCTGCGAACTTCGCGGTGTACACCGCCCTGGTGGAGCCCCATGGCCGCATCATGGGCCTGGACCTGCCCGACGGGGGCCACCTGACGCACGGGTTCATGACGGACAAGAAGAAGGTCTCGGCTACGTCCATCTTTTTCGAGTCTATGCCCTACAAGGTGAGGGCGCGTCCACGGCCCACAGCGCGTCAGAGACCTCAGTGCTGGCGCCCGCGGCACGAGTGGTTGAGTCCCTGGGGCGTCTCAGGAAGCCCCCCTCCACTGTCCCCTCCCTGCCCTGGGAACCCTCCGGGACGGAGCTCCAGGGGCGGAGCTGAGGGGGATGGAGGGGAGGCAGCCGCCAGGAGGTTCAGCCTCAGCGGGGCCGGCGGTCTAGACCCGGAGCAGCCCTGCCCGGGACCCTGCAGGCCTGCAGCCGCTGCTCCACTCCGGCCGGAATGCCAGCAGCTCTGCATCTGCGCATGGCTGTCAGAGCCGGTGCTGCCCGGCCACCACGGCTGTCACGTGAGTCCCACCTCCCGCACAGCCCTGTCCATGGCCGGTGTCAGCCTGCGGCCGGCACGGGCCGGCCCTTGTCGCCATAGACAGTTCAGTCAAAAACGCAGGGAAGATCCGAGGGCTCGTGGAGACGACTTACCTGCAGAGGTGACGGGCGTCCTAGTTTGTGGTGCTCTCGTGCACAGGGTGCGTCTGCCTCGTGCCCAGGAACCGCCTCCTGGGGTGGTCCTTGTCACATGGCCTGGCCAGTCGTCTGTGCCCCACGTGTTCCACAGGCTGCGGCCACCATGCAGCTTTACGTCCGGCTTTCAGACACATAGTTTTGTTCTTTTAAGAACACCCACCCCGCGTTCCCTCGGGCCTCCTCCGCCGCATGCCCTGTTCTGGGCCCCGTCGCGGCCTGGTCACTGCGATGCGCGGCCTGGTCACTGCGATGTGCGGCCTGGTCACTGAGATACATGGTCCTGGTCACTGTGATGCGCGGCCTGGTCACTGCGATACATGGTCCTGGTCACTGCGATACATGGTCCTGGTCACTGTGATGTGCTCTGTGTGCAAAAGGGACCTCTGGTTTCTTTCCATGGGAAGCGTAGGTGTTTCCAGGCCCAGGTATCCGCAGTGTCCAGTGCTGACCTTGAGGGTGGGCTCTGAATGGGACACTGGTTTCACGAGGCTCTGTCTTTGCACTTAGAACGCAGAAGCCGGTTTTCTAGTTCCTTTCACTATGGAAAGGATGGCGCCAGAGGAACCACTGGCTGTTCTCTGGCCACAGTGAGGCCTGGCCAGCCTCCTGCCTTTAGCCCCATGCCCCGTGTACTGAGGACAGTCCGGCATTAGTGAGCCTGGCAGGGAGCTGGATGTCTGCTTTCCTGGCGGGTGGAGCGCAGCTCTGGGCAGGTGGAGGAAGGCCCTTCCCCTGGGCAGCTGGTGGGGTTCAGGCGGGGATGTGGCTGCAGGAAGCCGCCCGAGCCGCCCTCTCCCCGGCCTTGTACAGGTGGACCCCGACACGGGCTACATCAACTACGCCCAGCTGGAGGAAAACGCCCGCCTCTTCCGCCCGAAGCTCATCATTGCAGGTTGGGGGCTGGGCGGGAAGCAGGCCCTGGGCCTCCCACGGACGGGGGGTGACGCTGTGCCCCACCCTCACTCCCTGCGGGTCAGTCCCAGGTGGTCCAGTCCGGAGGCCCTGGACATGGGGACCCAGGGTAGTCGGGGTGGTAGCCGCCGGCCGCCCCCTGGGCCTGACCCCGTCGCCTGGCCGGCTCAGGGACCAGCTGCTACTCCCGAAACCTGGACTACGCGCGGCTGCGCAGGGTCGCCGACGACAACGGGGCGTACCTCATGGCGGACATGGCGCACATCAGCGGGCTGGTGGCGGCCGGCGTGGTGCCCTCGCCCTTCGAGCACTGCCACGTGGTGTCCACCACCACGCACAAGACCCTGCGGGGCTGCCGGGCCGGCCTGATCTTCTACCGGAAGGGTGCGTCCCGCCAGGCGGACGAGAACCCCCGGGGCCCTCAGGAGGGTGGCGACAGGCTCGGGGAAGGGGGTGCAGGAAGCCCGCAGCACAACTGCCGGTCCTGGGGAAGCGGGACGTGCTGGCGGCCAGCGTCCTGCGGCTCAGCTCACCCTGGCGACAGAAAGGGGTTGGGGTGATGGGGGGCCTCGGGGTGCAGCGTGCTCTCGGTGAACGTACTGTGGCACGTTTCTCCCCGAGAACGACTCCCAGCGATCAAACCCTAGGTGCTGGAGGATAAACCCGTTTGTCCTCTGAGGCCCTTGGCCCGGTACTGGAGCCGTGTGGCCCTCCCCCGTTGGGAGGCCCGCTCTGAGAAGCAGACGAGGATCCCAGGATCGCACAGCCCTTGGCAGTCCCGGGGCACTGAGCTGGCCGCGGCGGAGAGGGCCGCCCTCTGCGGACCGCGTTTCTCTGCCCGCGGCTGGGCCCCTGTGCCCCTGGGCTCCTCGGAGACCTCCCTCAGTGCGCCAGGGTTCCCATGGCGGGCAGCCTTTGCACCTGCTGGGGGCACGTGTGTTTTCCCGGCTCTGTGTCAGTGACATTTGTCTGACCGGGCCAGCCGGAGCAAGTCCTGGCTCTGCAGGAGGCGCTGTGTGACCCCGGGCTGGTTGTGCGCCCTCTCTGGTCCTCGTTTCCTCCCCTCCAGAGTAGGGACCACGGCAACTGCACCCGTCCCTTCGGGCAGCTGCTGAGGGTGAAACGAATGTACTCAGGGGAGGTGCCCAGAGCAGCACTCGGCGTTTCTCTCACTAAAAAGTTAAGGAGCGACTTTGCTTGGAAAGGACGCTTCTCCCTGATTCTGGCCGGATAAGCCTCGTCCCCTCCGAGGGCGCCGCCTTGGAAGGCTGCTCCCCAGGGCACTTCCTCGCGGAAGCTGGTGTAGTCTCTGTGACACTCCTTTCACCCCCGAGGGGTGGTCCCCCACACCCGCCCGGGAGCAGGCGCCTCTCTGGTCCTCAGCACCTCGGCCCCAGTCTCGCCTCCCAGCCTGGAGGCCGGGCCGCGTCCGAGGCCAGTGATCCCGATGCCATGTCTTCCGTGATCCAGGAGTGCGCAGCGTGGACCCCAAGACAGGCAGAGAGACGCAGTACAACCTGGAGTCGCTCATCAACTCCGCCGTGTTCCCAGGCCTGCAGGGGGGGCCCCACAACCACGCCATTGCCGGTAACCAGTGCCCGCCCAGCGCAGAGCCCCAGGCTTCCCGCACGGTTGGGTGGCTCCCCCCGGCCCGAACCCCACCTTGTCCGTCCCCCTGTGCGTGTGCCAGGCCTTCCCCGCTGTCTGGGAGGGGGAGAAGACGAGCGGTGCATGGCGTCCGCGGGCACAGGGTGGGGGGCGGCCATTCCAGAGTCCGGCCAGGCCCTGCGTCAGCCCCCCCGAGAAACCATGGGGAAGGGGCTTGACGAGGGAAGCCACAGCCGAGGGAGGGTGAGTGAGCAGGACGAGCCCCCCACCTCTCACCTCCTGCGGGGGCACCTATGTCTGACCCTCGGCCTTGACGGTGAGGCTGCGCTCACACGTGGAGCGTAAATTGACTGTAAAAGCCGTCTTGCTGGGAACAGCTCTGCAGGGTAACTGCACTGGCAGGAAGCCCCACGCCAGGCAGGGGGACCTCAGAAGAGAAGGGGTCTGGAGGGCTGGCTGGGTCACCATGAGGTTCAAGTAGGTCGACTTGGGAGATGTGGGCCGCCCCTTCGGTGACGCAAAGAGGCCGGAAGGCGGAGTGGAGGCCAGCATTTCTCTGATCCCAGTTGGTCCTGTGGCCCTGTCTCTCCCTGGCAGGGGTCGCGGTGGCTCTGAAGCAGGCCATGACCCCGGAGTTCAGAGTCTACCAGCAGCAGGTGGTGGCCAACTGCAGGGCCCTGGCCAGGACCCTGACGGGGCTAGGCTACAAGGTAGTCACAGGTAAGGCCAGGCCAGGTCCGGAAAGCACCCTGCTCCTTGGGGCTGTGTGAGCATTGTCCCTGTCCCAGTGGGTGTGGCTGGTGGGTTGTGGCCGGGCCCTCGGCCCCTTGCATGCTCGAGGCATCAGCAGAGCCACAGACGTGTCAGGGTCGCCATCCCCGCGGGAGACCCCCAGTTCTCCAGGCAGTTTTCTGAAAGGAGCCTGAGGCTCTCAGAGAGGCCGGGCACGAGCCGGCACACTGCTGGGGGCTGCGGGGGGCAGAGTGGGGCCTGGGCGCTACTAGGACCCTGCACGGGGCTCGCCATCCCGGGGCATCTGCAGCCAGCCGCGTTTTCCTGGTCAGCGTGCTTGTCCTCTCTCGCCGCCAGCAGGGCTGCCTGGACGCTGTCCCCAGGGTGGTCTGTGAAAACGTGCTGCTGCTTTTCTGGGGGTTCCAGGCGCCCCCAACCCTCAGCAGCCCTGCGTCCACCTCTGTCCCGTTTTGCTCCACTTGTTTTATTTGCTTCCTCCTGCGTCCCCGCGTCTCCAGCAGGAAAGCCCCAGATGGACCTCGACCTCCGCGGTCACAAACAAGTCCCGTGGGTGTGCAGGTGCCGCGGGGCTCTGACCCCGCGGCGGGGTGGGGCCCGCGTCTCTGACCAGCGCCGGGTGATGCCCGTCTGGGGAGCAGGCGCCCCTCACAGACTCAGGCCAGCTCCCCCTGGCTCTGGGCATCTGGCCCGCTCCTCAGATCGTCCCTGTTCCCGAGCTCCCAGGCTGCCCTCCCCAGCAGGTCCGCTCTGCTCTGGGCGGGCAGCGGAGCAGACGAGGGCAGATCCCTGCCTCGTGCCCGGCCCTGGCGCTGCTGTTCCACGACCTCATCCAAACCTCGAGATGGCCTTGCCAGTTACTGGTCTTGTAAATTTTACCAGTCGGCGGCTGAGGTTCCCAAAGCTCGGGCTGCCTGCCCGAGGCCGCATGGCCGGTGAGGGGTCCCTGCGTCCAGAGCAGAACTGGGGATAGGGAGACGCAACGCACAGCGCCGCAGGTCGCCCACTTCCTGCTCCCCTGACGCCTCCTTAGAAGGGGCCGCAAAGACAGATTTAGGACCCGTGGGAAACCCCAAGCAGTGCGGTCACTCCAACAGGCCTCCAGGCGCTGCCTGGCGCCTGGGGACAAAGCCATGGGCCACCTGGGCCGGCCTTTCCCTCAGCCCCTCCACAGGCCCGGGGGCCCTTCTTAAACCACTCAGAGGCCCCGGGGAATGTGGTCTTGAACAGGTGACGAAAGCCTTGCGGACACATGGGGTCACCTTCCTGCCCGCATCTGCCCTCGTGCTCTCCCCCGGTCCCTTTGCTTGGCCCTGGGTCGCCTTCTGTGGCCTCACACATCCACCCTGGTTCCAGGCGGTTCTGACAACCATCTGATCCTCGTGGACCTCCGCTCCAAAGGCACGGATGGCGGCAGGGCCGAGAAGGTGCTGGAAGCCTGTAACATTGCCTGCAACAAGAACGCCTGCCCAGGTGAGTGTCTTTTGGGGGGTGGGGGCTGAGGCCTATGGAGCTCCCAGGCCAGGGATCAGATCCGAGCCCCAGTCTTGACCTAAGCTGCATTGGATCCTTAACCCGCTGTGCCGGGCCAGGGATGGAACCTGTGTCCCAGCGCTCCCAAGAGGCTGCCCATCCCGCCGAGCCACGGCGGGAGCTCCCAGGGGAGCGCAGGTCCTCTCCTAACTGCGCTCCTCGTGGCTGACCAGGACTTGGCTCTGGGGACAGCCACCAGAGACGTGCTGCACTGGCCGGCCCAGGCCGGGGCTCCCCGCCCCCCTCTGATGGGGCTCTGACCAGGACAAGAGCGAGAGCGGGGCCAGGGCCCGAGACATGGGCAACACGTCAAACCCAGACAGATGCCAGCCTCCTTTTGGGGCCAAGGACCATGTCGCAGAGGGTACTTCCATGCTGTTTGTAAAGTTGAGTGGCCGTGACGACCCGCCCCTGCCCCCCTGCTGCTAGCTCTGGCCTGAGGTCGGCTGTCCCCTCCAGCCAGCGTCCGCGGGTCTGCTCCTCTGGCCCGTGTGTCCCTGTCCAGTGCGGGGTGCTCAGCGGTGAGACGTGCGGCCCAGGGTCAGAGCCTGTTTCTCTTGAAGGTGACAAGAGCGCGCTGCGGCCCAGCGGACTGCGACTGGGCACCCCGGCGCTGACGTCCCGAGGACTCTTGGAAGAAGATTTCCAAGAAGTCGCCCGGTTTATTCACAGAGGTGAGAACAGAGGCGAGGCCCGCTGGCCGGGCTGTGCCGAGGGGTCCGGGTGCAGGAGGCCCTCCTCGGCGTGGGCAAGGGCCGAGCGGGGAGGACGGCAGGCAGCGTGGCTGTGGCACTCGCCTGTCGTCTGCCTCTTGCCGGCACAGGCATAGAACTGACCCTGCAGATCCAGGACGCCGTGGGCGCCAAGGCCACCCTGAAAGAGTTCACGGAGAAGCTGGCGGGGGCCGCAGAGCACCAGCAGGCTGTGGCAGCGCTCAGGGCCGAGGTGGAGAGCTTTGCCGCCCTCTTCCCACTGCCAGGCCTGCCGGACTTCTAGGGAGCGCCGGCCTCGGCCACGCCTGGCCCCGGAGCCTTCCCCGTGCCCTCCCAGGGGCGTCTTTCTGGACTTTGCTATGTTGCCTTCCTCGCAAGCCAACATCTGTTAGAGGCTCAGTGTTAGTAATTCTGGGACAAGTTACTAAGGATTTTAAAATTGAACCTCAGTGTCTCACAGCTACATATATAGCTATTCTGCAAAAATAAACGATTTAGTCATTTAGCCGTGATTATCTCCATTGGTGCAGGGCAGGGCTGCTAGGAAGCTGCCAACTTTCCTCTCTGCTCTTAAAAGTCCTTGGGCTTAAGAAACACCCAAGTCTAGAGTCCCCGTCGTGGCTCAGCAGTAATGAACCTGACTAGTATCCATGAGGATGCAGGTTCGATCCCTGGCCTCGCTCAGTGGGTTAAGGATCCGGCGTTGGCATGAGCTGTGGTGAAGGTCGGGGATATGGCTCAGATCTGGCGTAGCTGTGGCTGCGATGTAGGGTGGCAGCTGCATCTCTGATTCCGCCTGTAGCCTGGGAACCTCCATATGCTGCAAGTGCAGCCCTAAAAAGATCAAAAAAAAAAAAAAAGGAAAAGAAAAACAGCGAAGTCTGGAGTTCCTCTGTGGCTCAGCAGGTTAAGGACCCGGCGTCATCACCGCAGCAGCTTGGGGGCCATCCGGGGGACTTCCATGTGCCGTAGGTGCGGCCAAAAAGAAAAGAAAAAGAGACACCCAAGTTCCAGCCATTGCTCTGTTCCCCAGCGGGACGCCCGCGGGAGGGGGGCTCGGTCTGACCGCTGCAGCCAAGGGGGAACATCCGGCCTGTCGGAGCCACAGTTAGACAAGTCTGTTCAGGTGCCACCCAGCTCAGCGGGGTCTGTCCCTCGGCACCCGGGGGACCTGGGCGCCTCCACGAGCCGGGGCAGACGACCACCTCCCTGCCTCCGGTAATCAGGAAACCAGATGTCACCTTCCCACGGAAACTTTATTTTTCACAAATCTGAAGTGCAAAACATAGATGACCATTTTTAATGAGCACAGTCAAATTTTTAACCACGGGTCTACAAGAATTATAGCTTTAAAAAATACAACCAATTTTTATATTTCAAAAATATCTCAACTCAAATTAATTTTTTAAAAAGTACACTTCTCATACTACTGGTTTGGCATGACTCTGGTTAAACTCGGGGCGGCCACGCCAGGGGCCACACCTGTGGGGTGGACCCAGCTGGGCTGGTGGGACCCCACGCACACGACGGGGAACGTGCAGTGACACAACAGCTTTTCAAAAGAGGACGCTCGGCCTGCTCACGCTCCGCTGCTCACCGTAGGCTCCACGGCAGCAGCTGCTGGGGGTGGTCCTTGTGCTGCCCGGCCGCACACTCAGGGCTTCGGCTTTTCCTAGCGAGACGAAGGGGCGCCCCTCGAAGCTACAGCGCAGCCTGCGGCCACCACCCTGCAGCCCTGCTTCCCTCTGGACAGGTGAGGCCAGATGCACTCGGGTCAGTGCTCGCGGGGCGAGCCCAGGACGGCCCCTGGGCTCAAAGCCTGGCTGAGGATGGTCTTGCTTCCGGCCAGCAGCAGGTGTGACGCGCTTCTCTTCTGCAGTCTGTTAACACCATCTCTAAGATTCCAGTTTGATCAGTTTCTATCACAGTATTGGGGAGAAGCCAGGAAGCGAGCTGGTTTGCTTCAGAGCAGGAACCAAGGCACTTTCTTGAGCCTCTGGGGAGATGGGAGGTGAAACCTGACCCTGGCCTGGGGTACGGATGGATCCCCATTGGCTGAGGGCTCCCGCGTGTGCAGATGAGGTGGCGGCAGCAGTATCCTGGACAACGGAGCTGACGGGCCAGGTGCCATCAGGCCGGGGAGGTGGGCACGCGCGTCCAGCACTGGTGAGAGCGTGTGCAGGACCCTCAGCAGCCCTGGCACTCGGGCTGGACTCTACTGGCTGTCCCACGGTTTTCGAAATGGGATTTGTTCCTGTGTGGACCTGAAATCCATAACCCTTTGCATACAGAACTGATCTTAAGCTGAGAGCTGGGTGGGAAATGACAGGTGAGTGGTCATGGCCCCTCCCAGACCCTGGGGCGGCGCTGGTAACTTCCGCCACTGCAGTGACCACAGCAGGACCGTCTCTCAGACCCAGGTCTGACTGTGGAGCAGGGTCCGTGGAGCCACC
Source organism: Catagonus wagneri (assembly GCA_004024745.2). Classification (NCBI taxonomy): domain Eukaryota; kingdom Metazoa; phylum Chordata; class Mammalia; order Artiodactyla; family Tayassuidae; genus Catagonus; species Catagonus wagneri. The sequence continues at coordinate 176,205 of PVHT021183613.1, forward strand.
AACGCCCTAGAGGGGTTCCGCCGACATCTAAGGGAACGCTGTCCACACAAGACTGCTGGCCTGCGCCGTTCTTCTTAACCTGGGCGGCCTCAACAGAGGGGCAGGAAAGGGACTGGAAGTCAAGTTCGGACATACCTTGGGGTTTCGGTGGCTGGGCCTTCGATACTGTCATAAAGGCACCGAGGCCCTGTTTCCTGGAGCATTTTGCAGAGTTTAGACCCTGCCGGCCTATCACCAGGGAAAACCTCTCAGGAAGATCCTTGAAGAGACAAGGCCTTCGCACGGCCCCACTTCAGGCTGCTGGTGGGTCTGAGGCTTCCGGGGGGGTCCGGTCTCCAACGGGGGGCTGGGAGGGCCTGGTTCTCCTTCAAGGTCCCTTGGAAGAGAAACATACTCGGCGTCAAGCAATCCTTCGAAGCTGCCACCTGCAAAGTCAGACTTTCACCAGAATTTGAACAGTGGCGCCCAACCGCCAGTCCGCAGAGCCAGCTCTACTTCCCAGCAAAGAGACAGCTCGAGGGAGGGGCTCCGGCACCCGCTCTGGGCCGCTCGCTCACACCTGCCGGGCTCGCCTGACCTCCCGGGGTGCGGCCTCCACACAAACAGCTCCCCGAGTGGACTTCTGTTTCTGGGAGCCAGTGTTGCAGCTGAGAGGCGGGGCCTGCGCAGTGCGCATTGGAGCCAGTGACCGCTTTCCATCCGGTCACATGGGCCCCAAGGACCGCTCTTCCCCTGGAGACTAAACATCACCGGCTCGCATCCCGGAGGCACCAGGAGACAGCTCTGAACCAGCTGCTGAGAAGACCGCGGGGGGGGGGGGGGCAGCTGGACGCAGGCGACAGCACAGGTCTCAAGAGCCAAGGCAGCACCACGGCCGCGAGGGGCCCCGGTCACGGAGTCCAGAGAACCACACCCGGACAGGAAGCCTGGACAGGACGGGACAGTGGGTCAGGCACCGTGAAGCGCCCTGGTCTCAACCACGGGACCGGACAACTGGGAACACAGCCCAGCGGATGCGCCCGCCGCTCAGGAGCGGCCTCCGCGGCCGCCTCGGCTCTGTCCTGTCGTGGTTCAGGGAACAAATGGAAAGGCAGGAATATCAACCGTTCTCCCGGCTTGGGAAAAACAGCTTAAGCAGAAAGGTATGAAATTTTCAAGGTTACAAGAAACTGTTCGTGTCCAGGCCAGCGGTGACTGTGTCAGGGCCGCAGGGGTTCCGGTGGGCGGAGGGGACTCAGGGATGGAATGAGCTGCACGTGCCCCGGCCGCCACGGCCCACGACACACCATGAGGTAGTGAGGGGCTTGCGAAGGTGAGGGCCTGGCTGACTCAGTCGGACCCAGTGTGTCCGCAGGCCGCTCCCGGACAGTGTAAACTCGCCTGGCAGGAAAGCTGGCGGACAGGCCCGAGAGCCTGCTGGCTCTCGTTGCCCGCACCGTGGGAAGCCCCTGACACAGCAGCCCTGCCTGTCTCCTGGGCTTCCTCACCCCAGAGCAGCTTTGACAACTGGGGACCAGCGACTCTGGTCACTCCTGCTGACCCCGGCAGGGTCTTCCAAGGCCGAGCCACAGGCGCCTCTGTGCCCGGAAAGGAGGCCAGGGTGGGACAGGGCGCCGCTCTCTCCCCGCGACTGGGCCTGTTTCCCACTGGCCGGGCTGTGGTGCCCAGGATGGTGGCTCTGAGAGGCCGAGTAAAGGGCCTCAGCTGGTCTGAACGAGGCAACACGTCCACCGTCCTGCTTCCCGGCAGTCACTCTGGGTAGTGGCTGCTTCCCTTGGCTCCGCTTCACAATCAAGGGTTTGGAGAAGCAGCCCGAGGCCATGTGGCCCTTGCACGCGGGTGCCCATCCGTTCCCCACGGCACCCGGAGGTCTTCCCCTGGCCCGGCCCTGCCCCCGGGGAGCCAGATGAGGGCCTGGGCTGTTACTGAACTTCCAGACGCCTCCAGAGGGCCAGCCCACCTCCCACAGGCCCTGGAACCACACCTGCCACCGTTGTTTCCTTCCCGTTGACACCAGCAGTCTAAACCACTCAGAGGACCGCCCAGTCCCCCCCCTCCCCAGTCACAGGTCTTGGTCTCAGTGGCCACGACTGACCTCAGATCTTGTACAGAAAGCTGGGGACGTAGTCGAACCTGAGCACAGGGTGGCTGGCCCCGGGGGGCTCCTGCGTGTACTGCAGCCTCAGCAGCTCAGCCAGGTGCCGGACCACCTTGGCGTCTTCATTCACCAGCCCCAGGTTCAGCTGCAAGAAGCTGGCCTGGCGGCTGGCGGCCAGCTCCACGGCCTCCGTGTCGTGCGCGGGCAGGTGCAGGTGGTGGCAGAAGGCAAAGAGGAAGGCCTTGGCGCACAGCTGCGTGAGCAGGCTCTGCACGTGCAGGTAGTAGGTGCCCCCCCGCCTGATGTGGGTGCGGTGGTCCGCCAGCCGCGGCAGCAGGGTGCCCCTGTACAGCGGGCATCGCAGCGTCTTCCGATCCAGGTCCAGGACGCTCGTGTAGCGGCTGTAGCGGCTCAGGGCGTGGAGCGTGCCGGCGCTGGCAGGGGACGCCACCCTGCAACACACAGGCCGAGGTCAGGGGCGGGAGCCTCGTCTCAGCCGGCCCCCGCGCACTGTATCTCCCTGAAAGGTAAATCTGAGCACCCCTTCGGGACCAAGGTCAAGTGCCCGGGTGAGGCCGCCCTGCAGCGTGGGGCTCGGAACTGCGGCCGCCTGCTCCGCCTGCCACACAGCCCTGCCTTCCATTCCCGGCCGATGCCCATCTCGGCCTCCTCGGCCTTGCCCAATCCCACCCGCTCCTCCGCGTGCCTGCTCCGTGGCCTGGCCGAGCTCCCGGACCCTGAGCCTCACCTATGAGATAGAGACGACAGCCCACACCCCGGGTCACCTCGGGGGCAGAGGCGACCGTGCTCAGGACAGCGCCTGGCCCTCGCCGTCAGCCTGGCGCTGACCAGCATGCTGGCGGGAGCTTGTGCGGGCCCGGGACCGGCCCTGTGCTGTGCCGGGCACGTCGGAGGCAGCAGGCAGGGTCGTTCCGCGAGAGGAGGAGGTGGGAGGGTCAGCCTCCGCATGCGGCCCTGGGGTGCCCGGGGAGTCCCGTCACCGACCCCACCCCCCCGGACTGACAGTCACTGGGGACTGAGGCACTGCGGCCTCATGACCGTTTCCCTCACTGGTGTCCTCTTCCTGGGCAGCTGACCACCATTTCCTGTCGCCCGCCGCATTCCAGGCAGTGACCCGGGGCCTGGGCTAGCTGGGCAGAAAGGACACGCACACAAGCCGGCCGAGGGAGGTGGCCTCAGGGCCTGGAGAGGGGCGGCGGGCTCTGGGGACTGTGGAGGGCAGGCGGACCACGGCCTGAGCAGGGCCGCGGGCCGGGGACAGCGGAGCACCCCAAGACAACAGGAACCGGACTGGCCTCTTTCCTCACGTGCCCAGTCACCCTTAGCTCCCCCGAGGGGGCGCAAGCCAAGCACCTCACCTCATCTTCCCACGGCAGGCCCCAGCAGCACCCCCTTCTAGAAGAGGCTGCTCCTCTCGGCGGCCATGCACCCCTCGGAGCTCATCTGGCCGGGTGACCTGGGGTAGCCCAGGCTGCTGGCGCCTGTGACCGCCCCCCACCCCGCCGCCACCATCCTGGACTTCACCCCCGCCCGTGACAAGGCCAGGGGCGAGCTCTGCACAGATGGGGACACCAAGACCCCGGGAGAGGCCCTGGCTTGTCCAAGGTCACCCAGCTAGAAGGTGGCTGAACCGGGACTTGACCCAGGGCCTCTGACCCAACAGCAGCGGTTTCCCGCCCGAACCGGGCTGTTTTCCAACCGTCCAGGGCTTGTTGCGGCTGCCTCCTTAGCAACCTAATCATCCTGGTTTGGGTTGAAAAGCGCAGAGCTCCCTGACCGTCTCCCCGTCTGCTACACCCGCAGACGTACGATTTGACTGACCGGCACTTCCAGGCAGAATACCTACTTTAGAGGAAAATAAACCAAGAGCCAAGGGGCCCGCTGGTTGTGGAGTGAGAGCCTGAAGAGCAGTCTTAGCTGGAGTCAAAGCACAGCGGCAGAGACTGTCCCGGCCTCGGCTCTTGGATCCCAGATGGACCCAGCCCACGGGGACAAAGGTGCCCCTCTGCTCGTGCCCTGTAAGGCTGACCTGCAGGCGGGCCTCCATCTGCCTCCCCGTCTCAGGGCTGGACCTGCCTAGCTCACCACCCCCTGCTGAGCACCCGCGGGGCCGGGGCGCATCCAGGTGGCAGCCCCTCCGCCACCTCGCTCAACCATGAGAGATCACAGCTACCCTCAGCCAGCAGGGCAGCAGCTGGAGCCCACCTCTGAGCCCACCAGCCAGGGCCACGGCCCCTCGGCTCCTCCCCCAGGAGGCAGCCACAGGTGTCCACTGCTCACCCCCAGGATGTCCTCGGGGGAGCCGCAGCGGCCCGGTCCCCTCAGCTGGCCCTCCAGTGACACGTGCCCTGGGGAGCAAGGCGCCCGCCCACCGGAGCTCACACCTGAGCAGGACCCCCGGGGGCAGAGCTCTCAGTCCCCAGCATCTGCACAGGCCTGGGCAGTTCCTGTGAATGGTCTCAGCTGTCACTGCGGACGAGCCTCCAGCTTTCCCGTGCCCGGGAGGATATCGGAGCGGCATGCACACCCTGATCACAGATGCCACGGGCCCTCCCACACCTGCCACTCAATGCAGGTCCTGCCGTGCCGATGGAAACGGCCACAGGGGGTCCAGCCCCAGGTGGTGACAGCTGGGGCTGGAGGGAGGGCGGCCCTGGGGGACACAGCATGGCCGCCTCACTCTGCTCCCGGGCTGGGCACGGTGCTGGCACTTTACGGCCCTCGGGAACATGTGGCAAACGCCCATCCAGTGATGCAAACTTCTGACCCCCCAAGAGGGTGCCACCCGGGTGCCTGGTGCCGGGGAGCCCACCACCCCCCCAGAGGGCAGGAACCGGTCCCAGCAGGGCCCTGTCCACATGGCGCGGCAGGAGGTGCCGGGCTGAGCTGGCGTGAGGGCTGTCCCCTCTCCGGCCATTGGCACTTTCCGAGGAGGAAGGCTCAGGGGAAGCCTCTGGAAAGGGCCAGGCATCCTGAGCCTGGTCCTGGATAAGCCAACGCACGTCCGTAAACTGACTGACGTGTGTTTCCAATTCTCCACCATTTGAGGTGAAAAAGTCAAAGGTCCAGGGCTGGGCAAGGGTAGTGAGTGGCAGAGAGAGGCGTGTATAAGGAACGCCGCGCGCCCTTCCACCCAGGACAGCAGCCAGTCACGGGCCCTGCACGCCGTCCCTGCGGCCAAGGCTGTGAGCCCCCGGCAGCAGGGTGGGCCAGGGGAAGGACCAAGTCCAAGGGGCACCGGGTGTGGGCGTCTGGGCTGCAGAGCCTGGGCCCCGTGTCCACGGCCTGGCGGCCATGCAGACAAGCAGAATGTGCAGAACCCCAAAGAATCTGCTCACGTACACGAGTGACGTGGGAGATGAACGAGAAAGCTTCCAGGAGAAGGAGGGATGAGACGGGAGTCGGGCTGGGAGCCAGGACGGCGGCCTCTCCCAGCCTGGCCACTGCTGCCACCCCTCAACTCAGTCACTGACACCGTGGTGTGACCTGGAGAATCAGTAGCAGCCTGAGAGCTCCACGTCCACACCAGGCCAAGTGATTCAGGATCTCTGCGGACTGGGCCCCGGAACCCGTGATTTAAAAAACCTCCCAAACAATTCTGACACAGAGGGAGCAGCTCAGGGTTGGCCATCCCTCCGGACTAGAGCCCCTCCTGGGACAGGCGGCCAGAGGAGGGCAAGGCCTGGCCCAAAGCGACACCGTGGAGCGGCGCCGGCCCCGTCCAGAAGCCAGGCCTCCCGACTCCGGGCTCACGGCATCGACCTGTGAACCTCGCTCGGGGACGGCCTTCGACGCCTCATCTCTAACCGGCCAGGCCCGTCCCCACCACCGGTAACCGGTTACCTCTGCAGGCCGATAAGCTTCCACTTCTGAAAATCCGTGATGTGCAAAGGAGAGGAGACCCAGTGCTTCACAGGTTTGGCACAGAGGCCGTAGTTGGGGACAAAGATGGACAGCGCTGTCACAAGCTTTCTGACTGTGGCTTCGTCCTCCCCCAGGACCACGAGCGTCCTCCCGCTGAGCAGGGAGTAGATGGCTGGGTGGGCAAAGGGGTACTGGCGGATGAATTTTAAGGCATTCTGGCCCGCCCTCTTCTTATGCCTCTCGGAAGACGGGCCCGAGGTGTGAGCAGAGGGAGTCCTGTCCGAGTTGGTGGAGGCCACGCTGCTCACATAGCTGGTGGCATCAGAACTGTCGTCCAGGCTGGTCTTGCTGCCATCCCGGCTGGCCAGCAGGTGACTCGGGTCCAGCTCGTATGCAGGGAAGCCTTCGGAACTGTTGTCTCGGGAAGAAGCGTTGGCGTTTTCCGCCGCAAAGTCCACGTGAAAGCCCTGGTCCTTCTGCCTGTAGCGCTGTGGCGGGACGCTCACCACCTCGTCCTCGTCGGACAGCGTGGGGACCGGCTCAGAGAGCGACACCTGCAGCCTGCTGCTCTCCTTCCCGATGCAGCAGGAGTCTGTCTGCAGAAGGGTGTTTTCCGAGCTGCCCTCCTCGGCCTCCCCCAGCTCTGGCGGGCTGGCGCCTGCCTGGAAGTGGATGGCTCCCTGGCCGTCGTCTGCATATGACTCTTCTTCGTTAATGGCACTTGGGTAGCTGGCCTTGAACTCCTCGGGGATGAGGGCCTCCGAGGGGCAGGTGCTCAGGACTTCAATGCTGTCCTCGCTGATGGTCCTGTGGCTGACCGCCTCGCTCCGCACCACCTGGGGACTCAAGGGCACCGCGAGGCTGGCCTGGCTGTCAGACTTGGACAGCACAGAGCTGGGCTTCTCTGCGCCCAGGACCTCAATGCTTTCCCCGCTGCTGACGCTCCCTTTCATGTCCAGATCCAGGTGGCCCAAGTTTTCCTGGGGGTCGAAACTGCTCGATTCTGCCGCCTCCACTTCCCTGAACTCATCCCCCAGCTCCTGGTCCATCTTGATCAGCACAGACTCCACGCTGGACCTGTAGGAGCCCACGGTCACTAACACTGGAGGAACGGGACACTCTTCCAGAGCCCTGGGAGGCGGCCTGTCTTGACTGGGCTTAGCGGGGACGCCCTCCTGCTCCTCTACTGCCCTGCCGTCAGCCTCCACAAAGTCTTCAAAGAGGAAGTTTGTGATGCGCTGCTGCTTCAGGAGTGCTCTGTCGATCTGGCTGGTCAGGAGGTAGCAGAGGTCTCCTCTGAACATGTGCTCAATGTGGCTGAGCTGAGCCAGGGTTTGGGTGAAGTACTCGGTGTCACAGAGCTCTTCCAAAGTCTTCAGCTTCTTGTCAAAACATTTGGTAGACTTTGCTTTGATGAGTTTCGGGGTGTAGGTGGGTCTGCAGGTGAAATGGTCTGCGTCGGTGGGCTCTTCAGTGTCGGAGGTGGTGGCTGCCTGGCTGGGCTGACCCTGGGTGTGCTCCGTCTTCCCAGGACAGAAATCGGACCCCTTAAACTTCCGACGAGGGTACGAGCGGATCTGCTCCAGCAGGTCTTGATGCTCAATGATGGACTTCTCCACGCTGGCCAGCTCATTGGCTTTCTCAATAGCCTGAGACGAGTAAAAGCCTCTGTCGTTGGCTTTCTTCTGGACCTCCGTCTCAGTGTGCAGCACTGTCCGGGTGTAATCCAAGTCTTTCAGTTTTTTTTCAAGTTCCCCAGCGAATGCCTTCCTATTCCCTGTTTTCAAGCACTCTGAAGCTTTGGAAAACTCAGCTGAAAGCTCCTGGAACTGCTGCATGATTTTGTGCTGGTCTGCTGAGATATAAGCCATGCAGAAGGGCCGCACGAAGCCGCGGGCCTCCAGATCATACAGCGTCAGGTGGTGCACGTAAGCAAAGGCTCCCTCCTTGGAGTCTCCCAGCACGACCTTGGAGTCCTCCACGAAGTTCAGCTTGGGGTAGGCAGAACCAGGGGGGTGGCCCACGAAGGAGGCCTGGTAATCCACAGACATGATGCGCAACGAGAAGTAATTGAGATCGAAAGTACCGAAAACTTTGGTGTCATTGGGGACGGTCAGTAAGGGTTGGGGTCCCACCTGTTCAGAGAACTCGGAAATAAGGATGAAGTCTCGAGAGAACTTGGCCCCGGACAGTCTGGACCACGGATTGGCTCCTTGGCTGGCGAAGGGGTAGAGGGGCACCGAGTACTCCTCCGGTAGAGCCGGCTCATTGTAAGGCTCCTCCTCGTACTCGTCCTCTTTGGTGAAGGCCACCACGTCAGGGGCGCTGATCATATTTCCAGATGTATGGTGACAACATTGAGAGGACGTGGGAAAGAATGCGGGAGCAGCCAACGCGGGGAAGCCAGGCCTCTGGAGGAGGAAGTGAAGTCCCCGCGGTCTTCTCTGCGCCCTCAGGGGTGCGAGGCTGCCGGTCACACACCTGAAGCCTCGAACTCCCGCAGCCCTTCAGAGCTGTGGCTCCTCTAGGGCGCTCGGAGGCCTCATGAACTCCGCGGATCGGGAAGACCCAGGAGGAGGGCTGCCCTTCTCCTCTGGCGAGCGCGGCCGGCGTAGGGCACCTGCAGCGAGGTCACCGGCGCTCCCCCGAACCCAACCGTGACGGCAGCAGCCCCCGCCCCGAACGGGTGCCCGACGCGGGGCTACTGGCAGCCGCACGGACCAACCAAGCGTGGCGGCCCTTACGGCCCGAAGGTAGAAACCGTCGCGGCTCCTCGGACGCCACAACCCGGAGCCAGCTACTGCGGCGCCGCCATCTTGGTGTCACATGACTCTCGGCGTCGCGCCGCGTGACCCGGAAGCGTCCGCGTCGACTTCCGATCCGCACAGCGGCGTCTCCAGAGGGAGCAGCGGGACGGGAGGGAAGAGAGGTGGCGGTGGGGACGTGCGGCGCGAGCAGCGTTGTCGCGCGCGGCAGCCTGGGAATTGTATTTCGCGGCGCGGCTGCCGCTGGCGGAAGCGTCCGGGAAGGCGGGCGGAAGCGGGCTGCGCGCGGGGCTGCGGGGCGACGCGAAGCCAGGTCTCGGGGCTGGGCCCGCAGCATGAGCGCGGTCCGGGAATGAACTTCGCGGCCGGCCGCCGCGCGCTCCGCTGGCTGCCACGGCCTGGGACCCGGCCCCTGACCGGCGCCGCCATGGAGGTGGCCCTCCGGGGCGCGCGGAAGATCCTCTGTGTGGCCGAGAAGAACGACGCGGCCAAGGGCATCGCCGACCTGCTGTCCGGCGGCCGCGTGAGGCGGGTGAGGAGGCCCGGGGCGGGAGGGACGGGGACGGGCGCCGCTGCTCCCGCCTGCGGTCCGGCCGGCCGGAGTGTGGAAAGGTCCTTAGCGTCTCAGCCGTTTGCTTGGAAAGCGCGGGCTCGCCTTGCGCGGCGGCGGGCGCGGAGTTGATCCGACCCTCGGAGCCGCCCGGGCAGGTCTCGAGCCTCACCGTCTGAGACTCGGTCTGGTCGGGAACGGCTGCCAGACTCCCGCGACTTGCTCTCGAACCCAAGACCCCCTCCGCTCACTCCGGGGGTCGGAGTCGGCGTTGGCACGAATTCGGGGAGACGCGCGCTGGGGCACAGAGCAGAGGGCCGGTGAAAAAAGTTTAGGAAAGAGGTGGCACGGAGGCTTGAGAGCTGTCCAGGACAGCCTCAGTTGCAAAGGTGGATTCTGAAAAGCGTTTCTGGATGTTTCCGAGAGCACGGAGCCGAAATTCCCAGCTCTTTTTACTTGAAATCCCAGGGCTACCTGGCCTCTGTTTCCAGGCCGTGGGTAGTGAGAACAGGAGCCGAGGTCGTGCGGGTCCTCGCAGAGGGCGTCACCTCTGTTCCGGAGCTGAGCTAACTTAGAGGGCTCCGGGCTTCTTGAGACTAGCCCATCTGCACAGAGCTGAATTCCGTGTCCTTTAAGGAACCCCCCGTCCCCAACTGGGTCACCTTATGAGAAGCTGTCTCGGGGTGTCGAGGAAGGCACCTGCCACTGCAGCGAGAATGCACTGCGCGGTTTGCTTATCCGAGTCCCTGCCACCCTGCGCTGGACTCCAAGCTCCAGAGGAAAGGGCTGTGGCTGCTTTGTTCATTAAGTTGCTGTATTCCCAGGGCCTAGTTAGTACCTGTCTGGAATACAGGAGACTTTCAGTAAATACTTGTTGGGTGAATATTTGAGCTCAGTCTTGCAAGCTTTAGCCAGCAGCGGAACCGACTTGTTCAAAAGCTGAGAAGTTGGGGGGTGTTGGGTTGCTGGTTGCAGGAGCCAGGGAGGGCAGCCAGAGTGATAGCTGAAGACTCGTCTTGAGAAGATTAGAGAGCCGCACATTTCTGTGTGCGTGCAGACAATTGAGCTGCGTTTAGTCCCTTCCCCAGTTGTGCGTCCGTTGCTCTAGTTAGTCCTAGGTTTCTCACCCCACAGGGAACCCCATCGCCACTAAGCAGTCACTCCTCATGCCCACTCCTCCCAGCCGCTGCCAGTTACTCATCTGCTCTCTGTCCCCAGAGATTTGTCACTTCTGCGTATTTCATATAAAAAAATGTTCGAATAACACTTGGCCTTTGGTGTCGGGCCTCTTTCACTTAGTTTTTTTTTTTTTTTTTTTTTGCATTATAGCTGTTTTAAAGATTTCTGTCAGATTTTCCAACTGCACCATGTGGTGACCCGATTACATGTACATATATGGATTTGTCACATGTAATTAGATATAGTTCTCTGTGCAATAGAATTGGAGCTCCTTGGTGTTCCATCATTAAAGCGCTAGTTATCCCCATTCCCTCCCACCCCTCCCCCGCCCCCTTGGCAACCACAAGTCTGTTCCCCAAGTTC
>PVHT021183613.1:191169-223919 GCA_004024745.2 Catagonus wagneri
CCCTCCAGCATTTGTTGTTTGTGGACTTGTTAATGATGGCCATTCTGACTGGTGTGAGGTGGTATCTCATGGTAGTTTTGATTTGCATTTCTCTAATTATCAGAGATGTTGAGCATTTTTTCATGTGCTTGTTGGCCATCTGCATATCTTCTTTGGAGAAATGTCTATTCAGGTCCTTTGCCCATTTTTGAATTGGGTTGTTGGTTTTTTTGCTGTTGAGTTGTATAAGCTGTTTGTATATTTTAGAGATTAAGCCCTTGTCAGTTGCACGTTTCGAGTTATTTTTTCTATGTGGTATAAAATGGGAGTTGAACATTGTTCTTTTACATGTGGACATCCAGTTTTCCCCAGCACCACTGGTTGAAAAGACTGTCCTTTTCTCATAGTATGGCCTTGGTGTCCTTGTCAAAAATCAGTTGGCCGTAGATGCTTATTTCTGGACTGTCTTTTCCAGCTCCTTCTTCTGTGTGTCTGTGTTTATGCCAGTACCACCTTGTTTTTAATTACTATAGGTTGGTGGTCACTTTTGAAATTGGGCAGCATGAGTCCTCCTACTTTGTGCTTCTCTTTCAAGATGCTGTTTGGTGACTTGAGGCCCTTGCAGTTCCTTATGAACTTGCTATCTTAATATTAAGTCTTCTAATCTGTGAACACGGCTTGTTTTTCCATTAGTTTACGTCTTTAATTTCCTCTAGCAATGTGTTGTGGTTTTCATTGTGCTTTTGGATGTTGTAAATGGAATTGTTTTCTCAATTTCCTTTTCAAAGTGTTTACTGGCATTGGTTTTGGGTTTTGATCGTGTGCAATGCAGCTTTGCTGACTTTGTTTATTGGCACTGATAATTTATTATCAGGGTTTTATCTGTAAGGTCGTGCTGACTGTGAATAGAGCTTCTGCTTCTAATTTACGATTTGAATGTCTTATGTTTCTTTTTCCTGCCCAACTGCTCTGGCTAGAACTTCTAGTCATCTTGGGTAACAGTGGCGAAAACGGGCATTCCTATTTTGTTCTGATCTTAGAGGAAGAACTTTCAGTCTTGCACAGATGGTATCCGTGGGTTTTCTGTAAATGCCACATGTCACTTTATCAGGAAGGGTGCTGAACTTTTACCAAATACTTTTCTCCATCACTTGCGATGAACAAGGTCACTTTTGAGTGGCGGGATGCCAGGGTCGTATTTGTGTTTTATTAGGTCGTTGTGGCCAGAGAGGAGTTGAAGAGTGAAAGGCTAGAGTCGGGGAGTCAGTTGGGGTTCTCCGTGGCAGCGAGGGGGGGTGTCGGAGGAGCCCTGTGGAGTCCGAGGGAACTGAGAGGAAGGAAACGTAGATAAAAGCAGTCACAGAGGTCAGAGTTCACCATGCTTTCACACGTTGGTCCTTCTTCCTGAAATGACTGACATTATTCCTCTTTTCTCCTGCTGAACTCTTCATCTTTTAAAAGGAAAGACAATTTAAATGCAGTCTGCTCTGTGAAGTCTTTGCTCAGCGCCTGGCCATCCCTGTCCTTCTCTGTCCGCAGACGTGTCCTTGTCGCGCGTGGTGCTGCCAGTCGTCATGTGTCGTGTTCTCGGCGGCGTGGCGCTCTCTCCCATGGTGTGTCACTCCCTGAGACAGTGACAGGTCTGCTCGTTTATTGGCCTCGCACAGAGCTTGCCGCGGATGCCTTTGCTAGCCTGAAATTCTGCCAGAGGAGCCCAGACCTCCACGTGCCCAGCTCGGGATCAGCTTCGTGGCGGCGGCGAACTAGCAAGGCTGCGGGCCGCACAGCCCGCCGTGCTTTCTGATGCAAGTTGCGCGTCTAGCATGGAAGAGGCTTTCAGACGTGTATCCAAACATATAAACGTTTAAGAGAAATTCCCCAAAACGTGAACGTTTTTTCTTTCACAGTGTTTATTGCAGGCCGTTCAGAGAATACAGACATGTAGCGAGTATACCATCGCCGCCCCAGTAACCGCTGCTGATAACTCAGATCCTTGAGGACTTGGCTGTGTGTGCGCACGTCCTTCATGGCTCTGCCTTGGTGTGCAGAAGGCGAAATCTAAAGAGCCCTGTAGGTGTCTTGGTGGCAGCGTGCTCTGTCCCCTGCCCAGGGCTCGGGGAAGAGGGCCTGCCCTGGCTTTTGTTTGAGTTTTAATGATGTGGATGGCCCTGCCGGAGAGATCCCAGAAGCTACATTCGTGGTCTCTCTGCTGGGTTTTCCATCCTCGGCTCCAAACCTGCTGTAGTTTGGGAGCAACCCATCGCCCTGAGCAGCTCCAGAGGCGGGGCCCACGAAGTTGAGTGCGTCCTCCGCTGGCCAGTGGGGCGGTGGCTTCGCGGTGCCCAGAAAACGCTGCGCTTCCTCCAGACTGTCCGCTGGAAGCAGAGGCCTCCCAGGAGAGCCTGGGACCCGGCTCGCGCACGTGCTCTGAGGTGCCCTGCCGGAAGGGGTCAGAACAGCAGTTCCAGACTATTCCCAGGAGACCACCAAATGCAGCTCGGGGCTCTCTTGGACTGGAAGGAGAGGCTGTGGGCCAGACCCAGCCTGGCTGCGGCCACGGTCCTCAGACCTGCCATGTGTCAAGTCCACGTGACAGTTGGGAAGGCTTCAGAGCTTTTTTAAAAAGAGGTAGAGGAGTTCCCATGGTAACAAACTCGGCTAGTGTCCGTGAGGAGGTGGGTTAAGGATCCGGCGTTGCTCGAGCTGCAGTGTAGGTCACAGATGTGGTTGGGATCCCGCGTTGCTGTGGCGGTGGTGTAGACCGGGAACTGTAGTTCTGATTCGACCCCTAGCCTGGGAACTTCTATATGCCGCGGGTGCAGGCCTAAAAACAGACAAACAAAGAAAAGGGTAGAAACTTTAGAGTTTAGAGATTAGATGTTTCTCTTCTCTGGTACTAAGGGACTCAGCAAGCAATTGGAGTTTCGGGAGAGTTTCTTTTCTTGGCAACACTAGACCTGTGAACTCTTAAGTATCAGGGACGGAAATAAGTCCCCCCTTTTAATCTGCGTTTGCGCCATAAAGACAGCCTCCCTCAGTGGCCCCCACAAAAACTGTCTGATCTTCTCTACAGGGTCCTTCTTGGCCCTCGGAGGGTCCCCGGATCCCACTTGGCCTGTGTCTTCTGTGTCGTGTTGGGGAAGCTTAACGAAGGGCACCTTGAGGTTCCCAGGGGTGGATGATTTCCCTGTTATCGGGATTCTTGGCGCAGTTATATGGCTGGAAGTACAGAGATGTGTGCTGGGAATGGTGCAAACCAGCAACAGATGCGTATCCTAATCCTCCCTGCTGGCAGTCTGTCCTGTGACCTTGGACGAGGTCCGTTCTCATCTGTACAAAGATGTCACGTGGTGTTAGCTGACGTCAAGGTCACCTGCCAGCAGAAGAACTCTGGACTCTCCCAAGTACATCTGAGGGACCACCTCACCAACGGTCTTAGTAACTTAGGAGGTGCTGTGGCATTTTTATGTCCCCACTTAAATCAGGGCTTTGCTGGACCTGGATGGGTGGAATCCTTTGTTTTTATGTAATGTATACATTTTCTTTGTTTTTCTTTTGTTTTCTAGAGGGAAGGGCTTTCTAGATTCAACAAGATCTATGAATTTGACTATCATCTGTTTGGCCAGGTAGGTGCTGGAGTATTTCTATCATAGCTGAAGTAACTTTTCAGTTCCGTATGCTGTTTTGGTATTCATTCCTTGGATTTTTAAGTTATGGCTGAAAAGAGCAGCTGTTTACTACAAGCCCTCCTTAAATTGCTTGTATTTTAGAAGTATTTAACCCAGAAGAACTGGCATGGTTTTTGTAGAACATGTATCTTTTAGGAAAAACTATTGTTACAAAAAAGGAAAGATGAAGTTCCCATCACGGCTCAGTGGTTAACAAATCCGACTAGGAACCATGAGGTTGCAGGTTCGATCCCTGGCCTCTCTCAGTGGGTTAGGGATCCGGCATGGCCGTGAGCTGTGGTGTAGGTCGCAGATGCAGCTCAGATCCCATGTTGCTGTGGCTGTGGTGTAGGCCGGCGGCTGCAGCTCCAGTTCGACCCCTAGCCTGGGAACTTCCATATGCCCTAAAAAGAGAAAAAAAAAGAGAAAAAAAGAAAAGAAAAAGTTGGTGTTACGAGCGATGATCATTTAGCACTTTATAAGGAGGCCCCTTTTTTATTAAGACAGAGTGCTAATCTCAGCTCTCCGTAACAGGAAGGAAGCCGATGGACAGTAGTTCACGCTCAAGGCTCACGGCACCAGCATTAGAATGGTGCCTGCATCACTGTGGCTTTTGGCTTGAAGAGCCATGTTTATTTCTTCCCAGTCAGCTGGGTGGTTTTGTTTGGTTACGTTTTCTTTTTGGCCACACCCAGAGCATGTGGAAGTTCCCAGGGCAGGGCTTGGACTCTGTGCCACAGCAGTGACCTGGGTTGCTTCAGTGACGACACTGGACCCTTAACCCGCTGCACCATGAGAGAACTTCTATGTTATATTTTTAAATAGACTTTTTAAAGAGCAATTTTAAGTTCATAGAAAAATTGAGAGGGGAGTTCCCATTGTGGCTCAGTGGTAACGGACCCAGCTAGTATCCATGAGGACGCGGGCTCTATCCCTGGCCCCGCCCGGTGGGTTAAGGATCCAGCGTTGCCTTGAGCTGTGGCGTAGGTCACAGGTGTGGCTCAGATCTGGCGTGGCTGTGGCTGTGGTGTAGGCCCGTGGCTGCAGCTCTGATTCGGCCCCTAGCTTGGGGTCACACCTGTGGCCCTAAAGAAAAAAATTGAGAGGAAGGTGCAGCTCTTTCCAGCATATCCCACCCCTGCACGTGCACAGCTACCCCTCATCAGCGTCCCTCACTGGGTGGTATGTTTGCTACAAGGATGCGCCTCCGGGCCGGGTTACTGCCCAGAGCTCGCGGTTCTATGGGGTTTGCTCCTCGTCTTGTTCCCGCTGTGGGTTTGGGCGGACGTAGGATGACGTGCGCCCGTCGTTCTGATGTGTAGCGGATTTCCACTGCGCTCGGAGCCCTTCGTGCCCAGCCTGCCCCCTCCTGCCCCCCCGCCAGCTACTGTTTTCTGCTGTAGCAGAAATTCCCCCTTTTAGTTGAGCGATTTGGCAAAATCGAATTGCTGCAAGACTGACTAGGCTCTCTTACCACTCAGAACGTTACCATGGTGATGACCTCGGTTTCGGGGCACTTGCTGGCTCACGACTTCCAGATGCAGTTTCGCAAATGGTCGGTACCGTTCCCGGGGGAGGTGGGCTCTAAGTGTAGCCTGTCTCGGGAGGCCGAGGCCTGCAGGCGGCACTGCGTAACGTACAGAGGAGGGTGACTGAGTCCCTGCTCTTGTGAGGGGTCCACATCCTGGGCGCCTTACAGACAACAGTAACTTCTCCTGGCGAGAGAGGCTGCAAGTAGGAGGGTAGAGCACCCTCTTGTTTCCGTGAGGGCCTTTTCCGGGCTGCAGGCCGCTGCTCTTAGTGTGTCCTCATGTGGGGAGGGTCTGAGGAGCTGGCCGGGTCCCTTATAAGGGCATGAATCCCCTTCAGGAGGCTCCACCCTCGTGACCCAATCTTGAGGATGTGTGGGGGGTGGGTTCTGACACGTCCCATTGGTGTTGGGATTCTGACATGTGAATCTGGGGAAACATAAACCGTGGGGACCATAGCAGTGACCTACACTACCTGGTTCCTTGCGAGTCTTCACCACGTAACTAGAATAAGCAGCCACTTGCAGGTGTGTTTCCCCATATACCCAGACCTCTTTCATGCAGCTGCTGTTGCAGGTGCGCAGGGCGGCCCTGGAGTTTCCCCTTAGGAGCTCCCGTTGGTTGTCGCGGGCATGCGTTGTGTCCAGATCACAGCCTTGCCTGGAATACTCTGGCGTTTTCACGGGGGACGCTGTGGGGCTGGGTCTGTGCGGGCCCTGGAGCCGTTTTCTCCTGTTGAAAAGGAGGCCTTTCCATCTCGGGCTGCAGTAGGCTTTGTGTTTACATTTCTTTTCCAGGCAGAACTGCAATCCTCTGGTCCTCTTTGAAGCGGAGATTGAAAAGTACTGCCCGGAGAATTCTGTAGACATCAAGGTAGGAGCTCTTGCAGTTCGTACAGCACTGGCACCGAACGGCCTCCGGATAATTAAACCTCGTGATTTCTGTGTTTGAGTGCATTTGAATTGAGGGATAAGGTTTCCACTAAGGACCACAGTTTTAAAAATTATTCCTATCTGTCGTATGTGAGGCCGTTTAAGCTGATTGGCTGAGGGGCTAAGTGACCCTTTGTCTGAGGAGTAGCCGCCTGAGTGAACCCCAGGAGGGGGTGTTGTGAAGCGCCGGGTCCCCGCCCCTGGTTGGGTGTGGGCCTCGGAGTGCGAGTGCTCTGACCGCGGCCCCATCCTACTCACTGCTGACTGCAGGGCGTGACCCGGCCCCTGAGCTGTCCTGCCTTAGAGGAGAGTTTCAGGCTTGGTCGGGCTGGCAGGGCTGGGCTGAGCCCTGGGGGCTCCGTGCGGGGCTTCGTCCTCACCCTGCGGGGCGGCTCCCCCTGTACCCCCGTCTTGGGCGGGCATCGTCTAGGACCTCGGGTCAGTGGGGCTACCCAGGCAGAGCTGGCGTGTGATCCTCTCCATCCCCCCTGCCGGATGGCAGAAGACTCTGGAGCGGGAGGCGCGGCAGTGCCAGGCCCTGGTGATCTGGACCGACTGCGACAGAGAGGGTGAAAACATCGGGTTCGAGATCATCCACGTGTGCAAGGCCGGTGAGCATCTGCCGTGGGGCTGCAGCGGGGGTGGTCCTGCGGGCCGCACGTATGGGGCGCTGCGGCTGAGTGCCGCCCACTCCCCATCCCGTCCCCGCGAGGCTCCCCAGCTCTGTCGGGCACAGACCCTGTGGCCCGGCGCTTGTAGGCCTTGCAGTTTCCTCAGGAGCAAAGGCACTTCATTCTGTCTCTAAAAATTATATGTTGAGGGGTTCCTGCTGTAGCTCAGCGGTAATGAACCCGGCTGGTGTTCATGAGGATGCAGGTTCGATCCCTGGCGTTGCCGTGAGCTGCGGTGTAGGTCCTAGATGCGGCTCGGATCTGACGTTGCTGTGGCTGTGGTGCAGGCCGGTGGCTGCAGTTCCAATTCCACCCCTAGTCTGAGAACTTACGTGTGCCCCGAGTACAGCCCTGAAAGAAAAGAAATGTTGCCTATTCACAAAGAATGTAGATAGCATGTGTAAGTGCAGAGTCTAATTCTAGAATGTTCTGTGTGGTCTTGTTTTTTAATTTTATGTATTTGTATGAGGCCTTACGTTAGTAAATAATTGTTGAGATGAGCGGGCTTCAGAGGGTGCAGGTCGCCCTTGTCCCTCAGTGCTTTTGCGCTTGTCGCGCTAATGATACCGTCTTCCGGGGACAGCATACGTGTCCTGTGTTATTTCTGTGACGGGGCGAGTTCCCCCCAGGACCTTCTCGTTCACGACATGGCCCTTTCACCGAAGGTCTAGGCGCTGGTGAGGGTGAGGTCCGAGGGGGCCCACAGGGAGGCTTCTTGCAGGTGGACCTGATGTCTGCCGTGCCTGCTGACAGCCCAGCCCGTCGCTGCCAGGGTTCCCTCTGAGACAGCTGGTGGCCGATTGAGCCGGCCAGCTTCTTGAACTGGTCCCTCGTCGAGAGCGGCTCGGGAGTGGCACACCCCCTGTGGCAGGCGCGGCGTGACCGCCTCGGACCCGCTGCCTCTCTCCCCAGTGAAGCCCGACCTGCGGGTGCTGCGGGCCCGTTTCTCCGAGATCACCTCCCGTGCCGTCCGGGCGGCCTGTGAGAACCTGGCGGAGCCTGACCAGAGAGTGAGCGACGCCGTGGACGTGAGGCAGGAGCTGGACCTGCGGATCGGTGAGGCCAGCGGGCTGCGGGGGGGCACGGGCCAGGGCGTCGACCGTGTTGCTGGATGTGGCCTCAGCGTCCACCCGTCCTCCCAGGAGCTGCCTTCACCAGGTTCCAGACGCTGCGGCTGCAGAAGGTCTTTCCCGAGGTGCTGGCGGAGCAGCTCGTCAGCTACGGCAGCTGCCAGTTCCCGACGCTGGGCTTCGTGGTTGAGAGGTTCAAAGCCATCCAGGCCTTCGTGCCCGAGGCCTTCCACAAGATCCGGGGTGAGGCGCCGCTTGTGCGGGGCCCAAGGGCGGCGGGCGTCCTGGGGGCTGATTCAAAGTGTGGCTTGGGTCTCGCTGGCCCTCAGCCCCTCGTCACCACGTTCAGAGCCCAGGGCGGTCCCCTGTGTCGCGGTGGTTGGCTCTCACCGTGACGGGCCTTTCCCCCTCGTCCCCCACACAGTGACGCATGACCACAGAGACGGCGTGGTGGAGTTTGGCTGGAAGCGGCACCGTCTCTTCAACCACACGGCCTGTCTCGTCCTCTACCAGCTGTGCATGGAGGTAGGATGGCTCCGGGGCCGCCCCCCGAGTCTGCAGCCTCTCTGGTGGCCGGGGGACGGACCCATCCCACCCCCCGTTGAACTGCAGCTTTGAGTTTCATCGTCGCTCGTCCCTTTTGGGCGCCAGTGAGACTAGAGCCCCAGGAAAACAGCAGTAAAATGTGGAAGAAAGGCCTCTAGGACTTTAGGCAGCACCAGAAACGCTAAGAAATGGGTAGCTAAAATCCTGCCCGGAGCAGCGCACGCCCACCGGAGGCGGGGGAGGGCCCACCCGGGGAGGGCCCGCCCGGCTGGTCTAGACCGGGCTCGGAGCTGGAGGGAGCTTAGATTCCGTCTCCCACTGGGCAGATGTCGGGTGCAGCGGCGTGAAGGGGGTTCCTGCCGCGGCATGTCTGAAAAGGAGCTGGAGGAGCAGAGTGAGGCGGGGGCAGCGAGGGCCTGCTCTAGGGCTGGGGCTCGAGAAGGGCGTCCAGGCTGACCTGGCAGAGACCGGCACGAGGGGCCAGGAGGACCAAGGCCTCCAGCTGCTGGCCAGCATCTGCTTTCCCCTCAGACAGCCTGCTTGGCGGTGCTGCTTCTCTCACTTTGCACGTCACGGCCTGTTTGAACTCGGGGCAGTGCACGGTGGGTCCTGATGAGCTCAGAGGTGTGTAGTTTGAGGAGCCTCAGCGGATCCACTATTGGGGGGTCACTGAGCGGCTGTTCCCCACCAGTGCACTGTATGTTCCGTGTTACCTCGTTAGTCCGTGGTGGGGGTGCCAACCCGTCTTACAGGGGGGCAAGCCGGAGGGAGCCGAGTGCTGAGTGAGCTCAGACCCACCAGAGCTGGTGGGGGCCAGGGCGCGGCCCGGGGTGCCTGCCTCTGGGGAGTCGCCCTGTCTCCCCTGCCCTGTCCTGTGACCCGGAGGGTTACAGCCCGCCTCTGTGTGACCGTGCACGTCTGTCCGTCCAGTAACAAGACCTGCCCCTTTTGTCCTTTGCTGGGCTGTGGTGCAGGAGAGCACCCGTCAGGAGCTCCGTCCCCAGTCTGCTTGCAGGGAGAGGTTTGGGTTCTGACGTATAAACGTCCTCATGAGCAAATCTCCTAAGCCAAGTTCTCTGTCCACATGTATTCCCTTCAAAATGTGAGGTTGGCCTTTTTTTTTTTTTTTTTTGCTTTTTAGGGCCATACCTGCAACATATGGAGGTTCCCAGGCGAGGGGTCGAATCGGAGCTGTAGCCACCGGCCTACACCACAGCCACAGCAACGCGGGATCTGAGCCACATCTGCAACCTACACCACAGCTCACGGCAATGCCAGATTCTTAACCCACTGAGCGAGGCTGAGGATTGAACCTGCAACCTCATAGTTCCTAGTCTGATTCTTTTCCACTGATCCACAACAGGAACTGCTGAAGTTGGTCTTAAGATTAGAGCTCTCCAGTTGTATTATGTAACTTCCATTTCTAACCCTGTATTATTGTGGATATGAAACGAAAAAACAGAGTTCCTGTTGTAGCTCAACAGTAACGAACGCAACTAGTATCCATGAGGACACAGGTTCAGTCCCTGGCTCTGCTCAGCGGGTTAGGGGTCTGGTGTTGCCCTGAGCTGTGGTGTAGGTCGCAGACTTGACTTGGATTCTGAGTTGCTGTGGTTGTGGTGTAGGCCAGCAGCTATAGCCCTGATTTGACCCCTAGCCTGGGAATTTCCATGTGCTACAGGTGTGGCCCTGAAATAAATGAATAAATAAATAAAAATAAAAACAAGCCAGTGACACTGAGTAGGTGGGAAACTATACTCAGGAGACACACGGGCTCCAGACAAGGCACCTTGGGGCTTGTGAACTTGCTTTGAGAGGGAAGGCGGCGCTGGCAGCCGAGGCTGCAAGGCCGTCACCTTGGGGGGGAGCAGGGCCTCTGAGGGCAGTTCTGGGGCAGTTGCAAGAAAGCTGGGGAGGTGCTGCAGCAGGTCTAAGTGGCGCCTGCTCTTTTGGCTTTTCCAGGACCCCAGGGCGACCGTGGTGGAGGTCAGGTCCAAGGCAAAGAGCAAGTGGAGGCCTCAAGCTTTGGACACTGTGGTACGTTCTGAGCCAGCCTCCGGGCTGCTGACCTCTGTGGTTGGGACTCGCTTCTGTGTGTCAGACGGCGTCACCTCCCACTGCCACATAGGAACGCACTTGGGCAAAACAGATGCCAAAGCCCAGGCTGGTGGCCTAGAGTTACCACACGACTTTAGGAAACGGAGACAAAGCAGCCGTCACCTTGCTGTCCTTATGTCATTGCTCATGGTATTGGTGGCTCCCCTGGTGTCCTTGTTTTTACAGTGTCCCAACTGGAACGGCTAGTCCTTTCCCACCCGAGCGTCTGTGAAAAATGTTTCTGTGTAATTTACGTAAATATCCCTTAAACACCTGCCATATGAGCCTACCCTAGGACCCACTTCTCAGATTTTTTGACCCCGAGGAGAGCCACCCCGGGATACAAGTCTGAGTAAGCCACATTAGGGGTGCCCTCCCCGTCTCCACCTGGCAGGGAAATTCAGGGGCCAGGTGCTGTCAGGCCTGATCCCAGGGATGAAGTGCCGAACGCGCAGGGACTGTGGGCAGTGCGTCCTTCATCTCAGGCTGGGGGGTGAGGGATGAGGACCAGTCACACATGGCAGGCGTGTTAACGTGGCCACCAGCGTTGTCAGCGTGTCACCGAGGGAAAGGCATGGGAGCTTTTCCCCAGGAGGCCCGGGAGAATGTTCTAGGGTTCGGGTGGTCCGCAAGCGAGTTACCAGGTGGCTGGTGTTAAGAGGCAGGATGTGGACGCTGGTTGCAGATGCCTCTGTCCTGGCTGCCTCTGCCGGGGGCCCTAGTACCCAGGGCCCAGGAGTCTGGCTGCTCCCCGGCTGATTCTTGTCCTGCTCAGTAGAGTCTGAAGACCCCTGGGCTGGGGTCTGGCCCTGCCTGGCAGCCCAGAAACCCTTCGTCAGCTCAGCCTTTCACACAGATGTGTGACAGTGGCTGGAGTGATGGGGCTGAAGTTCCAAAGATGAGGCATGTGGCTCTCAGGCCTCTGGCTGTCCCCTCACCCTCCTGTTCACATGTCAACAGGAGCTTGAGAAGCTGGCTTCTCGGAAGTTGAGGATAAGTGCTAAAGAAACCATGAGGATTGCGGAAAAGCTCTACACTCAAGGGTGCGTGTTGGTCCCCGCTGGGGAGCAGGCCTTGCCGCGCCTTCATCAGGATGTGATTTTAGAAGAAGGGCTTATGGGGAAGCGCAGAGCGTCCAAGTACCACCCGAGCCCTGAGGTGGAAGAATCTGGGGCTAGACAGCCCTGCTGTGTAGCCGGGCGGCTGTCTCCGTGCCCCGGGAGGGACCGCGTATGCGCAGACGACCGAGGCGCTTTGCCGGGCCCGGAAACGTCGCCCGCACTTGAATAAGGTCAATGCTGGAGTAGCATGTTGACCTCGGCCTCTCTTTTCTGATGTGGAGAAGGTCCGTCACGGTCCTTAACCTTCTGAAGGAGGAGCCCACAGACCCCACTGTGGACCTCAGCAGGTGGGGCCGGGGGCCCTGTCACCTCAGGAGCTGTTGCCGGTGGCAGACCCTCCCGCCTCGGGTGGTGAGCGCCCGTGCCGTCCAGGGCCAGCATGGTCCTCGCTGGCCTGTGCGGTCACCACTTGCCCGAGGTGGCTGTTGAGTGCGTGAAATTTGGGCTGCCGGAACTGGGGTGGGCGGCGAGTGTGAACGTCTGAGGGTCTCAGAGGCTGTGAGAGGGGGGACCCGAACTGTTCCAGTGGGACGCTTAACGTCACACGCGGCATCCGCGGTGCAGCTGTCGGCGGCGGCGCGCTTCCCCGGCTTGAAGGCCAGGGCAGGGCTCCTCCTGGGCCACCGGCCGCCAGAGCGGGCGCGGGGCCTTAGCAGGTGCGCCCCGCGCTCTGCTGCGTGAGCTCCTCCTCGACCCTGGGCATGTCCCTGCTGCCCCCCACCCACGGGGCGTCACGCCTCAGGACATTCGCAGCGGTGGTCATGGTGGGTCACATGGGCTGCTGCGGGTGGCACCGTGTCCTCCAGCCAGTGCCGCCGTTTTTATTGTGTGCATTTGGCTTCATTTTAGGTACATCAGCTATCCGAGAACGGAGACGAACATTTTCCCCAAAGGCTTGAACCTGACTGCGCTGGTGGAGCAGCAGACCTCGGACCCGCGCTGGGGGGCCTTTGCCCAGGGCATCCTAGAGCAGGGCGGCCCCACCCCACGCAACGGGAACCAGTCTGACCAAGCTCACCCCCCCATCCACCCCACCAAGTACACCAACAGCCTGCAGGTTGGTTTCCCGACCGTGCCGCCTGCAGGCACCTGGGGCCAGGGTGCGGGGTCTGAGGTGGGTTTGGACCCCTCCGTGGGCTCTTTGGGCCTAAGTGGTTTTGAGGTGTGTCCTCCACCCAAGAAAAGAGATGCCTGGCTTAGCACTCACTCTCCTCCCACCACCCAGCCTGGCCTCCCTGGGCACTTCACAAAATGCAGGAGCTGGTCAGGAAGGAACGAGCTGCCCCAGCCCACCACCACCTCTCCCGAGACCCTTGTCTTTCCGTTAAACCTTAAGCTTAAATTGGAGTTCCCTTCGTGGCTCGGTGGTTAACGAATCCGACAAGGAACCATGAGGTTGTGGGTTCGATCCCTGGCCTTGCTCAGTGGGTTAAGGATCTGGCGTTGCCATGAGCTGTGGTGTAGGTCGCAGACACGGCTCGGATCCCGCATTGCTGTGGCTGTGGTGTAGGCCGGCGGCTACAGCTCCTGTTAGACCCCTGGCCTGGGAACCTCCATATGCCGCGGGTGCGGCCCTAAATAAAGGAAAAAGACAAAAAAAAAAAAAAAAACCTTAAGCTTAAATAGGTTTATAAACTAATTTTCCGTTTATGTTTTGAGCATTTCCCCATATGCTGGGTTAAAGCCTGGTGTTTAATGATGGCGTAGATGTGCTGTAGTTTATTTTGCCAAACCTGATTTTGAAAGATTAGTCTGTTTCCTCATTGATACGTAACGCCCCGGGGCTCTCCCCTGTGGAACGCGTGATGTTATGCGTGTGGCTCGTTTACTCTGAAGACACTTAGAAGGAGAGTCACTGGGCGGAGGTGCCCACGTCTCAGCGGCTTTGGCAGCCGGAGCCTCAGCAGCTCCTCGGTTCCTCTGCGCCCGGTGCTGTGGGGCTGATCTGAGGCTGCCAGCCGCATCCTCGCCCTGCGTCTCTAGCGCGGGGGACCTCGGTGACGTCTCAGCTCTCGCCCTGTCTTCAGCTGGCATGCGCTCAGGTCGGGACTCCCTTCACAGTCTTGACGGCAAGGTGGCCCTGCCTGTCTTTGCCTGGTCACAGCTGGGAAGGCCGTCGGCCGGAACCCTGGGCAGCAGAGGGCTCCCTGACGCCAGCCGGGCCGGGCTGCCGGTGCTGCCGACGCCCTGGCAGGGCGTCCAGGGCTCAGGCGCCTCTTGTCGCAGGGGGACGAGCAGCGACTCTACGAGCTCATCGTGCGCCACTTCCTGGCCTGCTGCTCCAGGGACGCCCAGGGCCAGGAGACCACCGTGGAGATAGACATCGCGCAGGAGCGCTTCGTGGCCCATGGCCTCGTGATCCTGGCCCGGAACTACCTGGATGTGTACATCTACGACCACTGGAGCGACAAGGTGACGGGCGCGGGGCTCGGGGCGGGGCGGGTGCCCGGCGGGCTGTGACCGACGGTCTGCTGCCCCCGCAGACCCTCCCTGTCTACGAGCAAGGCTCCTGCTTTCAGCCCAGCACGGTGGAGATGGTGGACGGGGAGACCAGCCCGCCGCAGCTGCTCACTGAGGCCGACCTCATCGCCCTCATGGAGAAGCACGGCATCGGTCAGTGGCTCGTCGTCATGCTGACCGGCAGCTCTGGCGGTCTTCACCGCCGCCCCGATGTGGGGGCTGGCTTCTCCTCCCACTTGGGAGCTGAAGGGAGGCGTGGAGTGTGCGAGAGGGGAACAAGAGCCCAGGTCACCCCGGTCAGTCCTGCCCCGACCGCTGCCCTGCACCGTCCACTCGTGCCCTCGGTGCTTCCCGGCCCTCGGGTCTCAGCCAGGCCATCCTGCCCAGGTCCTGTCCAGAGACTCGGTATTTGGGGCCCACACGGGTATCAAGAGGCCTGGAGGCCTGAGCCCTCGCTCCCCTGGGCACCGTGGCTGGGCTTTGAGTGGTGGCCAGTCTCTGTCGCTCACGCTTGCCTCACGCACCTCTCTGCCTGTGCTGGGCGCTGGGCAGCCACGCTCAGCTTTTGTCAGAGCGTTTCCGTAACTGGTTAGGAGTCAGAGGTTGGGGTCGAGGAGTTCCTGCTGTGGTGCAGGGGCTTACAAATCCGACCAGCGGCTCAGGGTCCCTACCTGAGAGCTTTCTGTGCCTTGGGCGTGGCTCTAAAAAGACAAAAAGAAAAGAAAAATTGGGTTCTAAAAACAGAGAACCAGGCCAGCACTGTCTTGCCCTAAATCCTGGGGCCCAGGCATCACAGCGGGCACGAGACTGAGGTGCCCCAGTGGCGCTCACCGCCGCTCTCGGGTCGCCCCGCCACTCAGCCCTTCCCTCCAGGGCTCACCCGGCAGCAGAGACAGACCAGACCAGCACGTTAGATGAGGCAGGGGGATGGCTGCAGGGACGCCAGGCCCCCACGGGTTGGGGGTCCGCAGAGGAGGGGCCCCTGAGTGACGCAGTGGCCCACAGGTACCGACGCCACGCACGCCGAGCACATTGAGACCATCAAGGCACGGACGTACGTCGGCCTCACCCCGGACAAGCGCTTTCTCCCCGGGCACCTGGGCATGGGGCTCGTGGAAGGTGAGGAGGCAGGGCGGGGGGGGTGCTGAGGCCCCCGTGGGCTTGTCCGGGCCGCACGGGACTCTCTCTGCCCGCAGGCTATGACTCCATGGGCTATGAGATGTCCAAGCCTGACCTGCGGGCCGAGCTGGAGGCCGACCTGAAGCTCATCTGCGAGGGGAAGAAGGACAAGCTGCTGGTCCTGCAGCAGCAGGTGCAAAAGTACAAGCAGGTCTTCATCGCGGCCGTGGCCAAAGCTAAGAAGTGAGCGCAGGCCCACTGCCCCGCCCACCCAGCCCCCCCCAGCGCTCCCGGGGCCCCGGTCCCCCCCAGCTTTCCTTGGGGTTTGTTTCTCCTTGGCACTGAGCTTGTCAGACTAGAACCGGAAGCCAGAAAAATCCGGCCCAGCTCTCTTCATTTCAGTTCTCCCCTGGACCAGCAGGTGTGGCGTGTGGGGACATCCAGGTGTGGTGTGTGACCTTTGTTCTCTGAGGATTTGGAGGTGGCTGGAGCAAGCAGCCTGGCTGTGGTCTGTTAGAAATAACACATTTTCTGCCCTGTGCCCGTTTTTTTTTTTTTTGCCTTTTCCTAGGGCCGCACCTGCGGCATATGGAGGTTCCCAGGCTAGGGGTCTAACAAGAGCTGTAGCCGCTGGCCTACACCACAGCCACAGCAATGCGGGATCCGAGTCGCGTCTGCAACCTACACCACAGCTCACTGCAATGCTGGATCCTTAACCCACTGAGCAAGGCCAGGGATCGAACCCGCAACCTCATGATTTCTAGTTGGATTCGTTAACCACTGAGCCACGACGGGAACTCCTACCCTGTGTCAGTTTTGAAGAGCAGTGCCTGCACTTGTGTAAACTTGAATCCAGACAGACACTCTGGAGTGTATGTGGACTGTGTGGTGTCATTTGATGTGGGGCTGGTGACAGTGCAGAAGTGCCTGCCTGTGCTGGATCCCTCCTGGGAGCCGCTGGGTCAGAGGAGCAGGGCTGCTGGGCCCGCACGGCTCCCCGCGTGTCAGCACGCGTGATGTGTGCATGTAAGAGTGTTAAAGACGCTTTGCTGTTTCTTCAGGTTGGACGAGGCCTTGTCCCAGTACCTGGGGGCAGGCACAGAGGTGGCCCAGCAGGAAGCGCTCTACCCAGCCATGCCAGAGCCCGTCCGGAAGTGCCCACAGTGCGGCAAGGACATGGTCCTCAAGACCAAGAAGAGCGGCGGGTCAGTGCCCACTGTGCCCCCTGCCCAGCACCGCCGCGTGGCTGGGCACTCTGCCGCGTCGTCCTCTGCTTTCTGTGTCGCTCTTTAAAGGCAGGCCTGCCATCACCACCCCTGGACTAGGTGTGGGGACACAGTGGCCTTGGAGGTGTGAGGGGCTGGGAGGGGGGCCTGCGCCCCGGGATACACGTCACCCACCCAGAGTGGAGGGGGCGCACCCAGGCTGTGTGCCCTGAAGTGGGCTACTGACCCTCTCTGAGCCCAAGATTCTCAGCAGCACGGGAACCTCAGGGTGTCCAGGCAACCTAGGCCTGGGCCTCCATGGTCGGGGCAGTGCTTGTGGCTTGGTTGCTTTGTCAGAAGAGAGCAGAGGAGTTCCCTGGTAGCCCCACGGCTGAGGACTGGCGTTGTCCCTGCTGCAGCTTGGGTTGCTGCTGTGGCTCAGGTTTGCTCCCTGGCCCGGGAACTGTGCCTGCCGTGGGCCCGGCCGACAGAAGAGAGGTGTGTCGGCAGTGACGTGGTTTCCGGGGAGGAGGGAAGCAAGTGCAGGCTGGTTCTCCTGTCTCCGTGTCCTGGCCGCGACCTCCGGGCTTCTCGGATCAGCTGGAGAGGAGGGCCCCGCCAGGTGGCGGCCTTTCCCGTGCCTCTCACGCTCCAGCGGCTCCGCCTGACCCCAGCCCCCGCTCCCCAGGTTCTACCTCAGCTGCACGGGGTTCCCAGAATGCCGCTCGGCCGCGTGGTTCCCCGACACGGTGCTGGAGGCCAGCAGGGACGGGAGCGTGTGTCCAGTGTGCCAGCCGCAGCCTGTTTACAGGTGAGCGTCCCCAGGCACCCGGGCTTCTCGGCACCCACAGCCCTCTGCTTCCTGTCGCCGCCTTCCTCCAGACGGAAGCCAGCACCCGGCGGGGTCCCGGGGAGGCCCCTCCCGCCTTCGCCGTTGTTGCCGGGCAGCTGCTCGGAGGCTGAGGAAGCCCCCCCCCCACCCCCGAAAACCCAGAGCCTGCGGAGGGCTGGTTCTCCCGCTCCGCTCCTGGACCCCGTACGCTCTCAAGTGTCGTGGACGAGCCCAGAGAGCTTTCATCGTGGGTTTTTATGAAGGTTTGCCGTGTTCTAAATCAAACTTCAGGAGTCTTTTAAGATGTGTGTTTGTAATGAACACGTTGCATGCTGACGTAAACAGACGCATTGTCAGGATAGATGATACTTACTTTCAAAGCAAAAAAGAAACGAGCAGCAGGATGCTTTGCTTCCTATTTCTGCCTGTCTGACACCCGGCTTGACGGGAGGCAGCAGGCGTCTTGGCTGTGCACCTGCAGTCTGCCGCGTTCACGGCGTGTCAGGGGCTCCGGAAGGCTCCAGCGCACGCACCCAGGACGGTGAGCGCAGAGCGGAGAGCTTCTGGCTGTCCCCACGCAGCTGTCACAGGCTGAGAGGCCCCGGGCCTGCTCCTGGGCCCCTGTGTGTGGATGACGATAGAGCCTGCACGGGGTCTCCTGGGCGAGGGGGCTGGGCTGGACCTGGTGCTGAGGACCAGGGAGCCGGCCTGTGCCCGGTAGGTGATGTGTTTTCTCACCCGCGGCCTCGCCAGGTTGAAATTGAAGTTCAAGCGTGGTAGCCTCCCCCCCACCATGCCTCTGGAGTTCGTTGGCTGCGTCGGTGGATGTGATGAGACCCTGCGGGAGATCTTGGACCTTAGGTTTTCCCGAGGGCCCCCCGGACCTTCCCAGCCCGCCCGCCAGCCCTCCGGCTACCTGCAGGCCAGCCAGGCCCAGAACAGAATGGACAGCGGCCAGCACGGCCACCCCCGGCCTCCTGACGCCAGGCAGGCCAGGCCCTTGAGGGCCGTAGCAGATGGGCAGGGCAACTCCGTGACCTGCAACTGTGGCCAGGAGGCGCTGCTGCTCACCGTGCGGAAGGAGGGTCCCAACCAGGGCCGCCAGTTCTACAAGTGTGGCGGCGGTGGCTGCGGCTTCTTCCTCTGGGCCGACAGCAGCAGCCCAGCAGCAGGGGCACCTCCTTCCTCCGCATCCAGACCCCCAGGCAGCGTCTCAGGGAACCCCCCCAGTGGGGCCGGCAGCCCCGGTGACGCCAGCAGCGGCGGCACGTCCTGCCTGTGCAGCCAGCCTGCGGTCATGCGCACCGTGCAGAAGGACGGGCCCAACCGGGGACGCCAGTTCCACACGTGCGCCAAGCCCGGGGGCCAGCAGTGCGGCTTCTTCCAGTGGGTGGACGAGAACGTGGCCCCAGGTGAGGGCACGCGGGGCCTGCCGCTCGTGCAGGGGCGGGCGCGGTGGGGTGGGGGCGCCGGTGGCCTTGCTTCCCGTGCCTGACTCGTTGCCATCTGTGCGGGCACGGTGGCTGTGGGCCCTTTGTGAACCTCGAGCCTCGTTCTGCAAGGTCAGGCCCTGCCGTCATAGTCGCACCCGCCTGGGTCGTGCAGCTGGGTCCTGCACCCACAGTCGGGCGTGGGGACCCACAGTCGGGCGTGGGGAGAGCTGCCCACTGCCGGCTCAGCACGGGTGACGTCCCGCGGGCACCTGCTCGCTCCGCGGCGAGTGCGTGGGCTTGTCCGGCAGGCGTCACGGCTGCACTGACTCCTGCGTGCCAGGCGTGCCAGGCTCCCCAGGGGATGGGCCCACTGGCCGTTTGGTAACAGGACAGTCCGTACTGCGTGGCCTGTTGACGGATGGGTTTCCTGCACGGAGGGCAGAGCAGATGTGGCTCGCTGCCAGCTTGGTCCCCACCTGCCCGTGTGAAGTGACACTGTGCCCTCCTCATCAGGGCAGGGCCAGTGGCGGGGCTGGCGGGGGCCCAGGGTTCTGCCTGGAGCGGCCGCGTGAGGCAGGGTGGAGGGCTCGCGGCCTGCCTTCTACGCTCAGCTCCGCTCCCTCTTCCCGCAGGGGCCTTCGGACGCGCCCCCTGGCCAGGAGGCAGAGGAGGGACGCAGGGTCCTGAGGCCAGAAGCAAAAGAGCCCGGGCTGGTTCCTCAGACACTGGGTCCACAGCCAAGAAACCCCGGAAGTGCAGCCTCTGCCACCAGCCTGGACACACCCGTCCCTGCTGTCCTCAGAACAGATGAGGACAGGTTTGGTCGAGAGCCACTCCCCCTGCCCCTCTCTCAAGACACGCGTTTCTCTAGGGCCAGAGGGTGCTTTGCTGCCCTGGCAGCTCCAA
The DNA here is from genome assembly GCA_004024745.2 of Catagonus wagneri. Taxonomy (NCBI): domain Eukaryota; kingdom Metazoa; phylum Chordata; class Mammalia; order Artiodactyla; family Tayassuidae; genus Catagonus; species Catagonus wagneri. The sequence goes on from PVHT021183613.1 coordinate 210,738, forward strand.
GGAAAGTGACAGCTTTTGGAGACTGGCCTGCGTGTAAGCCCGGGTCCAGACTGCTCTCGAGCAGGCCACTTCTGTCTGACAGTGGCCCTCTGTCTGGGGCTCCGGCACAGCTACCGCCGCTAAAAGTCCCTGGAGGTGGCCCCCCACCGATCCCACATGGCTGTGACGTTAGTGCGTTGGCAGGAGTCGGTGGCTCTGCCGCTGTGCCTCCAGCGCAGGCCCTGGGGCGCGCTGAGAAAGCCTGGGACGCCGGGGAGTGGCTCCTGTTCTGAGGTGGTGACTACGGAGACGCCGTATCCATCTTTATCCAGCAGTTGCTGCAGCCGGGACTGCCCACAGCTCCCGTGCCTTAGTAAAGAATGCTGCTCCTTGACCCCGGCGCCTGACGGTGTGGCGTCCAGTGCGTGCTGGCGGGAGTGATGGGTGCAGGCGCCAGCGCCAGCCCTTCCTCCCTGCCGCGTGAGCCGGCCGCCGGCCCCACACGGTCCTGCCCAGGTTGCCACACGCTTCATCTGGACGACGGAGAACTGTGTGGGCTGTGTTCTGTGGTTTAGGAGACACGTGGGAACGGGATGTGTGTGGCCCAGAGTCGCATTGCTCGTGGAGGAGAAGTGAACTGTCCTCAGCCCTTGGGACCCCTGGTCGCGTGTCTGGACGCTGGAAGTCGGGGGGCGCCGGGTCCGTGGCTGTGGGTGTGGCCCTGTGGCCCAGACGGCTCTGTCTCTGGTTTTACCTGTTCTGGACGTTGCATGTAAACAGAACACGCTGCCCGTGTCTGCTTCGCTCTCTGAGTGCCCTGTCTTCCCAGGTCCCCCTCGCGTGTTTTTGTGGCTGAGCTGGTCCCCATGTGTGGGGGGCCTTGTTGTCTTTAGTTTGTCGGCTGATGGACGCCTGGGTTGTTTCCACCTCTGGCCGCTGGGAGCAGTGTTCCTCTAAACCTTCGTGTACAAGGATTTGAGCCCCAGTTTCTGATTCTTTCGGTGGTTTTGATTCTTTGGGATCCACCTCTAAGAGTGGAGTTGCTGGGTCACGTGGCTTTGCATTTACTTTTCTGAAGACCCACTAAACTGTTTTCCGTGACAGCTGCACCACTCTACACTGTCCCCGGCGGTCTGCGTGGGTTCCTGTTTCTCCGCGTCCTCACCAGCACCGTCTCCCTTTTCTGAGTTGTGGCCATCCTCATGGCTGTGAGGCCGTGTCCCCCGGCTCGGTATCCTCCTAACCACCGCCACGTCCAGCGTCTTCAGCGCCCATCTGGTCTTTCATGTCTCTTTAGAGAAAGGCCTTTGCAGGCCCTTCGCCTGGTTTCCAGTGGGGTTGTGGGTGATTTTGTGTGGAGTTGTAGGGTGCCAGTCGCGTTCGTGGATCTCCGTCTACACAGGCAGCTCGGGTCTGTGCTGGGACCAGAACTGCCAGCTGGGACGGGGCCTGCCTGCCCCCATCGCCTGTGTCTTGGCTACCCAGTCTGAGCAGCTGCTCCAGGAACAAGGGCCCCCGGAGCCTGGCTGCAGTGAGAGCTGCACAGGCAGGAGCTGTGAGGGCTCCCGCCCAGGCGGGCGGCTTTGGGAGCAGTGAGAACTTGATCCCTGCCCTGTGGGCGAGATGGGGAGGGAGCGCCCTTGGGCGCCTCCCAGCTTCCCTGCCAAGTAGCACCCAGCCCCTGTGGGAAACTGGAGGTGAAGGTGGCCCCTGTCCCCCCGGGAAGGAGGGCCCAGCTGACTCCAAGTGCCAGGCCTGCTGTGCCCACGTCAGACGCCAGCTCAGACACTGAGTGGGGTGGTGGTGAGCCAGCTGCCTTCCTCCGAGCTCAGCTGGCGGGCAGGAGGGGCTGTCACACCTGGCAGCCGTTTCTGCAGGGACCGTGTTCACGCAGCAGGGGAAGAGGTGCTGGGTCAGTCTGGCAAGTTCGTGGGTTGTCGGCGCACGGGCGAGTGCGCCTGAGGCCCCAGGGGGCTGAACTGCTCTCAGGAGTCAGGCAGCGGGCAGAGGACCCGTGCCGGCCTTAGGTCCGCCCTGGGGTCTCGTTACCCCATCGCCAGTGCCCTGTTCTCCATAAGCTAAGTGCAACCAAACGTTAGTAAGACTGTATTTTTCTGATTACAGGAGAAAAATGGACTTATGGAAAATGCTAGAGTTCTCATTGTGGCACAGTGGAAACGAATCCAAGTAGTATCCATGAGGACTCAGGTTTGATCCCTGGCTTCGCTCAGTGGGTTAAGGATGCCTTGAGCTGTGGTGTAGGTCACAGACGTAGCTCGGGTCCCATGTTGTTGTGGCTGTGGGGTAGACCAGCAGCTGCAGCTCTGATTCGACCTCTAGCCTGGGAACCTCCATATGCTGCAAGTGCAGCTCCAAAAAGCGGAAAAAAAGAAAGGCAATGCTAATGAGTGAGACATCTGCCATTTACCAGGGCGAAGGCCACCAGTTTCCAGGTGGAGAGTGGCTGTGGCACCTGACCCTGGACCTCCTGGTCCCTAGAAGAGGCGCCCGAGGGCCCCCCAGGCTGAAGGGGTGGGATCTTTTGGGCCCCAAAATCAGGAAGTGCTTGCCTCGCGTGGCTTGTTGGGGTCGGCTCTTGAGGCGGGCTCTGGCCCCCTGAGGCCCCTGCAGCAGGTGGCCCCTCAGCTGACACCGAAGTGGTTCCGCCTCCTCCACGCCTCCCAGATGGGGCACCGCCTGCGGGAGGTGGAAGTGGCACACATGCCACCCACTCACAGTAACACCTCTGGGGGTGGGGGCCTCCAGGGTGCTCCTGCCCAACCAGCCGAGGCCCTGCTGGGAGGGCCGGTCCCCAGCCTGATGACTGCAGCGGCCCTGCCGGATTGGCGTCCTTGAGGACCCGAGCCACGTGCGCGCCCCGCCTGCCGTCCCCAGCCTCTGATGAGAAGGCTCATGCACACACTTTCCTTGGGGCTGGTCCCCGTCTCTGAGCACAGTGTGAAGCCACTGCCATGCAGCACACGGAGCCCACAGAGGCCCGGGGGACGGGGGGGTGGCCTGTCCAGCTCTGCGCCAGACGCCGGCCTTGGATGGGGAAGTCACCGTAAGCACCTCGTTTCTCCTTTTAGTTTGGCCTGGCTTTTTCTGTGGTTTCGGCCATGGCATGCAGTTCCCAGACCAGGGACTGAACCCAGGCCTCAGCAGTGAAACCACCGAGTCCTCACGGCTAGGTCACCAGGAGCTCCCCGTCCCGGTTTTTCTCACTGAAGCCCCTGGGCGAGGGGGGCAGACCTGCCGAAGCACAAGGCTGCAGAGGGGACACGTGTGGGGTCGGATCATCCAGGAGGGGCTCCAACACCGGTGTCCCGACCGCTGCTGGGAGGCATCCGGCCAGCCCTTCGCCAGTCGGTGCCCAAGACTCTGAAGCGCTCGTCCTTGGTCAGACGTGGGCCTGCAGCGCGCGCCGGGCAAGGTGATGACGAGGAAGTGAGCCACAGCCACGGCTCCATGGGGACAGAGATGCGCCAGCTTCCCTGTCTGAACCAGGCGGGGAGCTCGTCTTCCCTCTGCAGGAGCAGGCCTGGCGGGAGGGCTCCGGGCAGCCCCTCCCAGGAAGCCAGGGTCCAGGGCCCAGGCGGCTGAGGATAAAACCCTGCCTGGCGGGTTCCTGTTTGCCCCGGGATCTCGTAAGGTTCTTCCCTGCCACCTACTTCCCATCAAGGCCACCACTTTGGTTTGGTCCCAAGCCCCTGTGGTGAGCTCAGACGGCTGCATGTAAGAGCCCAGGTGAGTCCCACAGACCCTCGAAGTTTTCCTTTATTCTCTTTCAGTCCTCAAGACATAGCTTTGCTTCATCAGGAAGGAGACCAGAGACAGGAGAGACCCCCCTCCTCAGCGCCCAGCCCCGCCAGCTTCGGGAGGTCACAGCTGGTGCTGGCACTGCTGGGGGCAGTGGCAGCCAGGGGCCACCCTCGGCTCCAGGCCAGGTGGGCGGCACAGAGGACCTCGGCTCCCCCAGCGAGGGGCAGGGGGCTCTCCTGGGGCCTCCACTCACCCGGCTGGCAGGAGCAGGGCAAGGTGTCCCCTGAAGCGTGAAGTGAGCTCCCTCTAGGCTAGAGAGCAGGACAAGCAGAGTGGGCACAGCTGGCCTGCAAGTCAGCCCAGAGCCACGCGCCACGGGCGACTCCAGCCCCTGGGAGTGAAACAGACACGGCGGTCACGTCACAGCGCAGCAGCCCTGCGGTGCCCACAGCTGGCTCTGAAGCTTGGGACAGGATGCCAAGCAGCCTCGCCCCACCCGGACTGCAGGAGCCTGGCTCTGTCTGCAACTCACCACCGGTGACTGGGGTCAGTGTCGGCCCTGGGCTGAAGGGCCGAGTGGGAGTGCCAGCGGCCCTGGGCTCCCGCGGCGGCTGCCCAGTCCGCGCAAACCTGCACCCTCTCATTCTGGCTCAAGCAAGGGAAAGGTGCTCACCAAGCACTGGGGGGCAGTGCGCGCAGCTCACCCACAAGAAGATGCCGCTGCCGCCCAGAGCCCCCCACCCCCGCCGCCTAGAGCAGCAGCTCCGGGGCCTGCAGTCCACGGAACAGCGCAAAGCCCAGGTCGTCGATTTCCTCCTCCCGCAGGCCAGCCAGGAGGTCCACGCTGCGGTTGAAGTGGCAGGGCAGGCTAGCCTGCTCCAGGCTGCCGATGAGAGACTCCAGAGCCTGCAGGAAGCGCTCCCCCAGGGCCTCCTCGGCCCAGTCTGCCTCCTCCTCCCCCAGGCACAGGACCACCTGGGTCAGGTGGCCGCGGCCCAGCCGCCGCAGCACCGGGTGGCGGTGGCAGACCCCACAGAGCAGCAGCAGCAGCCTCCGGCGGGTCCCAGCGTCACACTCGTCCAGCGCCCGCAGCCTGGCGGCCTCTGCCGAATACAGGTCCTGCAGCCAGAGGTTCCCGGCCAGCCCCTCCAGGGGCCAGGCCAGCAGGAGGTGCTCTCCAGCCAGGGTGCTGGTGACAGCGAGAAGCACAGCCACGGTGAGCTCCAGACGATCATGCTGGACCTCGAGCAGCAGCTCCTCTGAGGCCACACGTGGCCGGATCAGACACCCGAGGAGGCTGCCGATGGCCGGCCAGTTGACGGAGGCGGTCAGGGCCTTGCGGAGCAGCTCCAGCAGGGCCCGGGAGGAGAGGTAGCCGCCCACCAGGAAGCGGTCCCAGGGGCTGCTCCCGCGGGCGCGGAACTCCAGCTGAGCTCTGCGCACAGCCCAGCAGCGAGGGTCCCCGGCCACAGTGTCCACACCGGGCACCAGGCCCCACAGGCCCGGCTCCAGCACCAAGGGCACCAGGATTCGCACGGGGTCGGTGGCTCCCGCCTGCAGCCCGTCGTAGAGCGGCCCGCCAGGCACCAGCGGCCCAAAGGGCAGTTCTGGGAACTTGTTCCGCAAGTAGGCCTGCAGCTCCAGGGCAATATCGCCGGCCAGCTGCTTGGCCAGGGCCACGCGGGCCACTGGGACGGTCACGTAGTTCTGCTCGAATGCCAGCAGCCTCTCCTGGAACGTCAGGCACAAGGATGGCGCGGGGCTGCTGGGCTGAGGCGCCTCCCGGACGTCTGCATCTTCAGGCCCCCCTGCAGAGGGAAGAGGCTGGGACTGTCAGCGGGCTCTGCTGGTCAGCAGCTGTGTGACGTCCCCGGTCCTCGCTCCCCTCGCCTGTGACGTGCCCTCCTGAGAAAGCGCTGCGCCCAGGTCCTCACGCACAGCGAGCTCGGCGGCAGATTCTCTGAGGTCCCCGAGAGGGACCCTGAGGCTAAAACAGCTTCACGCAGGGCGGGAGACGGGCCAGGGCTCTGCTTCCCCGTCAGAGGGCCCCCATGTCACAACACTGCCGCCTCGCTCCAGCAGCACCCCTGTGGGCCCACATCCTGATGGCTGGAGCCTCAGCGCCCCAGGGGATAGAAGGGCAGAGAAAAACATCACTAAAACGCAGGGAGCCCCAGTGGCCAAGCCTGGGCTGCATCTCCAGAACGGGACCACTAAAAAAGGGACCCGCCCGGGTCAGAAGGGAGGGGTCGGCTCACCTGGGGCAGCGGGCGAGGGGGCCCGGAGCGGCACCGACTGGCTGAGGGCAGCGGGTGGGGGCCGGCGCTGGAGGCATGGTGTGGCCTTGAGCAGGCTCAGCTCCTTCCAGCTGTCCTCCAGGCATGTGGTGTCCCCCTTGGCGTCATCCTCGTCCCGAGGGTTGGTGGCCCTGTCGATGAGCTGCAGGCAGAGTGACTCAAATGAGAGCACCTGCAGCCTAGGCAGCCGCAGCAAGTCACGGGCAAAGCGGTCCAGGCTGGTGGGGCAGAGGCAGGCGTAGCCTCGGGCAGTCCCGCCACCCCGGCCCACTCGGGCCAGCCCCACCGTACCCGCTTCACGGCCAGTGTGGCGATGCCCAGCACAGCAGCCCCGCCCACACCCAGCACCAGGCGGGCGTTGGCCAGGAGAAAGTCCACGGCGCTGCCCAGCGCCTCGCCGTCACGCCGCTTGCCCCGATTCTGGGAGAACTCTGCCATGGTCAGTCCGCCTGTAAGAGAGCCAGGGCGCAGTGACCGCTCAGCTGGCGGCGGGGGGTGGGGGTACAGCCAGCCTGTCAGCAGGACAGCTGCTCTGGGTGACATCATGCCAGGGTCACTGAATCAGGGGGTTTCCTGAGACCTTCTGAGAACAGAGCCGCTCACAGAGAAGGCCCTGAGGCCCGTGACAGGTCAGAGAAGGGCCATTCCCATCCCACCCTCCAGGACCTCCGACATCACCAGAGACCGTGAGGAGGGTCTCACTGATGCCACCCCAACTTTGCAGAGAATCAGTGCTGACCCACACGGTGAGCGCAAAGCCTCCAGACTCTCACCCGTTCCCATGGCCAGTCCCAGGGGTGGCCTCGTCCTGGTTCCAGGGCTGGCACAGCTGGAGGAAACCAAGGCCCAGAGAAGACCACAGCTTGGGGTCCTAGGCAACCTGCCCTGAACAGCCTCTCAGACCTTTGGGGCCACCTCAGTGAAGTTCAGGGGCCTCAGCTATTAAACTCTACTCTCCCGCTGCCGCCCCCGGCCCCGCAAGCTTCAGTAGGACAGCCCCCAGGGGCAGAACTGCCAAGTCCGAGACCAGGAAAGGGAGACGGTGCGCTAGCGCCCCTGGGGTGGTGCGTGGGCAGCAGCTGCCTGGCAACAGGTATGTGCCAGAGACTGAAGGCTCCACTGTGAGGGCAGCTAGTAAGGTGACTCAAGACTCCAAGCAGGGCTGGCCAGTGCCAGGACAGGGGGGTCTTCCGGGTTTGGGACAATGCTAGGTTGGGAAGCCTCAGCTGCTGGGAAGCCAACCCATGGAAAGCGGCTGAGGGCCCAAAGCCCTACCGTTTGCTCAACTGCAAAATGGTGTGCAGGTGCGCTAAGAAAGGTTAAAAGTAGCCTGGAAGGGCTGGGCTAGGCTGGGACCAAGTACTGAAGAGGATGTGACCAAGGGACAAGCCCAGGAGACCAGTCAGAAGAGGACAGGCAGGACAGCTAAGGTCGTCTGAGCAGATGACCCTGAGCTCAGAGTCAACTCAATCCCAAGGACTTCTGGCCGCCCTGCTTTGGGCGGGTGCCCGGCTGAGCTACCAGGTGGGGCCTGCAGCCCCGCACCCACGCCCCGCTCCCAAGCTAAAAATAGGAAAGACAGCCGGGGTTGACCCAGCATGGCCCTGCGGAGGTTTTCTCATCGGAGATCAGTACTTCCTCCGCCTCCGCCTCCTGCCCGACCTGGGTCACCGCCCAGCTCCTGAGGGGGTCGCGCACACCCCAACCAGAGAAGGGGAGAGGGCGCAGCCGGGCCTCCCCTCCTCCTCCAAGCCCCGGCTGGCGAGGGCACCGAAGCCCTGGGTATGCCAGGATAGGACCCATCCAAAACAGGACCCCAGCTCGGACCGGCCCCAGCCCTTCACGGGTGCCCCTTTCTCGGCCCGAGAGCGCACCCAGGGAAGCCACGCCCCCACGCTCCGGCCGTACCTGCGTCGCGGCTTCGGCACACCGGCCGGCGGACGCAGGGACACGCTCGGGCCGCGCACCCCGGGGCTGCCTGGGAATGGAACGTGAAAGACCCGGGAGCCGAACGCCGAGACCCGAGGGGGCGGGAGCGGGCCCGGCGCGCAGACCGGCAGGCTCTGGCTCCAATCGGAGCGCTCGGAGCCCGCGCCCACGTGCCACCCTGAGACGCGTTCAGCCAATGGCGGCCGCGCGCTCCTCGGGGCGGGGCTTCCGGGCGCGCTGCGTCTTAAAGGCGCAAGGCCATGCGCGGAATCGCGCAGGGTGAGAAGGCGAGCTTCCTCCTAGCAGGCACGCACCCTGCGGGTCTCTGGGTCTCTGTGGTCTGCAGTTGCCTCTCTCGTGAGGGACACAGCGGCCTTGTGGGGCTGCCATGTGCTGGCCAGGGGACGCCTCCCTCGGGGGAAGAATGGGAACGTAACTGCACCCGGGGTCGCCTCCGAGCGCGGGCGCCGCGCCCCAGGGAGCGCCTTACGGGAGGCAGGCTTCGGCTGAGGACCCCAGCATCCAAATCCCGCTGCCCCGTGCGCCCGGGCCTGGGTCCCGAACCACTGGGGGCGTGGGCACCAGCAAGCGCGGGGTACCGGGAGCCCAGGGCGCTTCCGGAGCGGAGGGGCGGGGCTGGCGCACCCCCTTCCCCCCGCGCCCGCTCTGCGCCGGCGCCCCGCCCAGCCCCGCCCAGCGCCGCCAGACGCCGGTGCCCGCTCCCCGCAGCCCGCCGAGCTGCGCCGCCATGGAGGCCACAGGGGTGCTGCCGTTCGTGCGCGGCGTGGACCTCAGCGGCAACGACTTCAAGGTGAGTCTCCGGGCGGCGGCCGGGCCTCCCGCAGCCCGTCCCTCCGCTTCCTGCGCGCCCCGGACCGCGGACCGGCTCTCTGGGCCCGGGCCCCACCCCGACCCGACCTCCGGGCCTCCGTCCCGCGCCCGCGGCGGGGACCCAGGCGGAGCGGCGCGGGCGCGCGCGGAAAGCCCCCCCGGGCCCCGTCCAGGCGCCGGGCCCCACCCGGCCGGCCGGTGGCCCGGGTCGCGAGCTTGTGCCCCCGCCTCCCCAGCCCTCCCTCCCCGCCCCTGTGAAGTCACACGCCCGAGCCGGGCCCTGAGTCACGGCCGCGCCGCCGTCACTGCCCTGCCCCCTCCTGCCACCCCCATCCTGTGTGGTCTTGGGCAAGTCATTTCCCTTCTCCGAGCCTCGTTTTCTCATTCGGTGAAGGGACTTAAAATCAGCTCTCTGGAGGCAGGGAATCGTTTTATCGGCGCGTGTGTCTGGCAGGTGTGCGAGGCCCTGGTGAAAGTTTTCTGAGCAGCTGCCGAGCTGAGTGACTAGGGCCTCAAGGACCAGGCATTGAGAATGGGGAGGCTATTTTGGAGAACTGGGAACCAAGCGGGCAGGGCGGGGGGCCGGAGAGGAGGCGGGGCAGCAGCAGAGGAGAGAGCCGGCCCGGCTCCAAGAGGCTGTCTCCGCCGCAGAGGGGCCAGCGGGCAGACTCTGCTGGGGTCGGGCAGCGTCAGCCTGGGTGTGCAGGGCCCAGCGGCCCAGGCTTCGGCTGGGGTCAGGGTCGGGCCAGGGCTGAAGCGCAGCCTCTTCTTTCTGCCTTGTTCCGTTTGTGCACTCTGGCCCTGTGCCCAGGCAGCCACACCGCTTTCCTCTGCCCCCTCCCCACCATCCTGTCCGGGGGTCCCCACGTGTCCTGTCCAGAGTGGGAGGGTCTGAGTCACCAGATGGCAGTCGTGGCTGTAGGGGAAGGGGACACCAGCCAAGGGCACTGAAGGCACATGCTGCCCCAGGCCCCCTGCCACAAAGGTGAGGGTACGGAGCGGACATTTGGATTTGGGGGGAACTGTGAGTGAGTGAACCTGAGAACCAGGCTGGGCCTGGGCGGTGACAGCAGAGAGCTGTGTGCTGACAGCAGGACGGGGGCACGGGTAGGGTCTTGGAGAGGCTGAGGGGTATCTGTAGTCTAGGACAGACAGGTCCTGGATGCCAGGCAAGGTATGGAATCAATGTAACCACATAGTTGAGTGTGACTGTGGCACCTGGAACAAGTCTTCCTGGGGCTGAGAATCCAGCAAGAGAGACTGGTCTTAGGTCAGCAGTCGTCTTGATTATTATTTGGTTCTCACGACACTTGCGTCAACGGGGGGATTTTTATGAGTCCTATGGATGAGGAAATTAAGGTACAGAGGGGCACAGTGACTTGTCCAGGGCCACACAGCCTGTCAGAGGTGACTCTCTTGCTCCGCAAGAACCGCCATGGGCAGCGGAGGCCGTGGGGGGTGGTAGAGAGGGGCGCCCCGTTCCCAGACCAGCCTCAGGATGACGTGCCGCCTAGGGGGGCTATTTCCCGGAGAACGTCAAAGCCATGACCAGTTTGCGATGGCTGAAGCTCAACCGCACCGGCCTTTGCTACCTGCCGGAGGAGTTGGCCGCCCTGCAGAAGCTGGTAAGAATCTCTGGGCCAGCAGGGAGGGTCCCTGCGGGTGGGGCTGGCCGGGTGGGCAGCGTCTGGGCGACGACGCAGAGGGTGCTGACGGCCACGGGCAGAGCTGGTGAGGACGGGTGAGCGTCCCGTCCCCCGGGGACTGCAGGGAGAGTCTGGGTCTGCGGGGGGAGGCCACAGAGTGGACTGGGCCCGTGTGGCCGTGGGGGGGGGGGGCCGCAGGGCTAGGCCGCGCACCCTGCCAGCCTCTGCCCGCCACCCTGCCCAGGAGCACCTGTCGGTGAGCCACAACGACCTGACCACGCTGCACGGGGAGCTCTCCAGCCTGCCGTCGCTGCGGGTGAGTGCTGCCCGGGCCCGGACTCGGGCGGGGCTGGGGCAGGACCAGACCCCAGGCTGGCCAGCGCCTCTGCCACCCTGCTTCAGGCTCAGGGGTCCGTTCCTGAAGGGGAAGGGAGGCTTATTCATGCTGAGTAGCCCGCGGGGAGAAAGGTAAAAAGCCGAAACGCCATCTGTCTTGAGCGACTGCGTAACAGCTGCTGCCCCCCTCAGCGCTGTGCCACCCTTTCCACGAGGGCCTGGTCACGTAATCCCCACATCCGCCATGTTCACAGCGGAGGGCGCTTGGCCGTGGAGGTCACCCCACCGGGCAGTGGGAGAGCTGGGCAGGCTGGGGGCTGGGCTGGGAAGGGAGGTGGTCCTGGCGGTTCAAGGGTCATTTCTGTCCAAGGTTGCCCCCTGGCCTGTAAGGCACGTGCTCTGGACCCGGGCCAACCCGGTTCTGATCTGAGTTCTGCCACACTTGCCTCGGTGACCTTGGACCGGTCCCTTCCACTTTTTGAGGTGGTCCAATGGTGATGGCCATGGAGCAGCAGAGTGGCACCGCATGGGCTTTCGGGCTGAGTGGGCAGCAGCCGTGGCTGCTGTTACTCCTATTGTCAGTTGATTCCTGACCCCGGTCCTCTCTGCTCGGCCCTGCTGCTCTGATCTTGCGTCTGAAGCATGAGCTCTAAGGGGAGGGAAGCAGACTTGCTCCCCAGCCTGCACCCTGACTGGGTTTTGGTCTCTCCCTCCTGTTTGGTACCAGAAACCCTGACTCAGAGCTGTATCCCTTTCTTGTCCTTTGGAGTTGGGAGGAAGAGAGGTTATCCCATCAGAAAAGGTTCCCTGAGGTGCCCTGTGCTGGGCTGTGGGGTACATTTGGATTGGGTTTTGAGGTGTGAATAGGAGTTTGTTGGTAGTCTAAGAAGGGCTCGCCAAGTCTGGGGGTGAGAGCAAAAGCCAGCATGGGCCAGCCCTCAGGCCTGGCCTCCAGGGCCTCCCGAGAAGCTGTTCCTTTGCGGTCTCTGCTTCTCCTGAGGGTGGCAGCCAGGAGGCGTGAACTCTGGTGGTTTATCCCCAGGCCATCGTGGCTCGAGCCAACAGACTGAAGAATTCTGGAGTTCCTGATGACATCTTCAAGCTGGATGACCTCTCGGTCCTGGTCAGTGGTTACCCACTACCTGGCCCTTGTGCCAGGCCTGCCATTCAGTCCCCACCCGCTACATTGGTCCCAGGGGCCACCCTCATCCTCTTTTGGGATGGAGGAACTTGAGACTTAGAGCGGGCACTGCCTCGCCCAAGGTCACTTGGGGAGCCAGATTGCTAACCTGGGCACCCTTGGTCCCTAAAACCCCCTCCTTGCTCCCCTCTCGGTGCCCGTGCTGGTCCTCGAGTCTGGCCGAGGCCTGGGGGGGGGGCGGCCCCGACACCGCCGACGCAGCCTCACCCCCTCCCCAGGACTTGAGCCACAACCAGCTGACGGAGTGCCCACGGGAGCTGGAGAACGCCAGGAACATGCTGGTGCTCAACCTCAGCCACAACAGGTATGCGGGGCAGGCCAGGGCGGGGGCGGGGGGGTCCCCCCGAGGCGGCCGCGGCCCTGACCCGGCAGCTCTCCCGCCCGCAGTATCCAGACCATCCCCAGCCAGCTCTTCGTCAACCTGACGGACCTGCTGTACCTGGACCTCAGCGAGAACCGCCTGGAGAGCCTGCCCCCCCAGATGCGGCGCCTTCTGCACCTGCAGACGCTCGTGCTCAGCGGGAACCCGCTGCCACACGCCCAGCTCCGGTGGGCGCCGCCCGGCCTCGCCCCGAGCCTCCTTCCTAGGTGTCGTAGCCCACTGGCCCGGCCTGACGTCCCGTTCCCCTGCAGGCAGCTCCCGGCCCTGACGGCCCTGCAGACCCTGCACCTGCGGGACACGCAGCGCACGCAGAGCAACCTGCCCACCAGCCTGGAGGGCCTGAGCAGCCTCGCAGGTGGGCGGTCCCTGGGCGGCCTCCTCGGCCCCTTTTCTTTACGGAGGAAGGGGGCCGCCTGCTTTCCCGAGCGCCTCCAGAGGGAAGAGGGTGTGCCTCTGTCCCCCCAGCCTCTGGTTGCTATCGTGACCGCTAGTGGTCCCAAGCTACGCACACAGACGGCTGTGCGCCATGAGGCTCAGAGGGGCTGAGTCCCCTGCCTGAGGCCACAGAGCCTGGAGGCAGGGGAGCTGGAGCGCGCTGCCCGGCCCGGCTGACGCTTCCCGCCCTGGGCCGCAGATGTGGACCTGTCCTGCAACGAGCTGACGCGGGTGCCCGAGTGCCTGTACACCCTTCCCAGCCTGCGCCGCCTCAACCTCAGCAGCAACCAGATCACAGAGCTGTCCCTGTGCATCGACCAGTGGGTGCACGTGGAGACCTTGAACTTGTCCCGCAACCGGCTGACCTCACTGCCTGTGCGTTGG
>PVHT021183614.1:0-89030 GCA_004024745.2 Catagonus wagneri
CTAGGGGTTGAATTGGAGCTGCAGCTGCCGGCCTACACCACAGCCACAGCCACGCCAGATCCGAGCCGCATCTGCAACCTACACCACAGCTCACGGCAACGCCTGATCCTTAACCCACTGAGCGAGGCCAGGGATCGAACATGCAACCTCATGGTTCCTGGTCGGATTCGTTTCCGCTGCCCCGTGGTGGCAACTCCACAAAGTGCTCTCTAATTTTAGGGTTCACCAATTTCCGTGGCTGATTTCATGCCAGCCGCACACATCGCTGGACACAGAGCTGCACACAGTTCGCTGGTGTGTCAGCGTGAGGCAGTGCGAGTGGGCGCCGGTCTGCCTCTGCTCCTCAGCACATTCGACCCCAGGACCTTTGCACTTGCTGAGCTTGTTACGTAGGGCGGGCGCTTCCACCCCATACCTGTGCGTCCCTGCGCCCTTCACGTCGTCGAGGACTTTGCTCACAGAGGCCTCCCTTGTGCACCGGCTGTGAGAGCCCCCCTGTTCTCCAGCCCTTGTCTCTGCTTTATGTTTTTCTTAACAGCATTTACTTCCGCCCCAGATTATCATGAACATATTTACTTGTTTGTCTCCCCACCAGAAAGTCAACTCCATGAGGGCAAACGCTGTGTCTGTCTTATTTTCCACTTTACTCCAGGCACTGAGCCCAGTGCCTGGCACACAGTAGGTGCTCAATAAGTGCCTGTGGAGCAAGTGATTTCGACTCAGTGAGCTTGGCTCCCACGAGCTTGACGTTCATTTTGCAAGTCTGGCTGGAGTAATTCAATAGGCCCACGAGCGTCCCGTCCGAGGTGACCCTTCTCCTGCTCCCCCACCCCGCAGGACCCAGGCAGACACAGGCCCGGATTCCAGCCCAGCTCCCCTCCCGCTCTGCTGTGCAACCCTGGTGAGGCTCTCTCCATCTCTGAGCCTCGCGGTTTTATCCCCGCGAGGGAACCATTAACTTCGCCTCCTGACTGTTGTGGGGCCACGCGGCTGGACAGGCGGCTGGGAAAGCGCTCTGCTGGCTACAGCCCTTACTATCCAGGAAGCCCGGCCACCTGCCATTTCTCAGGCGGAAGGAAATCTGCAGCTAGCAGACACATCCTAGAGCTGTCAAAAGGACCTGCTATCAGCTCCAGATGACGTATAAGCATAACTCACACACAATGCATTCTGCAACAGCACTTTAAAAAAATCACCCATTTTTCACCAAGCAGAAAACCAAGAAAAGTGACTTTAATGAGGTAACCGTCCCTCGCATTCTTCCCGACCACGTGGGGACACTTACATCGCTTTGTCTCAACTGCCCCCCGCCCCCCAAAAATCACCCTTCAGTTTCCTTTCATACCCTGCAGCCTTTGATTCATTTAAAAATGACGTCATTCTAAATTCTCCCCGGGACCCTCTCCTTCCACCCCGTCCCTATACTTCCATCCCCCAAAGACCTGCCTCTCCTGGGCTGGGATCCCCTCTGTCCAGGACCATAGAGAGCGGCCAGCCCGCACTGCCCCCTGCCCCCCACCAGCCACCGAGTCCGCATGACGCAAAGACGAGGGTCATACATCAACGCCACAAATGGACTTTCTCTGCCCTACACAGCATCGCCCAAAAATTCACCCACCGTGACAAAATCAGACCTCAAGGACACACAGAGTTTCCCAGCCGCCTCCGCGCAGGGCTGGCGTCCGCTGGTGCCTGCGGCTGCCCGCTGTCAGAGGCGTCCTTGCAGACGCACGCCTAGTGCATGTTCTGGTCACCTGGGCATCTGACCAGACCGGCCGGCACCTTGCCAAGTAAGCTGGTCAGGATCTGAAGTGCCCACCCATCCTCCACAGCGGCCTGGTGCCAAGCACGCCTCGCTACCCCCTGGATTACTCCCACACCCGGACGGCTGTGTTTCCGGAAGCCACGTCTTTCCACATGGGAGGGAAACGAGAGCCAGACAGGAGACGTGCGTGCCGAGACCAACAGAGGCGAGCGTGGTTCTTCGCAGGCCTGGAGAACTGGCCGCCCTGACTCGTTCTGCCTCTTGCCATCCTGAGCTCAAACTCCCAGACTTCCTTGCAGCTGGAAGTGGCCCTGAGGCTGAGTCCTGGCTCATGGGTCGTGTGGGAGGCCCCGTCCCACCAGCGGCTTGTGTGGGATGCGCTGACCCACGGGAGGCCTCGCGGGGGCTGCTCGGCTTCCTCCTCCCCTAGAACAGGGGCCCAAGCCTGGAGCTGCATCTGCGGTCCTCAGGACAAAAGCCACGGCTAAAGAGGTGGGGTGGGAAGATGGGAAGGACCTGGGCCCAGAGGCACGGCCGAGCCAGGGTCAGCTCTGGGCTGTCTTCACGTCTGAGACAGGGGACCCTGCATTTAAGCCCCAACTGGGTTTTCCGTCCCGAGACCAAACCGCCATGCCATATGCCCAGAGTGAACTCCCGGCACGCTTTACTCATCTGCCTGGCTCTGGCTGACACTGAGTTTACATCCAATGGATTGAAAAACGAACAGTTTTTACAGACCTACAATGTTTCCCAGAATTTGACCGGCAATTCAACTTGCCTGTCTATAGGCAAGCTGGGCTCCTGTCACAGCATCACCACTTGCTGAGCCCCGTGGGGTCAGGGTTTTATGATCCATCCCCATTTTCCTGGAAGCTGAGAACCAGAGAGGTCAAGCCACTAGCCCAAGGTCACACAGCTAGTGAGGGGTGGCACTTAGATGGGAACCTGGCTCCCCCTGCTGGTTAACTCCTGGAGGAGGACGCTCCTGGCATTGCCCGCAGAACCACAGGGTACAGGGAGCAGGCCCGCCCCTGCCCTGGGCTGCGGAGCTTCGCGGGCTGTGAGGACGGGGTGGTGGGATGCCTGTGGCTACCGACGTCGGCCAGCAGGCCTCTGGGCACCAGGAGGGGCCAAGGCCTGTAAATAGGATGCCTGCCCCCTGCTCGCACCCTAGCGCAGGCCCGGCTTCCTCTTCCCCAGGCTAGTTCCCCTTTGCCTGTGACATGGGCCTTACGGGGGTGGCGGTGGGGGTGCTGGAGAGGTGGAAAGCCCTGGGCTGACAGAGGGGAGGCCAGACCAGTGGGGACGAGACCCAAGGCCGGCTCTGCAGATGCTGCCCCTGCTGTTGCTGCTGCTGTTTAGTAAGGAGTTGGGGCGGGGGTCCCGAGGAGATGGGCAGGGAGGGAGCTGTCGCAGGGGGCCACCCAAGCCTCGAGGGCTGAGAGTCTAGCTTCTCCGAAGACTGGTAGCCCCGGGAAGGACAGAGACGGTGGCAGGGGACCGGGGGTCGGGGGTAGCCTTCCCAAGGGTGGAAGCAAGCTAACAGTCAGGAGTGAGCCCCCCACCCCTGTCCTGAGAGAAATGCAAGGAGGGCTGGGCACACAGCTACAGCAGGCTTCTGCTCAGGAAAGAGAGGAAATGTTCCCTGGTGGTTGGGGAAGACCAAGGAAGACTTCCTAGTGATGGGCTTTGAAGGCTGAATAGGAGTTCGCCAGCTAGAGGAGGTGGGGGATGATATGCTAACTGGAGGGAACAGCATGTGCAAACCGGAGGCATGAGTATGCTAGGAACTGCTTTCAGTAAGAAGCGGAGCTGGAGTTCCCATTGTGGCTCATCGGTAACAAACCCGACTAGAATCCACGAGGACGTGGATTTGATCCTTGGCCTTGCTCAGGGGGTTAAGGATCCGGCGTTGCCGTGAACTGTGGTGTAGGTCACAGTCATGGCTCAGATCCCGTGTTGCTATATGGCTGTGGCGCAGGCTGGCAGCTGTGGCTCCGTTCAGCCCCTAGACTGGGAACTTCCGTGTGCCACTGTGCAACCCTAAAAAGACAAAAAAAAAAAACAAAAAAAGGGAAGAAGAAGAAGAAGAAGAGCTAACAATGGGCTAAGTGTCAGTCTCATCCAAGTGTGACCTGTGTCACCATATCCTATCCTCTCACCAGCCCTCAGGGAGTTGAGGAAACTGAGAGGTTAAGGAACTTTCTGCAAGTCACACAGGAACCCACTGCGGTCTGTCCGACCTCAGGTTGGAGGGGTGAGAGGTGGGCGCCGGGGCTCGGAGGCTAGCAAGGACCCGGATGGAAAGACGGGGGCAGGGAGCAAAGGGACGAATGTCCAGGACCCCGGGGCCCAGCTCCACCGTGACGCCTCCCTCTGCCGCGGTCAGGGCCCAGGCTGGCGGAGGCCTACAGCAGGAAGGGGCCGGCCACGTGGCCTTGGCAGGCAAGCATCTTTCTGGACAGCCGGTACCGCTGTGAGGGGGCCCTCATTTCCCCAGAGTGGGTGCTGACAAGTGCCAGCTGCTTTGGCAGGTGGGTTCAGGGCCAGGGCGGGGGTGGAGGGGCCTCTGGGAGGGCAGCTCCCAGCCTCTTCACCTCCTGCTCCACACAGATGGCCGCTGTCCCACTTCGCCGTGACCCTGGGCCCAGATCGACTGGCGCTGGACGCCTGTGGCAACAAGTCCAGCGTGGAGGCGCTGCTCCTGTCCCCAGGAGGGCACGAGGCCCTGGGATCTGGTGGCCTGGCCCTGGCCCGGCTGGCAAGGCCACCACCTCTGGGCAGTGCTGTGCGCCCTGTCCCTCTGGCCACCCGGCCCCAGAGGCGGTTCTGTTGGGCCCAAGGCTTTGATCCTGACTTGGGTGAGAATGGGAGCAGATACCCGGGCTGGGCCAGGCAGACAGCCAAGGTGGAGCTGGGGCCCTGCAGAGGCAGAAACCCCCAGAGGCACTGAGCCCCAAGGAGCCAGGCTCTGGCCTGCTGCGGGCCGGCATGGGGACACAAGAAGGGGCACTGGCAACTGCTATGCCTGAGTCAGCTTCCGCCCTACCAGGCCCTGCCAGGGGCACTGGGCCCTCAGTGAGCCTGTCCTTGCGACGGTGAGGGTCCCACAGAGGATGGAGCTATACTGAGACGGGGATGGGGGCCAGGAGGATGGGAGGACTGGAGGCCCAGGGGCTGTTCTGGTGCCAAGCTGCTGAGGATCTGCCCCATACGACCCCCGCAGACCCCTACATCCCGCCCCCGAGGCTGGAGGACGTCCCCCTGAGGCCGCTGCACACCGACACCTGCAGAAACACCTTCCGCCTCCAGGCTGACTGTCCGGACCCGCAGGCCTTCCTGCCCAAGGGCTCCCGGTGCACCAGGGCCCCCACCGGCCCGGCCCACCTGGTGGTGAGGATTCCAGCCGGGCCCGGAGATGCGCCCCCCCACCCTCCTGAAGTCCCTCCACCCTCCTAAAGTCCCTCCTAAAGTCACTAGGCCTGGTCACCTCCCACCCTCCCTCGGGCTCCCACCCCTCCTCGATCTGCACCCCGATGGCCACCCTGCGATCCGCCCCCAGGGGAAGGCTCCCACTTTAGTTTCTGTGCGAATATACGCGCAGCTGAGGCTGGAACTACTGGGGTCCCCTGGCTGCCTGGTAACCGCAAGCACTGCACTGAAAACCGACTTGTGTAACACTCAAAAGCCAAGCGGAGAGAAGAGTTGCACAAGGGTGATAGCGTCTGCGCAGAAGCGTTTTAACTGCAAAGGGAGGGGCTCGGGGGTCAGTGGGCCTGGCTGGCAGTGACCCCGCCTTCCCTTCCCTTCCCTCCACAGGTGTCTGTTGGGACCCCCCTGGTCTGCTTCCAAGCTGGCAGCTGGCAGCTGCAGGGCGTGATGACCTGGGGTCCCTGCTCCGGGCCTGGCCTCCCTGAGGTCTACACGCTTGCCTGTCCCTTCATTGCCTGGATTCGGGACAAGGTCTCCAACGCCACCTTTGATACCTCAGCCACCATGCACCCTGGGGACCGGCCCAGGGCCAGGCAGAGGAGGCAGTGAGGGTCCGTAGGGAGTTCTGGGTTTGAATCCTGGCTCAGTCCCTTACCTCCCCTCTGAAACTGCTTCCTCTTGTGCAACGGAGATGTTTTCAACTATTCAATGAGCACGTGCGGCCCCTGTGCTCACGGAGTCTGGGGGGCGAGGCGAGCATTAGTCAGAGCTCTGACAATAAATGTGCGAATGCGAACCGTGGTGAGGGCCTTGGACGGACCGTCGGGGCGGCCGGGTGCGGCTCCTCCATGGCTTGTTTGCCGGCCCCGCCTCCTCACTCGAAGGAGCACCCGCGTGGATTTAAGGATTCTTGAGGTCCCTCCATGGTTTGTTTGATAAACTTTTGGGGGCGACGGACTCAAAAGCCACGAGGGGGCATCCGTCGACCTGACGCAGGAAGTTGCCTGGCCCCCGCGGGGACTCTCGGAACCGGGGCCCGGATCCCGTCCATGGCGGCCTCGCCCCTGAGCCCCACGCGCGCTGTCGCCGTCTCTGGCGGGCCTGGGGAGAGCAAGTACGAGTGGACGCGCGCTCCCCGCTGAGTAACCGGATCCCGCGACGGGCTCGGTAGCGCACGACCCGTCACACTCACGCCGGAGCCTCGCGCCGACTGTGCTCGCTTCTCCGCGGACCCACCCCGCCGCGGAGCCCCGCCTCGCACGGTCCCGCCCCGACTGCGCCTGCGCGCGCGCCCTCGCGAAACTCCTGCGTCCGGGAAGCTTGTCCCGCGCGCCACACCGTCCGTCTCCAGGGCAACCCGGCGCCTCCTAGCAACCGCGCGCAGCCCCGCCATGGCGGCCGCGGGGCCTAGCGTCTTCTTGCTCATGGTCAACGGGCAGGTGGAGAGCGCCCAGGTGAGCGGCCGTGGACCCCGCGGTGCCGCCCTTGTCCCTCTGGGACCCCCGACTCCCGTGGCCGGCCCGCGGAGCCCCACCAAACCCTGGGGGTGGACGAAGGAGCCCGCGTGTGAGATTCTTGGCGCGAAGATGCGCGCACCCTCCGCCCCCAGTGCGGTGTGGAAACAGGCCTGGGGGTGAGAGGCCGAGGCTACAGTCGGCCGAGCTCGCGGGGAGTCACGGGAGGGGGCCTCCACCTCCGGCGATCCGCGCGGGTCGGTGCGCAGCGAGGCCCCGCGCCCGCGACCCTCAGGTCCTCCAACGTGGGTTGGAAGGGAGGTGACCTGCTTAATCCGATGCAGCGATGGTGGCGGGCTGCCGAGACCCGGTCGGGGGGCGTGCCTGTAGGACAGGAGGGGACCTACCCCCATCCCCCTCCACTTGATAGGAACCGTGTGTTATTTTTGTGTATACGGTACAGTCTAAGGCAGACTCCGTGCCCAGCACCTCGCAGTCAGTCCTTCCATTCCCATTTTATACGTGGGAAAACGTGTCCAAAGTGGCGAGACTGGGATTTGAAGGCTGGCCTGTGCGACGTCAAAGCCTTGCTAGACTGTCCTTCCAGGCCGTTTTAAAAACGTGATTATATCGTGAGGGCTGAGGTGGTTCAGGAGGTAGAGCTCTGCCAGGGCCCTAGTGGGCACCTCCTGCTTGCTGCTCCATCACGGATGCTGCCCACGCCCCCACCCTGCCCACCCCTCCTTGGCCTGGTCCCCAGGACCGACTTCCCACCTCTATTCTGTCCCACTGGGGGCCCTCAGCTGGCGCTTGTGCTCCCGGCAGCCACCCCATGCCCACTCCTCCTCCCTCTGCTTGGGGCCCTCCTCTCAGGCCATCAGCCCCACCCAAGCCTATGCCCTGGGTCCCGGTAGCACCTTTCGCCTCAGCACCATTTCCTTAGACCCCTACTGTGCCCACCCCCGGGCCAGGAGGTGGGGACACAGAAAGCTCTTAGATTTGCTCCTTGTTCACAGTCTAATGGAGGTGGCAGAAATAAACACAGTCAATAAGATATATTGAAAGAAAGAAAGTCAGGCACTGCTGGGAGGGAGGAAGCACCGGGGCTGCAGGAGCCCGAACATGGTCCCCAGGACAGCCTGCAGGCTACACCCTCCCTGAAGGCTGAGCAGGAGAACTCCAGGCAGACAGAATGCTGTCTCTTAGCCTCCCCCGCCCCACGCGGTGCCTCATGTTCAGAGTGCATGGTGGCGTACCTGCCTCCCCAGCCACTGGCCCAGGTGCGCGTCCCTGAAGAGGGAACCTGTGTGTTTGCTTCCAGTTTCCTGAGTTCGACGATCTCTACTGCAAGTACTGTTTCGTGTACGGCCAGGACTGGGCACCCACGGCGGTAAGCTGGGCCCCCGGCCTCCCAGCCGCCACGACTGCTGGGGTCCCCGAGCTCGGTCAGCCCCTTTCCTTCCCAGTTCAGAACCAGCTGAGGGGTGGACACAGTTTCAGGGCGACGCACTCGTGTGTCCGCTCCTGGTAGAGCTGGAGCAGAGAGTGCAGCCCCACTGACCCCTGGCACGTGCTCTGCCCTGGGGCTCGCACGCGGCCACGTGGAGGGACTCGTGGGCAGCGCGGCGGGCAGACCCGAGAGAGCTGGGCTGGAGGCCCGAGCGGCAGACACTCAGCTGGTCCGTCGCTGCTCAGCCTCTCCGCGGCCTGGGGGGCGACGCTGGAACCCTCCATCCCAGACTTCCCGAGGGGCAGCCCGCCTCCCCGGGAGAGGGGCGATGGCCGCTCCTTGCCTGCACCTGTCCCCTTTGTGCGGGACCCCGGGTTAAGGACGCGGGGCCCAGCCTAGTCTCTCTGAGCCTGTTTCCTCAGAGACAATGCTGCCTGTTCTCCACGCGTCTAGGCTGGTACCTCAGGGTCTGGGGTGATGGGACCGGTGTGAATGAGGCCAGGCCAGCCCCGCCTTTCTGGGTGCACGTGCAGGAGGGGAGATGGGCACTGGGCAACGAACACGCAGTCGGCTGGCGGGGCAGTGCTGAGGGGACGGGAAGACAAGAAGCGGAGGGACAGGGGACGAGGGAGAGGCCGGGAGCCTCCTCGAGACGATAGCAGCGCGTAGAGCTGCAGGGCTGAGGCGGGAGCTCGCGAAAGGCTGTGGGAGGAACTCTGCAGGTGGGTGCAGAGCGCAGCCGGCACGTTCAAGGAACAGCGAGGGGCCAGTGTGGCCAGTGCCAGAGGCGGCCGGGCCATGGCCAGGCAGATCTCGAGGGTGTCTTGGAGGAGAGACCCTCAGAGGCATTGATCAGAGGGAAAAGGGAGTTTGACTTGTGTTTTTAAAAAAATCCCTGTTCAGGAGTTCCCGTCATGGCTCAGCAGTTAACGAACCCAACTAGCATCCATGAGGACACACGTTCGATCCCTGGCCTCGCTCAGTGGGTTAAGGATCCGGCGTTGCCGTGAGCTGTGGTGTAGGTTGCAGACGCGGCTCAGATCCCGTGTTGCTGTGGCTGTGGCGAAGGCCGGCAGCTGTAGTTCCGATTAGACCCCTAGCCTGGGAACCTCCAGATTCTGTAGGTACGGCCCTAAGAATAAAAAAAAAAAAAAAAAAATCCCTGCTCAGAGGAGAGTGGGCAGCACAAAGCAGGGAGACTGTGGCCCGTGACGGCCAGCAGGTGAGGGCGCAGTGGGCCGGGTGCAGGAGGGGCGCTGAGAGTCAGCTGCATCTCACGTGCAGTTTGAAGACAGAGAGCTTAGGAAACCCTGAGGTACTGCGGGCAGGTGCGGGCAGGAGCTAAGACCGCCTGAGCCCCTGGAAGCAGAGTTGCTGCCGAGTGAGAAGCCCGCAGGCCGAGCAAACCCGGGAGCGCCTGCAGAGCTTGGCCGGCTGTGCCAAGGCTGGTGGGGACGCGGGGTCGGCGGCGCAGGCCAGGCCAGACACACAGGCTGGGCGTCGCCAGCACACAGACCACGCCCAGATGACAGGCACTTGGAGGCCGAGGCTTGGCTGCTCGGGGGACTGAGGAGGCGGCGGGGGAGCGAGGGGCAGAGACCGGAGCCCAGGGGCCCAGACGGCAAGTGGAGAACTGTGTCAGGGCTGGTCAGTGGCAGGCTGCTGACGTGGGGACAGGTTAGGGACCACAGACACAGCAAGCCAGGCCCCTGGTGACCCGACAGAAACGCTTTGGTAGCGTGGGGGCCGGAGGCCAGGGTTGGGGTGGGTTCAGGGAAGAGAAGCAGAGAAGGAGCTGGGCTGGTGCGTGTCCACATCTCTTTGAAGAAGCTCTCCCGAGAACAAGGCGCAGGGGAGGGTGGGCCGGAGAAGGTAAGATGCTGAGGGTGACACCCAACCCCCAGCCCCGGAGGCGCAGGTGGAGCTCGGGCACAGGGCGAGGAAAGCGCTCAGAGGCCCGGGAGCGCTCCCTTGTCTCTTAGCTGCCTTCCTTGGAGGCAGATGGTGAAGAAAACAGGTCTCCACCCCGGGGAGGGCAGGGCGTGGCAGCGGGAGCTGGGACACTGGCCTCACTGTCACTGTCCTCACAGGGGCTGGAGGAGGGCATCTCGCAGATCACGTCCAAGAGCCAGGACGCGAGGCGCGCGCTGGTGTGGAACTTCCCCATCGACGTCACCTTTAAGAGCACCAACCCCTATGGCTGTGAGTCCGCAGCCCTCGTGCTGGCGCCCCGCTGCCTGTCACCCGGCCCGGCCCAGCCCCCCGCCGTTCCCCCTCCTCTGCCCCTCTCCCGCCCGTCTGCGTGTGCTTGACCTCTTGGAGGTTCAGAGGGAGCCCGAAACCCTGGACGGCACCTGCCTGTGAAGGGAGGCTGACCCAGTGTCTGCCCCCGCAGCCCGCGCCCTCTGCTCCCCCAGGTCCCTTCCCTCCGCTGGGCCCACACCCGCCCTCTGACCCCCTGGCCGGCGCCGCTTGCTGGCTACCCGGCGGTTATGGGTCACTCTCACTTAACAAGCGCCGACTGTGAGCGAAGCCTGCGGCTGGCTCCTCCGGGCCGCGGCCGCCCTCCCTCCCGCTCCGGGGCTTGGCCAAGCCTCCTGACCCCACTCGGGGCACAGAGCTGTCTCTGCTTTTCCCATATTAGGAGATGAAAACTCAAAATTGCCACCGCTTGCCCCAGCTTTACCTCTGGCAGCTGAGCATGGGTTTGCCTCCAGCCCAGGCCTTCGCGTCGGCCTGACCGGGCGGCCCTCCTCCAGGGCTGCCGTCCCATTGTCACCATCTGTGTGTAGGAAACTTGCATGGACTTCCCGGAACAGGGCACTAGATGTGGGCCAGTCCACAGAGACCAGCTGGGGAAGGCGAATACAACACTGAAACGCAAAACCAGAAAACAACTCCTTGAAGGCGGCAGGGAGCTCGCGACGTAGCAGGGACCCGGCAGGCGGGGCCCAGGGCAGAAGCCGCGCTGCAGAGCCGCGGCCCAGCGCCCACCCGGAGTGCCGGCTGGAACCGAGGCGACTGAGAGGCGTGGCTGCCCTGGGTTAGGGACCCAGGGAGCAGGAGGAGCCCGCTCCGCCCTGGCCGTGGGGCCACACCCAAGCACAGGGGTCACAGACCAAGTTTAGCAGGATTCCAGAGGGTAGCATGTCATGAGCAAGTAGCGTTCGTTCCAGAAATAATATGTTTGTGTAAATCTGAAATCAACCAGTGTGGAGTCCCTGTCATGGCACAGCAGACACGAATCTGACCAGGAACCATGAGGTTGTGGGTTCGATCCCTGGCCTCGCTCAGTGGGTTAAGGATCCGGCATTGCCGTGAGCTGTGGTGTAGGTTGCAGACGCGGCTCGGGTCCCGCGTGGCTGTGGCTGTGATGTAGGCCAGCAGCTACAACTCCGATTCGACCCCCTAGCCTAGGAACCTCCGTATGCCGCGGGTGCGGCCCTAAAAAGCAAAAGAAAAAAGTAGAAAAGAGTCACTACGTTAAAAAGGTTACCACCATCCCCATGAATGAAGAGAAAGTAACATTTAGCATGCATTAATGACCAACGTGAACTAGTAAAAGGAAATCTTAACCCGATAAAGGCCGTCTACAGAAACTTAGAGCAAATGTCACTTTTTAAAGTGAAATGTTGAAAGATGTCTCTCAGCTTAGGATGCTAGTTATCACCACCACCACTGCACAATTCAAAGCTATGACAGCCAGAACCATTTCACCCATGAATGGCAGACAGTTATGTACGTAGAATTTCCAGAAGAGCCTACGGCAAATTATTAGAATTAATAATTTGGCATAACTGCCAAATGTAAGATCAGTACACAAAAATCAGTTGCTTTCTATATGAAAATAGAATATGTATTCTGTATAAAAAGGGGAATTGATATTTTAAAAGTAGGTTCTTTACAATAATGCATGTGTAACCCACTCTGCCAGATGTCGAGCTGTAACTATAAAGCACAGTCACTAAGACAGTCTTGGCACCAGGACAGACAGGCAGCCCAGTGGGGAGCCCCGGGCAGAAGCAAGCCTGGGGACGGGTCCTGAGAAGTGGCCGGGGACAGCTGAATACACCAGCAGGAAGAGTGAGGCTGGTCCCTGCGTCCCATCAGACACACAAAGTCCACCCAGAGGGACATTCCAGTGACGAGGCTTCAGGAAGATTCCACGGGGGCCCCAAAGGACCCCCACAGGGGGAAGGGCCGTGCCTTCAGCCACGTTAGAATTTAGGGCTTTTGTTCATCGAAAGCTATCATTAAAGGTGACGGCCAAGCCATGGAATCCACGGCCTCACTGCAAGTCGGCGAGAAGACCGTCCGTGAAGAGTGGACGGGAGGCTTGAGCAGAGCCACACAAGGGTGGGCGTCCGAGTGACCAAGGAGCAGGTGCGGCCTCGGCCTGACCTGAGGACGAACAGTGAGAGCTCCACGAGCCCATGTGCTGCACACCTGAGTCTGACCGCCCCTTGCAAGAGAGGGTCCCAGGAGCAGGCCGTCTGCTCGGGTCACGGCTGGGTCCCCAGGTGCTGGTTGGGGAATCCAGGCGGCACCCTGGGCACCCAGGCCGAGCAGGGGCCTGGCCGCGCCCCAGCTCCCGGGTGGGCAGAGGCCCTGAGCCCTGCCGTGTCCTCCCCAGGGCCGCAGATCGTGCTCAGCGTGTACGGACCGGACGTGTTCGGGAACGACGTGGCCCGAGGCTACGGGGTGGTGCACCTGCCCTTCTCCCCCGGCCGGTAGGTCCTGGGGGCGGCGGGGGGTGTCCCGGGCCCCCGAGACGGGCAGTTGGGGCCTGGAGTTCACTTAGTCCTTCACTCTTCTGAGAGCCGCGAGGGCAGGGCAGGTGACCACAGCAGGGCTGTCAGGAGCTTCCTGGAGGCAGGGCTGGAGGACAGTGGCGCCGGGATCCCTCTCCGCCCTTGGTGTCTCCCAGCCCTTGAAAAGAGGCTCGCTCTGGAGCTGGGGCCTGGACCACTGGTGCGGGCGGGCTGGGCGCCTTGGCTCTGACTTGGTACCGCTTGATCCGCTCCTGCTCGCCCCTGGCTGGAGGCTCAGAAAGCTCCACCACTTTCCTGTTGCTCAGCTCAGCCGTCTGTGAAAATGTTTCAGGCACAAAAGGACCATCCCCATGTTTGTCCCGGAATCAACGTCTAAGCTGCAGCAGTTCACCAGGTGAGTTTTGGCCTGTCCGCCCGGCAGAGTGGAGGTTGAGGCGTCTTGCGTCTCGCTGCCGTCACACCTCGGAGCAGAGTCTGGGCGGAGCTGGGGCCGGCGGGGCAGAGCCGGGGAGCAGCACGGTCTGGCTGTGAGCAGACGGTGAACGTGGCCGGGGAGCCCAGGGGCGGGGGACACGGGCTTGAGGGAGACGGAGCCCGAGGCCTCGTGGCCACCCCCAGGCCGACGCCAACGTGGGCGGTCGCAGGGCCGGCTCCGCCCTGCAGAAGGGCTCTGGCCTGGATGAGGCCGCATGTGCTTGGGTGACAGAACCTGGGGAAGGCAGTCTGGTTGGACAGGAGCGTCCCATACTGTGGAGGTCACCGAGTAGCTGGCTCCGGCAACCCTGCTGCTCCGACCCCAAGAACCACCGCCCCCGGCGCCCCCACGGGCCCTCCACTCCCCAGGCGTCCTTCCTCAGCCTGCTGGCCTGTCCATTTCCCTGTAAGCAGTCATCACAAACCTGGTGCTTTAGAAGAACAGAAATTCACTTTCTCACAGTAGTACCTGTGGGGCCGCTACTCGTTGCCTCCGATGGTCTCCACGTGGCAGAAGGGTTTTCCCGGAGCTCCCGTTGTGGCTTAGTGGGTTAAGAACCCGACTGGAATCCACTATGGGTTCAATCCCTGGCCTCGCTCAGGGGGTGACGGATCTAGTGTTGCCGTGAGCTGTGGTGTAGGTCGCAGACGCAGCCCCTGTCCCATGTTACTGTGGCTGTGGTGCAGGCCAGCAGCTACAGCTCCTGTTCGCCTCTTGGCCTAAGAACTTCCATGTGCCACAGGTGCAGTCCTAAAAAAAAAAACCGAGGTTTTCCCGAGACACCACTTCAGAAACACGCAGCACACCCCCCTGCAGGCTGCGGGGCACGCTGCTCTAGCTCGGGGCCTCGCCCGCGGGCCTGCTGCCCCAGCTGGGTCCTCCCCGCGGCCTGTGGGCAGGTGTCCCTCACTGCTGTCCACGGCCTGCTCCGTGCCGGCGTCCGCGCGGAGGTGCCGGGCCCTGGGCGGGTGGGGGCTCGCCCAGCTGCCGGCTCCCTGAGAAGCTCACGTTTTGCAGCCGGAGACCTGGGGGGTAGCGACCACGGTTCTCTCCCCATCACGGCTGAGAACACGGGGGTCGGAGACAGGGCGACGTGTCCTGGGCCCCACTTTGTTGAAGGGACAGAGGAACGCCCAGGCTGGTCGCTGGGCCCGGGGAGGGTGGGGGTCACACTGTCCCGGCAGCTGTCACCTTTGTGGGCTCTCTGGGTCTGGGCCGTGTGCCGCCCCCCGCACTCGCGTCCCAGTGGCTCCCGCGGAGGCCTGAGCGGGAAGGCCTGGCGTCCGGCTGAAGGGGCAGCAGAGCGCGGCCCAGACGGGCAGGGGGTTGGGGAGGCTCTGCCGGGAGGAGCCCCCCGAGGCCGGGGCCCTGCTCAGCCCGCTCTCCTGTCTTCCCAGCTGGTTCATGGGACGGCGGCCCGAGTACACAGACCCCAGGGTGCTGGCTCAGGGGGAAGGCCGGGAAGGTAAGCTCGACTCCCACCCCACGCGGCGTGGAGCGGGGGGACCAGCTGGGCCCCCGGGAGTCCGACAGGGAGCGGCCCGGCCGGCCACTGTGCCCGCCGTCCAGGGGATGAGAGAGGCTGCTGACGCCCAGAGCAGCCTGGCCGACCCCGTCCTCCTGTCCGCAGTGACCCGCGTCCGCTCCCAGGGCTTTGTCACGCTCGTCTTCAACGTGGTGACCAAGGACGTGAGGAAGCTGGGCTACGACGCTGGGCCTCTGGACACACAGGGGGTCTTGGGGCCCGGGCCGCCCCAGGGCCTCCCCCGGTGACGGTCACGCAGGGTCGGACTCCCGTCTGCCCGACCGACAGCGGAGCGGGGGCGGGGCGGGTGCAATAAAGTGTCGTCTTCTCTGCGCCCCCACACGCTCGGCCCTGAGACACGCGTGTCGCTGCCGGGCACCGGTCACACTGGCCGTGCCACGTGGCCACCAGCCTCCCTCAGACGGAGAGGCCCCAGCGGCCCTGAGAACGGGCTGAGCGTGCGGGGACGGGGGGCGCTGGACTCCAGCTTTCTGGCGCGTGTCCGGCTGCCCTGAGCCTGGGCCAGGCCCCCCGGCCCTGCAGCTCCAGGCAAGCCCTCTGGATAGACACAGAGCTGGTCCAGCGCCTCCCTTCAGCAGGGTTTGACAGGAGCCCCTCACCCAAAGACCCCGGGCTCCCACCAGCCACTGCCTGGCTGTCCTAGAACCTGCCTTCACTCCAGTCTCCTCATAAACCGGAAGTTTATGCTGCTCAGGGCCCCCCGGGCCCCGCCCCCGACCCCCCCCTCCCCCCCGTCAGCAAAGCTCCCGGGATCCTGACCCTCTCTGAAGGGACAGTGTCCCTACCTCCGGCCTCGCCAACCCTCTGACCACACCCGGCTCAGCCCCGCCCCAACCCTCCGACCACACCCGGCTCAGCCCCGCCCCTGTGACGACCCCTGTGACGGCCCCAGACCCCAGGCCCGGGCTCCCCCGACGCTCAGAGGCTCATGCGGGCCTCAGGCGCCGTGAGTGGCCTTGGGGACCACAGGCCAGGCTGAGGCCTCGGCAGGAACGGCGCTCTACCCACCCACCCTCCCCGTCTCGGGGTTGACAAAGGGGGCAAGGACACAGCCAGAAACCGCGTCATGATACAAATGATAAATTATATTTATACAGTAAATAAGTATCAATAGTCAACACAAGTTCAAAACCAGCCACCTGCCCCTGGGACTGAGAAAACAGCCAGGCGACAGCCTACCACGGTGCCCGGCAGGAGGGGCCTGGATGGCATGAGTCCCACATTCGTGGCAGTGCCAGTGGCTTCATGATCAGTGCAACAGGCGACAGGGACGAGGGGCCTGGGGACGGGCGCGAGGCGGGAGAGGGGGGTGTCTGCCTGGAACTTGGTGGCCCAGTGGCTCTGAGTCACTGAAAGGCTGGGTGGGGAGGGGCTCCTGACTGCACGCAGTCACGGCCAGTAGTGTGGTCCCGGGGCCTCCTGGGAGAGCCGCTGGGAAGGGTCAGGCCTGCCGGAGCAACCTCAGCCCCAGGCCCCGCGCGGGCAGGGCCGAGGCCGGGCCGGAGGACAGCCCCGGGAGGCGCGCGGGGGAAACGGGAGCAGCCGGAGCAGTTCCGAGTCACCCTCGGCATTTCCAGGTCCTGTGCCCAGTGCCGAGGGTCGGATCTGGAACCAGAGAGAGGGCCGAGGGGCCGGGCTCAGCTGCCCTTGGTGTCGGAGGTGAGACACCCGCCAGGCCAGCCGACCAGGCCCAGGATCAGGGCAAATGGCCCTTCCCCAGGGAGAAGCACATCTTCTCTGGCCTTTAGTTTATGACTTAATACTTCTGTGCAGGGGCGGGCGGGGCGAGACCAGTGCGCGTCTGCAGCAGCCTCTTGCGGGTGAGGCCGGCGCCTGTCCTCCCGAGTGAGAGGAGGCCACATCTACGCTGCCACGCGTGTCTGGGGTCGGCAGGCGGGTGGGTTGGGAGCCCGGGCCCCTCCCTTCCAGACATGCCATCCCCACACCGTCCCCACCTGTGCCCTGAGTGTGGACTAAGCGGAGTCACAGACACGGGGTTCCAGAAGCCTCGTCCAGCCAGATCTCCGCTGTAAACGGGCGTTCTGTTACCCGCGCGGACGCCTTCGGTCACGAAAAGGAGTCAGCTGACAGATAACGCCTGGTCAGTCACCTTCACACGTTAGCTTCTGTCTTAAATTTCTTGATGTTGGTACATCAGTAAGAAAAATGGCCTCTCTCTCAGCATCTAGCTCCAAAGGCTGAAAGTCAATCAGTTTGGTAATTCACAAAAAAAGGGAGTAAAGGAAAAGGCAACTGGAGGCTAGGATCTTCCGTTACTGCTGTAGTTTGTTTTTTGAAAATAAACATCCTTTATGTAATCAAATTCCCGTATTTTTTCCTAGAATTTGCTTTAGTTTTTCCATAAGGCATTTTTTGTCTGTTCCTATTTAAATTTTCTTACAGAGTTAAAACCACGAATAAGAGGATTTAGATCACTAACCCGACACTGCCAAAATCTAGTTCAGCCAGACCTGGTAAGTTCTATCAAAACTAGACAGTTAAAGAAGAACCACGTTATAAAAATATTAGCCAAAAAAAGACTATTCGATAATTCTGCAAACTCAAATATGAAACCGTACTGAACAAGGTGTGTGCAGACGTGTACAAGCACAGAGCACGTGGCAGGGTTATGCTCAGGTTAGTTTAAAGCTCGCTTTAGTGGATTTAATTCGAGTTGTTCCACGGTGGTGGCGTATACTTTGAACTCACACGCGAGTCAAAGAAAAGTAAATTATGCACAACCGCTTCCCCGAAGGCTCAGCGTCTGAGGAGCCCGCACCCCGGCCCGTCCCACCCGGGGGCTGGCGGTGTCGCAGGGGCTGGGGTGGGGGGCCAGTGGTGTCCCAGAGGCCCTGGGCTGAGGCGGGGCCCGCACGAGCACTCCGCCTCCTCGTCTAGGGCCCCAGAGAGCCAGCGGACCCCTGGGGCCTGGAGCTGCACCGGAGGCACGAGGGCAGCTGGGCAGGGTCGGGGTCTGCTGCCACCTGGGCTCGGAGACCATGTGCTGGGCGACGCCTCGTGGGCCTGCCACGCCCAGGCTGAGGGCCGCGGCTGCAAGGACACCCTTTGATCAGGAAGCTGGACTGGGAAGCCCGAACACCCACCCCCACTCTGGGACCCCATTCCACACGAGCCCCACGATGGGGGCCGGGCCGGGCACTAGAGGAGGAAGGGGTTGGTTGTGCCGGCGGCCTGAGCCGCCGACGGGGGGACGGCTATGCTGCCCACCATGCTCACGGCGGCGGGGCCCAGGGGGGTCAGGGAGGGGCCGCTGGGCCCCAGAGCTGGGTGTGAGGCTGCAGAGGGCACGGAGGCCACGGGCACGGGCTCCACACCTGGGCCAGGCCCGAAGGACGCACTGCTCCCCAGAACCGGGCTCCCCCGCAGCTGGTTCAGCGTCAGCGGCTGTGGTTGGTTCACCTGGAAGGGGTTGACTGGGGCCGAGGCTGCCGCTGCACCTGCGGAGAGAGCGGGAACGGCGGGGGGCCTTGGTCAGAGCAGCAGGGCCCGGCCCGATGGCTGGAGGAGCACGGTGCCCCCACCCCAGCCTGCCCGACATCGGAGGAGGAGACTCAGGCCATGCGAGGCCAAGACAGCAGCCAGGGCCACAGGGCCGGACCGGGCCGGTGGGCACTAGTGCCTCCTCCAGGCTGGCGCCCCAGGCTCCTCCAGCAGCGCACCGCTAGCACTGCTCTCGGACTCAGTTTGCTGAGCTCCGTGCCCACGGGTGCTA
This sequence comes from Catagonus wagneri, assembly GCA_004024745.2. Lineage (NCBI taxonomy): Eukaryota > Metazoa > Chordata > Mammalia > Artiodactyla > Tayassuidae > Catagonus > Catagonus wagneri. The sequence continues at coordinate 18,628 of PVHT021183614.1, forward strand.
GGAAGCAGGGGAGCCACTGGGCAGGCAGCAACCACAGCGTGCAGGGACCCTGGCACAGCAAAGGCTCTGAGAAGTCCTGCAGTCAAGAAGCAGCTCCATCCTACCCAGTGTCCCTACATTTTCTCTCTTATCAGAAAGGCTCTTCCCCCTTTCAGCAAAAACATCTACTGACACTCTGCCAAACCACGGGAGCTCCACACGGCCCCGCCCTGCTCACAAAAGCCACCAGGACGCAGCCCAGGCCACCTGCAGGGGACGCCGCCCTTCTCCCCCCACCCCCGGACACCCTGACGTTCTCGCCTCAGCCCCTCCTCGTGGCCTCAGGAGGGGGCTGCGCAGATCCCCCTCGGCGAGAGACGAGCACGCAGGCTGCAGAGCAGGACCGGGACGGGGCAGAGCCAGAGGTCGGCCCTGGAGGCCTGGGGCTGCTGCGGCCCCCAGGCCCTGACCGGCACCCCCACGGCTGCCAGCAGAGTTCCCGCGGGCGCCCTGCCACGCCAGAGCTCGAATCTGGGTTCTGATCTAGCTCTGCCCTGGAGACGCCCCACCGAAGCAACCACGACCCCACCCATCTCAGGACCCAGGCACTACACATCCCATTTTTGCCCGAGGGTCCCCAACCTCAGCTCTGCCGAGTCCTTAGGTCTGAGGTCAGACACCTTGAGAGTAACCCGTTCCCGTCCTTGGGGAGCCCAAGGCCTTTGTGGGCAAACTCTGGGGAAGGGTGGGGGTTTCCCAGAGGAAGAGGGCTGCTGACCGGGAGCTGAAGGGTGGGTCTGAGCACCGCTCTCCCCCAAAGAGGAGGGGACGTCCCGGCAGAGACGACTGAATGTGTACCAGAGGAAGCTCACGCAGCTGAGGGCCCAGCACACGGGCCGGGTGGGCACAGGCCGGGGTCCAGGAGGCCACTAACGGGGGGGCCGGGCTTGCTGTACAGCCCTCACGCAGCCCGCGGGGAAGAGCCCCCAAGGTACAGGAGAGGTCGGCACCCGCAGGCCTGCCCCGAAGCCCCTTCCAAGAAGGGCAGGCGGCCAGAGTGAGCCCGGGCGAGCGTACCTGGTGCCAGAAAAGGATTGAGGGACTGTGCCGGCGGGGCTGGCCTGGTCACCAGCGAGTCCAGGTTCACCAGGGCCGCGTTGGGGCCCAGGAAGGACTCGGGGGTTTTCCGGGCGCCGCTGGGCTTGCTTGAGGCGCCGGTCAGGGGCTGAGGCTCCAGCGGGTCCGGGCTGGCAGTCCCACTGCTCTGGGCTGGAGGAGAGGCCGTCTTGGCTGCAAGACAAGGGCACGCGGGCTGATGAGCGTGGAGCGCGGGGCCCAAGGCCGGCACGTGCGACCCAGGAGCTCCGGAGCGCACGCGGGCACCCGGAGGAGCGCCTCCCGGGCCATGCGCACGGCTGCCCCAAGGACGGGGTACACACTGCGGTGTGCTCTCCAACAACCAATCCGGGACCCAGCAGGCAGCCAGGGCAGGGCGGGCACCCCCAGACCCATGCTGGCGCCAGGGCCTGGTGAGGGCAGAGCCGGGCCACCTGCCAACCAAGAGAAGCAGGGACCAGGCAGTACAGCACAAGTTCCATGAGTGGTAAGGTGTTCTTTTGGGTGGTGGGTCGACACAAGTAATTCACATTTTTTAATGCTTTCATTTTCTTTTTCTTTTTTAGGGCCGCACCCGTGGCATACGGAGGTTTCCAGGCTAGGGCTCTAATTGTAGCTACAGCTGCCGGCCTACACCACAGCCACAGCAACTCGGGATCCGAGCCGCGTCTGACCTACACCACAGCTCACGGCAACGCCACATCCCCGAGCCACTAAGTGAGGCCAGGGATCGAACCTGCGTCCTTACGGATACTAGTCAGATTCATTTCAACTGCACCATGACGGGAACTCTCAATGCTTTCATTTTCCAAATTTTCTACAATGAACGTGAATTTCTTTTTTTTTTTTTTTTATTTATTTTTTTTTTGCCTGTTTTTTTGTCATTTTATGGCCTCACCCGCGGCATGCGGAGGTTCCCAGGCTAGGGGTCTAATCGGAGCTGTAGCCACTGGCCTGCGCCGCAGCCACAGCAACGCAGGATCCGAGCCGCGTCTGTGACCTACACCACAGCTCACGGCAACGCCGGATCGTTAACCCACTGAGCAAGACCAGGGATCGAACCCGCAACCTCATGGTTCCTAGTCGGATTCGTTAACCACTGCGCCACGATGGGAACTCCCTGAATTTCTTCATAGTAAGAAAAAAGCAACTTATTTTTAAAAATTCAGCCACCAGACGGTGGGCTGGGACAGGCCTGCAGAAGGGGGCTGCTCTGCCAAGACGCGGGACGGCGACGGGGGCACAGGGCCCTAAAGGCAGTTGCTCCCTCCACTCAGCAGCCCCACTTCCAGGAGCCCGCTCACGGGAAACAACACCACATGTGACAGGGCTTTGCGCAGAGATGTGCACAGCCGTGCTGCCTACTCAGCACAACCCGAAATCGCCCTAAGATGCCTTCCCCGCATTCACAGCAACTTATTGCTCAGCCACATAGTTGCTACAAAGCCACTGCTAAAGGATTTTCTTTGGCCACCCCCACAGCATGTGGGAGTTTCTAGAGCAGGGATGGAACCTGCACCACGGCAGCAATCCGAGTCACTGCAGTGACAATGCCAAGTCCTTATCTACTGGGCCACCGGGGAACTCCCTCAAGGATTTTTAATGTCACAAGACGCTCCATCTGCTCTCCACAGAAGTGGCGGGCACAGGCAAGTACGGGCTCAGCTGAAGGCTGTCCACACGCACGCGCTCACAGCAAGTACCGCAGGAAACCCAGCGGCCCCGTGTGGATGGAAGATTCGGAGGTGACTTTCACCCTCCTCCAGAAACTTCCCGCCCCACTGGGACGGGGACACCTGCAGCCCGGGGCTGAGGCGCGCACAGGCCCAGGGAAGGGGCCCGGGAAGCGCGCTGACAAGGACGGCCGGGCTATAGTCTGGCCCGTGGAGGAGGCCCAGGCACGGCCCTGCCTTTCGTGCCGCACAGGAGGGGCCTGGGAAGCAGCGGCGCTCGGCGCCTCTGGCCCGAGGCCCTCCCACCTCAGCCCAGCCGCCAGGCCTGTGGGCGGCAGTGGGAACGGGGAGGGACAGGCGGCAGAAAGGACAGAAGCCGGCCGCGTGGCTGGGAGGCGCGTCCTGAGGAGGGCGGGGCTGAGAGGGCGTCTGGCTGCACCCTCCGCCCTCCGCCCCGCCCTGCGTGGACTCCCCAGTCCACCTGCAGCCTGTGGTCTGGGAAAGCGAGCAGGTGGGTGGAGACGCGGGTGGGTGGGGGTGTGGGTGACGCTGGACTGGGGCCAGGGCGGTGGCTTCTGCAGGCAGCCACAGGGCGCAGGGGAGGGGCTGAGACAGGAAACACAGCCCAGCAGGAGGAGAGGGTGAACCAAACTCACCACAGTCACCGCTGCGTGAATTCCTGCACCCAGGCCACAGGCCCCGAGCAGGCGGGACGGAAGGCACGGGGCTGACAGGCTCCGAGGCTGCCTCCCACTCCCTCAGTAACCGGGCGGCCGAGCGCACAGGACACACGGAAACCACCACCGCCTGTACGCACCTGTCTTTTGTGAAGTCCGGAGGTTGTCAAATTCAGAAAAGTCGTCCTTAACGGTACCATTCAAATTACTGAAGAGATCAAAGGACCCTGCGGGAGAGAGCGGCGGTGACTGCGGGGGCCATCGCGGTGGCATCCTGCTTCCTCCTCTGGCACAAAGGTGGGCTGGCATCTCTCCCCACGGGGGTGGCATCAGGAGGGGCCGGGCCTCCCCGTGCAGGGCGGGGTGCGTGCGCCGGAAGGGGTCTCACCGGAGGCGGAGGCGGAGGTGGGCCTGGCAGCCGAGGCCGCGGCCCAGGCGTCAGTGGCTTTGCTGGCAGCGGGGGCGGGCTGCTGCGGGGCGGCCCAGGGGTCTGAGCCCTTGGAGACAGAGTGTGCGCCGGCTCCAGTGGGCACCCCCCACGGGTCAACAGAGGCGGCTGGCCTGGCACCTGTGGGAAGGCAGGGGCGGCTCAGAGATGCCCCCAGAAGGTGCTGGGCAGCGGGGTGAGTGGGAGAGGACCCTGGGCCATGTGGGGAGGGTGAGCTGGAGGGGCCCCCCTGGGCCACAGCAGAGGAGCGGCTTTAGCAGCTCAAGCGCTCCAAGGGTGGGTGACACCAACCTGGGGGGTCACGACTGGCTTTGCCCTGAGAGGTGCAGTGGCCCTGAGGCCCAAGCCAGTGTCCCGGGGCAACCAGCTCTGCACAGATGTGTGCACACAACAGCCCTGCGCCTCCTCTCTCCTGCGGGTGCCCCGGCGGCCACGACTGGCCTGCGCCCACCCCCCAACGGCTCTGTCCGCCACGGAGCCGGGCGAGCAGCGGGGTCCCCGAGGATGCGTGAGCACGTCTCCACTGAGCCGCGCTCTCAGAGTAGCCAGGAGCTCACCGGTCAGACAGCAGAACACACTCCGAAGTGAGGACCAGGCTTGGATACGGGTTCCGCTGCACCGCCAGGCAGAGGCGGTGTGGGAACTCCAGGCCCACCCACTGCCGTGGACATGGAGGGACCCCTCCCACAAGACCCCCTGCTCTGCCCGCACGGCCTCGGCAGGCCCATGCAGGGTCACACAGCTGACAGATGCCTGTGGAGCGAGCGACAGACAAGGACAGAACCAAGAGCGGAAGGAGCCTCCTCCGGGAGCCCATCAGAGCGGGCGTGCCCGACGCCGCCCCAGCCGGCTCACCCGGCCCCGCACACGGAGGCTCCAGGGCACAGGAGGCGGCCGCGTCCAGGTTACAGTGAGCGGGCTGGGCACAGAGGGCAGCGCCCCCCAGGGCCTTCTGAATCACAGGCTGAGCCCTGCCCACACCAGGGGCTGCTCCCGGTCTGGACGGTGCAGGACGCGGCCTGCTGACCTGGCGGTGCCGCCTCCACCCTGAGGCCCCTGGTGCCAGCCGGTGGGGAAGGCCGGGCTCGCTCCCGAGAGCAGCTTTCGAAGCAGCATTTCTTCGATCCAGAGGGTGCAACTGACAGTGCCTGGGGAGAGACGCTGATCTTTTTCCTTTATGAACGGGTTTCGGCGCAGTGGGGTGGCCCCCCAAGTGCACACCAGCGGGTTCTACCAGAGACTGCAGAGTAACGCGACCCCGGGCCTCGCCCAGAGCCTAGGATGAAGGAAGGCAGTGAGCTCGGGGCTGCCGAGGACAGGGGCAGGGCCCCCCGGCTCACGGTGACTGACACCCAGAAGCTCCCCAGAGAGCGCAGGTGGAGCTGTCTGCACACCGCGGGGAGGACTCTGGCCCAGGGAGCGAGGAGGGGAAAGGCCAGCCCTTGAACAGGGACTCTCTCGATGCTGCAGTTTGAAGACATGCCCAGGGCTGGGGGCCGTGAGCACCGAGCCCGCCCCTCACCTGCTGTGTGACCTCAGTGGAGCCAACAGCCTCTCTGGGCTCTGATGGTCTGCTTTCCCCAGGTCACTGGTAAAAATGCCAAGTGCAGGAGAACCCAGAAGACAGGCCTGGGCTGGCAAGCAGCAAAGGCGGCAGAGTGGCATCCATGAGCCACATGTGGCCCCCACAGATGTGCTCTGATTATCCCAACCAGGTTCTTAATTTTTAAAATTCGATGTCAACATTTAAAAACTTGACTCCAGGAGTTCCCGTCGTGGCTCAGTGGTTAACGAATCCGACTAAGAACCATGAAGTTGCGGGTTCGATCCCTGGCCTTGCTCAGTGGGTTAAGGATCCGGTGTTGCCGTGAGCTGTGGTGTAGGTTGCAGACGCGGCTCGGATCCCGCGTTGCTATGGCTGTGGCAAAGGCTGGCAGCTACAGCTCCTGTTAGACCCCTAGCCTGAGAATGTCCATATGCTGCAGGTGCGGCCGTAGATAAGGCAAAAAGACAAAAAAAAAAAAAAAAAAAAGCTTGACTCCAAAGTTTCAGGTTTCAATCTTCCCTTACTGCTGAATGACTACACAAAATGTGATTCATCTATAAAATGGAATATTATTCAGCCATAAAAAGGAACGGAGTACGGAGGTGTGCCACCACGTGCATGAGCTCTGAAAACACGCCAAGTGAAGGTCACGAGGGCCATGTGTCCTATGACACCAAGACATGTGAGAGGTGCTGGGGGCAGACAGGCCCACAGCCTGAAGCCGGCGGGTGGGGGACACAGCGGGGACTGATGGCTAATGGGACGGGTTTGTTTCTGGGGGGGCGGCAGCCGGGGCTGAGTCCTAGTCCCTCCGGCACGCAAGACTGTGAGGGGCTGAGCCACTTGAAAACGGGCAAGACGGTGAACTCTGTTGTCTGCGTTTTATCGTGACTGAGAAATGTAAAGGCAGAGCCCCGCGGGCAGAGGCCCCACAGGACGCCGAGCCGCCTCCGGGCCCGCCTCTCCCCCTGCCGGCCGACGCTGCCCGCGGGGCTGAGAACCCCGAGCCCGGGAGGTGGTCCCGCCCCTCCCGCAGGAGACCTCAGGTGACCCGAGGGCGGGTGCCCGGTGCAGCAGTACCCTCGACCAGCCAGGGGAAGGCCAGGCACACCTGCTGCTTTGAAACCACCTCTCTCCTCTCTCCCGACCAGGCAAGGCTCACCCCCGGCAAATAAGCCACACGGTTATACACAGCACAAGAGAAGGCAGAGGAAAGGGTCTGCCTCCTCCCGCCAGCCCGGCCAGCCAGCCCTCCCGGAGGCGGCTCCTGACTCAGCACTCCAAGGCCCCTGGGCCTTCGCGCTCTTTCCTGGGCACAGACACCACCACGCGGTGTCCTGGCCCCTTCATGGCTCTGGAAGGGGCCCAGAGTCCCTCCTGAGGAACAGCCCACTCGCGACTGTACACAAGAACTCTGCTCAGGTGGACATTTCAAGGCCGAGTCTCTGTCCAGAAGGCCCACCGTCCGTCCCCACGGCAGTGCCGAGGGGCATCTCCGGCAGAGCTGCCTGGCGGAGCACAGGCCACAGAGAGAGAGAGCCCGGGCCACCGGGGCTTTGCCCAAGGCCCAGAGGGCTCCGCCCAGGCCCTGAGGCCACTGGTCCAGGGGCCCCACCTGCTGAGCACAGCGGCCTCCTCGCCGGCCACCCGGCGCTGCCCTTGAAGACTCCCCGGGCCCCAGGATGCGTCACAGGGTTGCTGCGAGCCCAGCCCCACGTGCTGCTCCCGCACCAGCCGGGACGGAGCGCGGGGCCCCCACGGCAGGACGGGGCCTGGCACTTGGTGCAGGTCGGTGAACTTCCAGGAAACCAAGCCGAATACAAAAGGCGGTCCCAGTTTGGGGAAACAGACCTCAAGACACAGGCAAACTGGCACATGATACACGTCCAAAGCTGAGAGACCACGTCCAGAGACCAGGCTCGGCCAGTGCGGCCCGGGGCGGGGCGCCCAGAGGGCCTCCCAGCAGGCGGGCTGAGCGGGAACTATCACGCAGGCCCCACAGGAAGCCCCTCACCCAAGAGCTCCAAAATCAAACGGATGGCGCCACACTCGCACTCCCAATCTCCCAGCACAAGTTCTTTCAACAGGACTTTACAACACCCAGGCTGGCGAGCGGATTTACTGTTGCCTTAAATAACACCAAGACCTGCAGTGAACGTCTCCCCTCCCCACTGGCCGCTGGGTTTAAGCACGTCATCGTTTCTGGCCCATTACGGCAACTTGACTCAGATGTCCCCTACTGCGACCGCAGTTCCTGAACCTGGGCTGCGATGCTGAGGCTGACAGAGCGGACACGTGTCCCAGAGGAAGGAAAAGCCGGGTCTGACGTGTGTGGGGAGCAGGGAAGAAACGACCAAAGCAGAAAGGCATTCACACGCGGACGGAGCGGAGCCTGGCCCGCAGCCCTCAGGAGGGCCGCGGAGGCCTGGACACCTGCCGCATCTACTCTGCCCTGCAGCCCTCCCCCTCCGGCGGGCAGCAGGGCGGGTACAGGGGCTCTTTACCGAATGCCGGCCAGGGGTCCGAAGTGCTGGCCTGGGCTGCCGGCCCGCCCCAGGGGTTGGTCTGGCCGGCCGAGGGGGGCGGGCCCCAGGACTCTGCTTTCTGGGCAGCAGGGCCCGAGCCGGGCAGGGCGTCCATCAGGTCCAGCAACGTGGTCTGCGGCGGGTGGCTGCCGTGCTTTTCGACAAGGAGAGAAGGGCCAGGTTTACTTTGCTGCCTGCACACGGCGCAGAGGCTTCTGGGAGGCCCAGCTCCCGCTCTGTCTGCCCCCCAATCCCCCAGGGCATCACCGAGTCCCGGTAAAGACTGTGCTACCACTATGTGCCAAGTGCCCTGCCCTCTGCCAGCGCTCCTCGGACCCCCCCTGCAAGACACTGTCCCCAGACCCGCCCTGTCCCTGCTGCCAGCGCCGTCGGGGCCTCTCTCTGGGCCTGCCCACCCCCCTGGGCCTGGGGTGAGCGCTCTGTCTCCTGACCGGGGTGTCGAAGGCAAAGCCGATGGCCCCGGCTGCCTCTAGGTCCCAGGCAGGAAGCCCAGCACAGAGTAAGGAGACTCCCGGCACGTGACCTCGAGCTGCGGGGGATGGCATCCCGTAAGCCGCCCCCTCCCCGGCCCCCGCCACAGCTACCTTCCCGTGGAGCACTCACCTCTTTCTTCTTCGGACCCTTCACTGTGTCTCTGCGGCTTTCCTCCAGGGCCATCTGCAGCCGGAGGTCATCGCCCCGCCTGAGGCGCTCTTCCTGCGGGGGACAAGGGACCTGGGAGCTGGCGGTCAGGCCACGGCATCGCTACCGACCATGCCCTGGGGGCGGAGCCGGCGATCGGGCTCTGCTACGCCGGGCTTCAGGGGGGCCGGGGACACGGGGACGGCGGCCTGCCCACCTGCCCCCGTGTGGCTTCCGCTCACTTCCGGTCCCACCGAGGTAGCGCAGGCGCCACCGAATGGGAAGAAGGAAAAACCTCTTCTAAGAGGCCTTTGCTCAGATGAAAACGGCTTTACCACCCTTTGTAAGTAAAGCAGCAACGGGCCTCCTCACAGAACGCAGGAGTCAGAGCCCAGAAGGGGGCAGAAAGACAGAAGTCACAGGCCATTCACAGCCCGCCGGGCGCGCTTCCGGAAAATGAGTGCGGCTGCGTTTATGATTTCTCACAGAAATGACTCGTTACACTGAATTTATATTCACTCAAGGCAAAGTCGCGGGCCCAGCTCTTAAACAATGATTAGCCATAAAGGAATACACTTGCTATTTATTGCAAGCTGGGGTGCTGACCCAAAGTGGGCCGTCTTCTCAGGGACCCCCGCCCCCCGCATGGTGGCCACAGGGAGGTCTGCCAACCGCACGTCCCAGGCGGGCAGAGGGGCCGTGGCGGGACCTCCTGTGACAGCGACCCTCAGACCGCTCCAGTCATGGTGCGACCGGGCAGGTCGGGGCAACACCAGCTTCCACCGGCCCCACGCCCGCCTCTCGGGACCACTTCTAAGTGGAGGGCAACGGCCCCTGCCCTTTTAACCAGCGGTCAGCCCAGGGCCGACCCACGGCGCCACCCTTGTCCCGCGGGCAGGGAAGGACAAGCACGCCCACGTCCGCCATCATCCTGGCTGGAGCCGCGCCGTGTCTTATTTGCTCTTGGGCTCCAGCCGCTCTGACGTCCCCTGCGGACTGCGGGCCGGGAGGGGAAGCACGACCCGAAAGGCCCTCCCAGCGGGACTCTGGGCGCAGCGCCGCGGGGCCGGGAGGCTCACCTGCTCGGCCACCTCTCTGCTCATGGCCAGCGCCAGCTGCAGCTGCAGCTCCTCCTCTCCGCTCGTCTGCGGCCGCGCCTGCTCCAGCTCCGAAGACACCCGCGGGGAGGTGGCTGTTGGGGAGGCAGGGTCACCATGCGCGAAGACCGCCGCCACGCAGTCAGACCACCCACTCCCGCCCACACCCACGGGCAAGTTCACGAGGGAGCCCTCAAAGCTGAGGCTGTAAGACCAGTGTCACAGGCACGCAAGCCCTCGGCACAGCCAGCGCCGGGCTCCCAAGGTCAGCGCCCATGACAGCTCCCAGGAGATGGCAGTTCTGAAAACCTGGAGCCAGGATCCTTCTAGAAGAACCAGGCTTCAGAGGGCTTGAAACTCCTCGCAAGCCCCCCCCCCCCCCGCACCCAGAGTGAGAAAGACCCCCACTCTCTATCTCCCGGTGAAAAGGATCATGGAAAACGAAGGCCGGCCATTTCTGCAATAACCCTGAAATCTTTTTTTTTTCTGCTTTTTAGGGCCACACCCACAGCACATGGAGGTTCCCAGACTAGGGGTCAAATCGGAGCTGTAGCCACCGGCCTACACCACAGCCACAGCAACGCCAGATCCGAGCCACATCTGCAACCTACACCACAGCTCACGGCAACGCGGGATCCTTAACCCACTGAGCGGGACCAGGGATTGAACCCAAAACCTCATGGATACTAATTGGGATCGTTTCTGCTGCACCACGACGGGAACTCCAAATCCTGAAAATTTTTAAGTAAAACTGCACATTGACTTGAAACAAAAAATACACGTGGACGTATCAGCTTAAGCTCCTGACCTAGCTGGTTAAGCAACCTGTAAGCAGCTCTCCCTGAAGCGGGAAGATGGGGTCACCAGCTGACCCCCGTAGCCCCACCGTGCCCGGGTCGGGCCGCCCCACGCAGGCAAGGCCAGGCTGACACGGCACCTGCTGTCCCCGTGGCGAGCTCGCTGCCGCAGGACTGGACGCAGAGCTCTGGGAACTGGAGCCGAGTGTGCGCCCCCACCCCTGCCCCCAGCCCAGCAGAGGGTCCCCAAGGCCGCCGTCAAAGGAGGTGTGGGGCCACCTCCCCTGGGCTGCTTAGCGAGCTGCTGCACCTCCTGGTCCGGGGGCTCAGCTTCCCGCCGGGCCCACAGAGCGCCTCCGTCCTGCTGGTCCTGCTGAAGGTGCTACCGGGGGAGCGCCCAGGCCGGGCTTCTCACCGGCACACCTGTCCCCAGGGTCAGGCAGAGCAGCTGGCAAACACCCAGCGAGCGCATGGGTGGACGGACACGCGCACGGACGGAAGCAGGAGCCCATTTTGCAGCCGAGAAGATGCAAGGGCTGTGCCCTCGCCCACCCGCCCGTTCTCACATCCCGTCCAGCAAGCCCGAGCCCCGGCCTCCCCAAATGCTGCTTTGCTCCATCTCCAATCTACTTCTGGCGCCTTCGGAGAAAGTAACAGTGACAGTGGGGTGTCTGGATGGCTGGGCTCCGGCTACAGCGAGTTACTGGACAGAGGCAGATGCAGGGAGGGCCCCCCGAGGCAGGAGGGCTGCGGGGCAGGGCAGGGCCGGTGCTGTAACCGGCACCACTTTGTCCTACAGCGTAGAACAGACACAGGAAACAGAGCAGTGGGATTTCACTTGGAACAATTACGTGGCCTGAAGCACAGCGTGTTCACGACGATTCACTGTCAACCAAAAGGAACATTAAAATAAAAACACAAGCCGGCAACCAAGTGCCTCATGTCTACTCCAAGCCAACGAACAGGTCAGAGAGCACAAAATGCTGCAGTTACAAAAACACACAAACGTATTTTCCTAAACACAATCGAGTCAAACTCCAGCCTAGTGCATCACCCCAATTTCCAAAGCGTTTCTTTAGAAACAGCTAGAGCGCAGCAGAATGTCCTCAAAGCTATCTTAACAATCCCATTTCTTAATAATGTACCAAAGGAAAGCACATTCTTGTTGGTTTTGTTCCCAAACTTCACCTCTGCCCATGACAGGTGGCAGAGAAGCAAGGTCACCCCTCAGACTGGTGGGAACAGAGGAATCGGACAGTTGGGGGCACGGCTGCAGGGGACAGCTGTGGGGGGGTCACAGCTGGAGAGACGGCCTGACGAAAGCAGCCCTGTGCCCAGACCACGACCACCAGGCTGCCCGTGCCCAGCTTCTCCTTGATGAAGAAGCTCTGAGGCCCCCTCACAAAAGCCTCCGTTTGTAACACACCCGGCACACCTGACACCCTTCGCTTACTCCCAAAAGGACACCGTGAGTGGATGAAGAAACAGCCAGACTCCGCCCCACACCCGAGAAGTGCTCTGAGCAGAGTGCTCTGGGCAGGGAAGCTGCAGCGGGCCTGCTCCGAGCGTCCACCTCCTGGAGAGGCGAGAGCTCCCTGTCCCCAGCCTCCGGGGCACATCTGCTGCAGCCTGGCTTCAAATGCAAATATGCGCGCCTGCCATGGCCGCAGCTGGTGGCGGAAGCGCTCCCCACATCAATGTGGAGCGAGACAAAGGGCCTTCCCCTGGAGGCTGTGGTCATGTGAACGGATGCGGGCTCTCGGCCCCGCAGATGCCACGGCTCGGGTCGGGGCCGCCGAGTGTCAGCTGAGCTGCACGCTGAGGTCCCAGGTGCGAGGGAGGCACCCGGCCCACAAAGGGGCCCCTGTGCCCGAGCACGTGACAGTGAACAGAGAGGGCTGTGAGACAGGCCTGAACGTGCCCTTCCGACACCTGAGCCTGGGCCAGGCCGGCTCGGGAGGAGCCCCGCGACTCATGGGGACGGAGGAATAAGCAAGAGTCCCAGGCCGCCTGCTCCCGGCTGCTTTCGGTGGGGGCATGAGGGGGGAAGGGGCAGGCACTAACCACTCAAAGTTCTGCCAGCCGTGCCGGAGGGCCTCCTGTCCACCCTTCCTGGCCGCTGCCTGGCGGAGAGGCCGACAGGAAGCCGCAGGCAGAGAACCACCCAGGGCGCCTCCCGCACGCATCCCACTTGCCTGCCCCAGGGACCGGCGGACCCTGTGCTGCAGGTGGACAGCGGTTCCCAGCCGCACCCCGGAAAACAAAGTGTGTCAGTTGGCCAATGTCAGGATAGTTTCGAAAGAAAAAGTGAAGCGGTCAAGGTAACAGGAAAACAGAAAACGGCTTCTCATCGGCTACGTTTCGCAATTTTCCTAGAAAGCACTCAGCGTGTCTGCAGTCATAGCCGCTGATTAAAGGGACTGACTTTCGGGCCCGACTTTCCCGCAGGGGATCTGGGCGGCAACCGGGGACTCGGGCCACTCCCAGTGAAGCCGGGGCTCGTGGGCTGCAGGCGGGCCGCACACAGGCTGCAGCTGGGCACACAAGGCACCTCTGACAACTTGGCAAGAATGCCAGGTCACCAGGCCTCGGGGGCCCAAGCCCGGCTGCCACCCTGACAGCCCCGTGCCCACCGGCCGACAGGACGCCAGGTCCCAGCCACGGAGCAGCAGCAAGGCCGACCTCTGTGCTGCTGCTTCCCCATCTGTGGCATGCGCTGGGGGAGGGGACAGGAGTGCCCGCCACACAGCTGCCCCCTGCCCAGACCCCCTGGACGAGGCTGTAGCGGGCTCTCCGTCTCAGGGTGGCCCCGGGCCTTCGTGGGGAGCCCGTGGTCTCCGCCATCCTGCTCCTGCTGGTCCCGAGCGAGGGCTGGGCCCGCTTCCCCCCCTGCCGGCGATCAGTTCCGCAGGCCAGCAAAGTTCCCTCCTCGTGCTTCCCGGGCCTTGCTCAACCCGGTGACATCTTTCCGTGCCCCACAGGCCACTCCCCGAGTCAAGGGTGACCCCTGGGCACGGAGGACACTCCCACGTGGACCGTCCAGGGCCCTCACCTGCCAGCTCACAGGGAGGGGCGGGAGGCAACAAGTTATGAGAAAAGCTCAGGTCCTCCTGGCTGTGGAAAAGCCAGACAGGTGCAGGATGCAAAGAGCACCAAGGTACGACCCCCACCAGGTGACCTTCAGGCCGAGGGGCTGGGACGTGGCCAAGCCCTGCCACCCTGAGTGTCCTGGCAAACCTAACTTGGCTCCAGTCCAGAAGAACAGGGCGAAGCAGCAGCTGGACAGACCCAGACCAAGGCTGCCCAGCGCCGCAGCCTATCGGGGTCATGGGGACAGCACGGTCAGGGGACAGAGCCCCCCCCCCACCGAGTGACGTGGGACCCCAGGGCGCTCAGGGCAGACGTTCGCTGTCGGGACAGCTGGCAGATGGGCACACGAGCTGGCGATGAGCTGAGACCGCCAGCTGCTGTCCACAGTGTGGCGTGGGATGATGGCCAGTCGTCCCGCTGTGTTGACGGGGGAGTGGCCAGGGCTGAAACTTCAGCATAACAGGAAGTGAGGGACGCCCTCTCCCCAGAGGGGACAGCCGGAGACTCTTCCTTGTGCTTCCACAGAAAACACAAACGCACGTGTGCACACGCGTGTGCCTTCCTCACTCACCTGTGGGACCCCAGCTACTCCCTGCCGCACGTGCTCCCTCCCGCCACGGCCCCACCGAGGCTGGGCAGCCCCGTGGAGGGGGCGACCCAGCGCGCCTGGCCCAGCGCCTGCCACCCGACGGCATGTAACACCAGGCGGCATCTCTCTGAACCTCGGGCCAGGTGGGGACCTGCCCCCACCTGACCCAAGACCAGGTCGAGGTCCCGAGGCGGCTCAGCAGGGTTCCCAGCCGGGAGGGATGCCGGCCGACCTGAGGCCTTGCTCCTCAGTGTCTGTCCCATGGAGCAGGGGCTCACAGCTCGCAGGAGAAGGGCTCAAAGCCGGGCCCCGAGCCCACCCCATGCCCGAGCAGGGCCCTGAGGTGCCCCGAGCCCGGCACACACCGCGCCGGCAGCTCTCCTAGAGCTTCTGTTCCAGTGAGACAGACGGGGGGTGGGGGGAGCCTGCCCTGCGTTCAGGTCTGACGGAGACTCGGGTCCGACAGAGACTCGGGCGGGGGCCTGCAGGCAGCAAGGATGCCAGGAAGATCGCTAGAGGGCTTTGCCGTGGGGCGGAGGGCCCAAGGCTGGCACAGGCGGGGCACTCAGAGGGTATAATGGGAGGGCCCCAGCCATCCGAGCAGTTGAGGTTCTACTGCACCTGGAAGTGCCCCCAGCCCGTCTGGCGTGCGGCCCCGTCCAGCCTGGTTTACATGGACCCCGGGCAGCCGGGCCACACCCTCTACCACGAGTGGCCCATGCTGCTGCTGCAAGAGGGGGCTCGGTGTATGGAGCGCCTTCCTCCGACCAGGTGCTGGGCAGAGTTGGGCCCCAAGACATGGGGCAGCTCTGAGCCCCAGGACCTCGCAACGTGAGCTTAGCTGGAAGCAGGGTTGTCAAGATGACATCACACTGGAGCAGGTGGCGCCAGACCCAGCATGACTGGTGTCCCTACAAGCAGAGAAGACACAGGTGCAGACACGGGGGGAGAGGCGGCTGCAGCCAAGGGACCCGGAGGGGCCGCCAGCAGCCACATTTAGAAAACTCCTGCAGGCAGGGTGCTTAGGGGGCTCCCCTGCGGTTTCAGAGGGAGCACGGCCCTGATTTGGGGATTCCGGCCTCGAAAGGGCGACCCATCCCCCTTGTGGTGTTGACAGCCCGACCGCGGCCCTCAGCTGCGGCAGCCTGGGAGGCTCCGGGTCACAGCCTCCTCAGCGCCCTCCCCCGACTCCCCGCTCCCCAAGGCTGTGCTCCATCACCCTCCCTGGCACCTGCCTGGCTGCCCGCGAGGGTCCCAGGCGCCTCTGGCTCCCTCCTGCCGTCAGACTGCGCGCCCCTCCTTCCCTAAGAGGGACAGCGCCAGGGTGGCCCTCCCCAGCAGGACATGGCCCAGCAGGGTCTTCTGTCTGACTCACTGCGGACCCCCGTGGCCCCCCGGCACCTGGAGCAGGGCCAGGAGCTCTGTGGTCCCCGAAGTCCCTCTGCGAGCCACGATCCTGACCGTCTGCAGTGGGGCCACCTCCCGCCCTGACCTCTCCCTGGGCTCTGCCCCGCACGGAGCAGGCAGGCGCTGCGACCCCTGTCTGTCCACCTTCTAGTTGAGTTTCCAGAGAAACGACAGCTGTGACTTCCAAGGGCACAGCTCACACACTGGCCACCACGGTGAGAGGCTGATGCCACCACCTCGGGCTACAGACATGGAGTAGGGGGCGGAGCTGACCGCTGCGCGGGAGCCAGTGGGTGCGGCCCTAAAAAAAGTAAAAGAGACTCTTGGGGCTGCAGGTGCAGTGCTCTCCAGGACGAGGCGGCAAGGCGGGGCTGGGAGGGACGGCTGCTCCGCAACAGGACGCGGCGTCTCCTTACGCCTTCCTGGAGGGTCACGTGCTCCCAGAGCTGTGTCCATGTCCTCCCGGGTAGTCACATCGGGGGCGCTGGGCGAGGGCCCCACACAGCTCTCCCGGCAGGCGCCCCACAGGGAGCAGGGGCTCTGAAGAAATGCTGCTCTGTAACAAACTTTCCCTTTCTTAATTCAATCATAAACTTGGGTTAACCGCCTACAGCAGTTTCTTAGAGTAACACAGACGGGAAACTCAGTTTTAAAATGAGTGTTCTGATAGTAATTTCCATCTATTAGGCTAGAAGTGATTTTTTTTTTAATTTTTTTGTCTTTTTAGGGTAGCACCCACGGCATATGGAGGTTCCCAGGCTAGGGGTCCAATCAGAGCTTCAGCTGCGGCCTAACCACAGCCACAGCAACGCGGGATCCGAGCCACGTCTGCAACCTACACCACAGCTCGTGGCAATGCCAGATCCTTAACCCACTGAGCAAGGCCAGGGATCGAACCCACATCCTCAAGAATGCTAGTTGGGTTTGTTAACCGCTGAGCCACAACGGGAACTCCGAGAAATGACCTTTTAAAAAATGTCAGCACTCATTCTGGGCAAAAAGGCTGTCAACGGAGCACGGCCCCCACGGCGGGCACACATGAGCCTGGGCTGTTGGGAACACACATGCCGAGTTTCAAGAGACAGAGTGCGGTCCACAGGCATTTCCCACTAACCTCATGTCTGCGAACTCTACACTAAGGACACAAGAATCCCCAGAAAAGAAGGTTTTCTGCCCAAAGATGTTCACACGTTGCTATTTACACCGCTGAGAACCCGAATGCAACTCCAATGGGGCGAGGACAGGAGACAGCGGCTCAGGAGCCTCCCTCGGGCCGGGCTCGGCCAAGCGTTAGCACAGGAAGGCACCCGGGCACCCGGGACGAGCACTGTCCTTGTCCCCCGTACAAGGGACACCAACGCCTGCAGCAGCTCCTAATCTACCCCTTGAACCTCTGGAGCCAAGGGGACCTGCGGCAACAAGGAAAACGCACACAGAAAGTCAGGTGCACAAAGGAGCAGCAAGGGCAGTGTTTCTCCCGGGACCCAGAGGTCGGGCCTCGGGCCGCGTGGACCGCCGCGTGCAGGGTTACAACGGGCGCCGCCTCTCCTGAACCAGAAGCCCACGGCGGGCAGGGCCTTGGCTGCCGCTGGGCACTAGCCCTGCTGCGGGCTTATGAATGAGCAGGAAGACGCGCTGAGCTTCCGCGGACCGTGCTTTGAAGAGGTGGCGCGGTTACAAGGACCGTCAGGTGGTGCCGCCCCACTCCGCTCTCGGAGCCTCTTCAGACTGCGCTGCAGACCCGGTGGACGGCGCCTTGGGGGGTGAAGGCTGGACCGGCCTGCGCCTCCTCCTCCCAGGGGGCGCCCGCTGGCTGGCCGGCTGCCCACAGACAAAGCCGCACACCCGGGGCCCCGGACCGCCCAGGCTGCCACTGTGACCACGTTGCGACACGGAAAGTGGGGGTGCAAAGGAGCCTCCACAGCCCTAGACGCACCTACAAGAAGAAAGCATCCAGATGGAAGCGCCGACCCCCGGACAGACGTGTCACTACGCCCGCCGTCTGAGGCCCGCTGGCACGACCGACCAGCCTCCTGGTGATTCTGGGTCCCACCTGGACACACGGGACACGGGCTCCCGCGGACGACCCAGGGAACCCCGTCTCGCAGCGAGCTCCTGCAGCGGCCCCTCAACCGCCGGGACGGGGCCCAGAGCCGGGGAGGCCCCGAGCACAGCCCGCGGGCTGGCCCCGCCTGGCCCGTCCCCCGGAACCACCTGGCCGGCTGCCAGCCTCCTACCCCGTGCCCATACCTCCAGGTCCGCGCCCTGCGCCCCGAGGAGGCCTCCAGGGCCCCACCTTCTCCAAGTCCAAGCCCAGGAGGCTTCCGAGGGACACGCCGTCTGGGTTTTGACTTTTTTTTTTAAACAACTGAATATATTTTCCACATCCTCCAGTTTTCAAAACAGACCTAAGAGGACTGGCCTTCTCGGGTGCCTAATTCTTACGACGATGTCCTCCGCCCCGTGTACGCGGGCGTGTGGACACGGTCCAGCTCCGTCCCACGGGCTGGCTGGCACGGTAAGGACCACAGCACCACCGACCCCCACGGGGCCCCCAGCCGTGGAGAGACCCTGCTGCTCGTGGGGCCGCCCACACACGGGTGAGGGGCACAGAGCGTTCAGGTGCCCCTCACAGGCTGGGGACGGTGACCACCCCAAGGGCCCCCGGACTCGGGCCAGGCTGTCGGCAGGCAGGGCTCAGGGTCGCTGGGGCCCCACTGTGGGGATGCGGCCAGGACAGAGGCCCAGGCGGGCTGCCCTCAGGCCCAGTGCCCCCTCCCGCCCCATGAGCACCTGGCCTCCCGGACCTCCCCTGGACCCGGACTCTGGCCCAGCAGCTAGAACCGTGGTGCTGGTGGCTGAGACGTTCAGGGTTAAATCCGGATCCGTCCGCTGCAGCCACCTGCGGCCCCGGCCTTAGCTTACTGCATGCCCTTTGCTTCCCCCTGCCCCCGATTCTCCGCTCTGCTTCGCTCCTCTGGTGCTGCACGTGGTTGTTGAGCCAAGCCCAGTCTTTTCAGGGAGCGCAGGCAGAGGAAGGATGGGGTGCCCTCTCGAGGAGTGAGGCTGCGTGAGGGCTCCCTACCCAGGGAAGCGCCGAGACCCCCAGACCGGACCTGAACCGCACGCAAAGTGCCGCAGGTGCCCCGAGACCGGCCGCGGGTGGCCGCACACAGCTGGGCCAACTGCGTATCTGTTTCTGGGACCTCGGGCTGGTTCTGGTGCCCCTGCAGGAACCCAGGGCGACAAGGGCGTCCACCTTTGTCCTCTCCCTCCTTCTTCCTCTTCGTTTGTGAGGACAGGACGCCAGCCGGCAGCTGACCTCCGCCCAGCGACACGGGGTGAGGCAAAGCCAGCACGACTCTGGCCCAGAGACGACTCGACTCCGTGAAGGGAGCTGACCGCGTGCCGGGGGTGCCTTCCTGCCCTCAGCAGCCCACTCTCCGTGGAGGGCAGCCCAGGGCACAGAGATGAGCCTGGGGGAGGTCTGGTCCCTGACCCTGGAGCATCCACGTCAGAGGACCGGGCACTCCTGTTCCAGGCCTCCACCATGACCCCCAGAGCCACCTCTGATGCAGAACTTGGCGACTGCCATGCACCCCGCTGGCCAGCACGCAGAAGGAGGGAGTGTGCTCAGAGTCCCATCCACGCCGGCCACCCCGGCCGCGTGGGCCAAGCCCAGGAGGCCTCCTCGGGGCCCCGAGGCCTCACCTGCACGCAGTGGTCCTGAGCACCGACTACGTGCCGGGCCGGGCACAGGCGCAAGGCCGCAGCCTCGGGCAGGAGGGCGGCTGACACAAAGCCTTGCACATGAGCGCCACGAGAGGCCAAGAACTCAGGGACCCCCGAGCGGAGGGCTCCCCAGGCCCCAGCCTTCTCCCCATCCCCCCCTCTGCTCCCTCCAGGTCCTGCGGCCACGTGGCAGGTCCAGAGTGTGAGCGGCCTCCACTCCAGCTGCCCCACTCACGGCCGCCCCGTGTCAGGGGACAGCTGCTCGCCCGGCCGGGCCTCAGGTCCTCCAGGCTCGCCCTGAAAACATGCCCAGGCCTCCTTGGCCCCACCAGGTCCAGGCGCCATCGTCCCCCTCCTGGCCCCGCCCAGTCAGAGGGGCCTCCTAGGCCTTCTCCACCTCAAGCCCTCCAGCTTCCCAGAAGGGCATGGCAGGACTGGAGTGGAAGAGGTCCACGGCAGCCCCGGCCGGGAGGTCCAGCCCTGACAAGGGGTCTATCCCGCCGCACAGGAGCTGCAAGCACTGCGCCACCCCGCACGGCCCAGCTGCCCCGGCCTCTGTCTGGGATGTTCTCCCGGACCCCAGAGGGGCCGTCCAGGTGTGTCCTGGGCCCTCCCAGCACTCGGACCACCTGTCCACCCCACTGCCCTGGGCCGGTCTGGGTTCGGCTGCCCTTCTCCAGAGCACTCGCGACGCAGCACGAGATGGAACCCTCTCCTCAGGACGGGGGCGGGCACCACGCGGCCGACTGAGCGGGCAGAGGGCGTGGTCTGCCACGTCCAGGGCTCTGGGCTGGACCCTGCAGGTACCCTCTGAAAGCCAAGACCGGGTCACCACTTAAAAGAGGGAAGTGGGTGGGCAGGGTGAGGCCACCAGCAAGGAAAGCAACCCGAGAGCCGGCGCTGAAGCAAGGTGGCGCACTGGAGGTGAGGGACGGGCCTGGAGGAGCTTCACGGCCAGCTCGGCAGGCACAGCCAGGAGGGGAGCCCAGGGAGGACCAAACGGAGACGGCTCACGGCAGAAACCCTCCGCCAGCACGTCGGAGGGACCCGGCCGCAGCCACGGTGCCAGGCTGCCCCCACCCCACCCCGTCCACCTACATGCGCCCAGCCCCCCAAGGTCTCCCCTGAATCACACACAGCCTGCGTTTCACCAGGCTGGCGTCAGTGCCACCTCTCAGAGCCGGATTCCAAGCGGGTGTGTTCACAGTGGCCCCGCCCCGGGCCCAGGTCGTGCCGGCCCCTCACACCCAGCAGGCCCCGCAGCCTCGCCGTGGGCGAGGGGCAGGTGGGGAGCGGAACGCACCCAGGGCACCAGAAACTGGGGGAAAACAAACTCACTCCCTCGTTTTACCCCTAATTTCTACCAGAGCCGAGGGAACCGAGAACTCTGCGTGGGCTGCAGCCGGAACAACCCGCCAGACGTGAGGGAGGCGGCAAGGGGACTGGGCTCGACGTGCCAACGACACAGGAAAGCTGGGGCCGAGGACACAAAGACGCCTCACCAGCTGCCGAGTGGTGGGCAGGACCAGGGAGCGGGGCCGCGGGCGGGGACAGCCCCGGCTCTGCAGGGAGGAGCGGACAGCGTCTAGTACAGAGAGGGGGCCGGGGGGCGAGGGAAAGATCCCAGAGCCCAGCGGCACGACGCGAGCTGCGGGCCAGGCCAGCCGCGGTCAGTGGGCAAGGGTGCGTGGTGACGGTTTCCAGGGCGGACGGGCCGCCTCCCTGTCAGGGGCCGCCCAGGGACTCGGGCCCAGGCCCTCCCCGTGGGGGCGAAGAGAAGGCGAGGCTTTCTCCTCCGGGCAGGCCCGGGACCAGGGCACGCTGGACGAGCACCTCCTCAAAGACCACAGTGAAACCTGCTTCGTTAACCTGCACCGCTTGGGGGCCGTCCAGGCTGCAGTACTCATTGGTCCAAAGAGAAGCCTCCTTTCGGTTCGGCACTGAGTGACCTTCAAACCCCACGACCCAGAACCGCCAGTACAGCTAACTCTCTCCGCCGCACACGTCGGCATCGGGACGGAAGGCCGTTCACGGGGCAGCAAAAGCCACCCCGTCCTGTCCTCAGCAGGCACCCGCACTGCACAGGCCGGCAGTGCTGCACAGTGCACGCCGGCGAGGCTGGAGGCACGCCCCCGGCTCGGTGGGCCGGCCGGTGTGGTGTCTGCCAGGCCGGGGGCTGTGGATGGCAGGGCCTCCCGCCACCTTCCAGGGTGCGGGGCCACGGGGAGAGCCCGACAGTCACCCTGCGCTTTACCCAAACGGCAGCTGCCCCCTTAAGCCCTGGGCAGTACTCGGGGCAAGTGGCGTGGCTTGGCCTGAGGGGCGTGCGGCCAGGCTCCGGGGACAGAGGGAGCCGGGCCCGAGGCCCAGGAGGCAGCGGAGAGAATTGGCTGTACTGGCGGACGAGCACACCCCAGCAAGCTGCCCAGCGGCTCCCACCTCGGGCTGCGCGGTCACACGCGAGGCAGGGCAGGGAGCAGTCGCCGTCGGGGCGCGGGGCCGGCCCCGGGTGCGGCAGGAGCGGGGGGCGCTGGCTCGGCGGCTGTGGCTCCTCGCTCTGACCCAGCGGGGCGCCCGCGCGGTGCTGGGGACACAGCGAGGCCTCGGGCGCTGCGGGGCAGGGACACACACACACAGAGAGAGAGACAGGCCGTTAGAGCGACAGGGAGGCGCAGAGGCCAGGCGGAGCCAACAGCCCGCAACCACACGCAGACCCAGAACATGCAGCGCAAGCTCAAGGTCGGGGGGACCGAAGGTCCGGGCTGGCGGCAGCATCGGGCAGAGCGGCAGGCTGTTGCCTCCCCCCACGCCTGGGAGGGCAAGATGCTGCTTCGGGGCCGCCCTCTGCGTCCTCTGCGCTCGAGGACGACGACCGCAAAAGGCAGGGGGAGAGGAGCGGGTCCCAGGACCTGTCCCCTGGAGGCCCCGGGGGTTCAGCTCCCACCTGTCATGAAGGTCACAGCCTGCGCTCGGCAGAGCCGTCCACACCAAGCGGGAAACAGGAGCTGCCGTGGACAAGAAACGCTGGCCTCTCTGCCCGACAACCACGGGGCACTCCGGGCCAGGCGGCCGGGTCACACCGGGCAAAGCCCTACCTGACCCGGGAAGGGCAGGAGGTGGCCTGTGGACCAGGCAGCGGGGACGAGGCCTGCCGGCCGCCAACGACTTCCTCTGAGCAAAAACAAGTTTTATGCTGAGAGTGGTACCGGCTCCACAAACAACGGGCATGGGCCTGCACATCCGTCTTCACGGCCAGGAGACACAATTTCCGCAGCCCCCCGGGCCCCCCCCTCACCACCGCACCGCCAAGGGGCCGCGTGGGTGAGAGGCCCGATGCTGCCGCGGCTCCTAGGCCAGCTGTCAGCCCTCTGGAGTCTCTTCCCACCGCTGGGCAGAGACCCGAGCGATGCGCGGACGTGCAGAACGAGAACCCAGGGCCCCCGCCCAGCCCCGAGCCAGCCAAGCAGCGGCTCTACCGAGGGCCTCGCCCCCGCGGCGCTCTCCCCACCCTGGTGGGCGCCCTGGAGACAGCGCCTGCCCTGGGCTGCTCCAGTGCCGCGGACACCGAGCCCATCCTGACAGACCCTGAGGCGGAGATTAAAGACAGCAGCTTATCCCGAGCCGCACCCCCACGGCTGGGCAGCAGGCTGGTCCCTCGGCGCCCCCGCCCGCCCCGCCCACACCGCGTCAGGCCTGGGGCCGGCCGGAAGCCCCCGGTGACGGGAACTCAAGGAAGACCGAGACTGCCACCATTGGAGGCCAGCAGCCAGCGCGAGGCGGGGCGGGCTTGGCTCCAATCCCGGGCCCGGCCACTACTCACAGCCGTGGTAGGAGGCCGGTGATCCCCCGGCCTTGCCGTACTCCTGCTCTGAGTAGCTGGTGGAGAGGTTGGGCTGGCTGGAGCCCCGGCCGAAGGTGACCTGGTGGCTGCCCATGCCGGTGGCCACCTGGGCCATGCGCTCCTTGGTCTTGAGGGCCTGGGCCCTCTCGGCCTTCAGCCGCTCCTCGTCCTTGAGCAGGGCCACCAGCTGCTTGGCCTTCTCGCGCACGTTGACGCCCTGGTCCTTGCCATCACGGTCCACGTACTGAAAGTCCTTGAGCGTCTGGATGGCAAAGACGTTCTCGCGGCACTGCTGGGCCACGCGCTCGGAGCCCGTCTTGATGAGGTAGTCAAGCAGCGTCAGCGCCTTGTACACGTGCCGCCAGTTCTTGCCGTGGTCGTTGAGCCGCCTCCACGCCATGCTCATAATCTCCGAGAAGGCCACCACGTTGTAGGTCAGGTCCGCGATCTCCGTCATCAGGGAGCTGGACGGGCCCCACGGGTCGTTGGAGGTGGCTTCCCGGACTTTTATCTCGGCCTCCGAGTAATTGTTGACGATGTTTTTCATCTGGCGTCTGATAGACGAAGTCGTCATCTTCAGGGCCTTTGCTACCGACGTCAAGCCCTTCAAAGACGGACGCTTCCCCGCGCCGGGCAGGCTCGGGCCCCGCCAAGCTTCGGTCTCTGCAACGGGTCTGGAGCGGGGTCACGGACGGTCATTTCCTCCGCTGCAGCCTCGGGTCCGAGAAGCCGGAAGCCATGACCTAGAGAGAGAAAGAAAAGCGTTACTGGACCCCGGTCCCTCTGACGGCAGGCACTGGTCAGCCAGGGTGACCAGCAGACGTGCTCCAGGCCACTAGGACACGAGAGACACCCCTGCAAAACGAAGACCCGATCGTGTCACCAAGTCTACACTCAAGTTCACGCCTCTGGAAGGAAAGCAGCAACACTGCGACCTCTGCTCTATTTTCAAAACACTTCCACTGGACCAGCTCTTCCACGGGCGCCGTTTCAACGCCTGGCAAAAGCTGGCTAGAAGGACCACAATGTGGGGCAGAGGCAGGCTGACGGATTTTAAACTACCTTTGGGAACGAGAAAGCTTTGCATTTCAGGTAGATCTCAACCCATATGCCTGTCTACACTGGCCTGGGCACCAACTGCTGGGGACTCTCCGTGACCACCTCTTCTGGCTTCTTCTAAAGGCTCCTGACTCCTCTGCTAGAGCACGGCTCGGGCCTCCCCACTGGGCTTTCAGACGCCTGCAGCATCTGGCCCAAGCTGTGTCATACAGCCTCATAAACGATCTGGTTCCAGGAGTTTCATGGAGACAAATCTGACTGTTATCCATGAGGACGCAGGTTCGATCTCTGGCCTCGCTTAGAGAAGTAAAGATCCTGTGTGACCGTGAGCTGTGGTGTGGGTCGCAGACGAGGCTCAGATGTGGTGCTGCTGTGGCTGTGGCGAAGGCCGGCGGATACAGCTCCAATTCAACCTACAGCCCGGGAATCTCCATATGCCACGGGTGAGGCCCTTAAAAAAAAAAAATCAATCGATCAATCAATCAATATCTAGTTCCAGCCCAATTTCCTCATTTCAAAAAGAAAACTGAGAGCTACGCATTAACAGGTCCGCCCAGTCCTTTGTCGCAAACACACGCAACCCCTCACCCGGGCAGAAACATCCATGGAGCTGGAGCGGGGGCCACATCTCCGAGCAGGGGCTCTGGCCCAGAGCGCAGGGCGCCGTCCGGCGCGGTCACCAGTGAGCACCCAGCACTGGGCCCAATGTGGACAGAAACACCGCTGATACGTTTACAGACAGACTAAAACGGAGGGTCCCTCCCGCAGGAAGGCCCAGGCTGGCCGGGGACAGAGGCGAGCACAGGGACCTGAGGATGCAAAGCTGGCACTCAGCCGGCTGGGCGCTGAGAGGAGGCGGGGAGCGGCTTTCTGCAGAGATGACGCCAAGGCACCTTCCAGGAGGAGACAGGCCAAAGGGCTGAGGTGGCCTGGGTGACCGCTCTCCTAGCAGGAAGGAGGCAGGCGGCGGGGACTGCGAGGGGGCCTGCGGGGAGCCATCTCAGCCTCCGGCCAGGAGCTCCCGCTCAGCGCTCACACAAAACCTTCCAAACGTCCCGGGTGAGGCCCGTGCAGACAGGGAAGCTGAGGCCTGGTCGGGAGGGCGGCGCAAGGCCTCCTCCGGGGGCCCTTAGGTCGTGCGTGCGGCTCCCGCCGGAGAGAAACGGCCGCCCGCCTTCTTCACCCGCAGCCTCGGCCTGAGGAGCCGGAGGGGACAGCAAAACGACGACCACTCCTCACACGGGGCCACTCCCCGGAGCCCTCCCGCCCTCGGGGCACCGGGAGCCCTGCCTCACAGGATCCAGGACAGACGCCCACACCGACGGGAGTGCGCAGCCGGTGTCATTAGGCCGCTGGCTCACGGTGACAGCGCAGCCACACGGGACCGGGATGGGCCTGGAGGAAAGAGCACTCTGACCCCACAAGGACATGCCGGCCGGGGCACTGGGGACACTGGGGTGTCCTTACGAGCCAGGGGACACTGGCACCTCACTGTCACCGGCCGGGTGTGTACACAGCAGGTGGGGACTGTCCCGCCCGAGAAGCAGGCGAGGCGAGCAAACCGCAGGCCCAACAGCAGAGCAGCTCGGCGGCGGGACCTCAGCCCCCGCTGCCCACCCTCTGCCCGCTCCGCCACAGCTTCAGGACGAGATGGGAGCGCCTCCTGAAGGGACAGGGGCCCCAAAGGCACCTCGGGAACCATCTTCGGGGCCCAGGACTGCAGACCCGTGATCGATGCCGCGAGGGCCACGGGCACGAGGCCTCCTGGGCCCCCGAGGGAGGACGTGGGCCCCAAGGCTCCGTCCAGGTGGGGAGCTCCGCCCCACGTGGGTTCCCCCATTTCAAAGCTCCTCCCTCAGCCTGGGGCCTGGGTGTAAACGCCCAGGTGCCTCCCCGCAGCAGCACCTGCCCACCGCGGCCCCGACACCCGAGCTCCCGGGACCGATCTGCAGGCTCCACTGTCCAGACCCCTTTCCTGGGTGCCAGCTGCAGAGCCCGCCCGCACAAAGGCCACTAAAACGGGGTCGCTTGTGACCTTCCCACTTGTCATGCAAGCCTGGGGAGCAGTGCTCGCTCACCAATGTCCGGTCATTTATTCAGAACCTCTAGGCCAGATGACACGGGGAAGGGGATGATCAAAACAAGGAAAAATAAACTTTGCTAAGGCTTTAGACCAAGGCAGCCACCAGGAAAGAAAATTTAAAATAAAATAAGAGGACTTACTCTCGTAAGTTACTCACTGACAACCAAAGAACACCAGCAGCTAGAAGCACCTTCAGAAATCGAGTCCCATCCCCAGGTACTACTAGGACCAGCTTACAAGCCGTGGTGAATGACGCCCAGGCGTCTGTACAGTTATGTTACAACCTAAAATATCTTTGGACAGAGACCACAAAACGACTTCCAGCTGAGATTCCCTACTCAAGACACACAGACCTTTCTGCGCCCGCCCAGAGGGCTGGGCCAGCAGCCAGAGGACAGGCGGCCTTCTCCCTGGATGTGGGACCAGGCTCCCAAACACACCCCTCCACTCCCTGAAAAGCCTGTTCTGAAACTGCAGTCACAGTTAATTTTATTAAGAACCAGGAGTTCCCTGGCGGCTCAGTGAGTCAAGGATCTGGCATTGTCACTGCTGTGGATCGGGTCACTGCTGTGGTGCAAGCTCAGTCCCTGGCTCAGGAACTCCCAAGTGCCCCAGGCATTGCCAAAAAAAGAAAAAGGAAAAAAAGAATCAGGTTTTTGGGTTTTTTTTGTTTGTTTTTGTTTTGTTTTGTTTTTTTTGTATTTTAGGCTGCGCCCACAGCATATGGAGGTTCCCAGGCTAGGCGTTGAATTGGAGCTACAGCTGCCGGCCTGCACCACAGCCACAGCAACGTGAGATCCGAGCCGGGTCTGCGACCCACGTCACAGCTCACAGCAATGCCGGATCCTTAACCCACTGAGCGAGGCCAGGGATCAAACCCGCATCCTCATGGATCCTAGTCGGGCTCGTTAACTGTTGAGCCACAAAGGGGACTCAAAGAATCACGGTTTCTGATGTACAGGAGATAACCACTGGTAACCGCAATGAGCTGATAAAATCCAAACATCCCAAAGACACTGAACGTTGGCCGGCCTGGGAAAGCGTCCCTGTGGGCAACACACACGTCTGTCAGGCTCCAGAAAGGCCCTTGGGAGCTTTGCAGACTCCATGGCAAAAGCCAATCTGTTCAGACACACAGACTGGGAGACTGTCCTTGTCATCCGGGGCGGGGAGGCAGAAGGACGGACTGGGAGTCTGAGGGCAGCAGACGCAAACCACCAGATCTGGAATGACAGAGAGCCAGGTCCCACTGCAGAGCACAGGGAACGGTACCCAGCCTCCCGGGACAAGCCGTAATGGAAACAAATTTATAAAGCACGTACATGGCGTGTATAACAAGTCACGTCGCCGTTTAACAGAAATTAGCACAACCCTGTCAACCCCTGTAATTACAAAATTTTTTAAAAAGCCCGTCTGTGCCGTACGGGAAGGAACACTCCTGCCTGCAGCGTGTCCAGTCCTGGGGTGCTTCCTTAGTCGTGTCTCACTCCATCGCTGCGGTGTCTGCCTGTGCGACAGAGCCACAGGGAGGCCGCAGGGAGCGGGCCCGCCCCGCCCGTCGGCTCGCCCGGCCCGGCCACCGTGGGCAGTCTGGCCTGTGCCGCCAGAGACCCGGCTGGGGAGGCCCCACACCACGGGGAAACCAGTGGGGCTGCTCGGGGGCCTGAAGTCCCCGCAGAGCCAGGTTCACCCGAGGCTGAAGCTGATACAGAGCAAAGTGCAGGCACCCCAGCCAGAGTCCAGGACCATCACTCTTTTTCGAGAGCAGCTTATAATGGTGACCGTAGAGTAATAGCTGTCACACTTGCCGAGGACAGGCTGGGGCAGAAAAGTTCTGGCATATTTGAAAACACAACCAGAATTCCACAGATAGTGGAGACCAGAAATAGACTGAATAAAACAGCAAATAGAACAAAGCTAAAAAAACAAACAAAAAATTCCAAGGCTAGAGTGATGCCCCTAGAGGCAGGAAGAATTCCATAAAAATGTTCTCTGAGGGCCTGGAGAGCAGGGCGGGGAGATCCCTCCAGGTCCAGGGCTCGGCCGTGGGAGAAGCAAGCAGCCCTCGGGGGCCCGGGGCCCAGGCGGGTCATTGGCAAAGCCCATGTGTGTCCTGGCCGTGGCGCTTCTGTGACGAGGGCACGGCCAGCTGGGCGCCAAGAAGCAGCTCGCCCTGTCGGTCAGGGTCTCCACCAAATCACCCGGAGGTTTTGGTGGCTTTCCAGGGACCAAGGATCATTACCAGGGACCAGGACCAGCTATGGGGGAGGAGCAGCAAACGGTTCCCCCTCCCTCCACACCTAACCAGCACAGTCACCCAGTCACAACCACAGACATCACTGAACAAACCACAGCTCACACCTTCTGCGTCTGGGGGCCTCCTGTGACTCTCACAGCAGGTGACGGGAGTGCGGTGGGGGGGGCTGCCGCCACCTCCCCTGCGGTGTCGCGTGGTGGGGCCCTCTGACCGCAGATGCCAGAACCTCCTGGGGACACACTGGGATAGACAGGTAGCGCTCGGGGGACGTGACGCCCTTTCCAAGCTCCCGGGTGACACCCAGGCTCCCTGTGTGACAGTCACCGACACCGAGCTGGGACCCGCTCGGCTTTCATTCTCCTCCCCGCTGCCCAGAAGGTGCCCCACGACAGCAGCCCACGTGGCCCCCCAGTCGCCGTGGGACAGCTCGGTCAGTGCAGCTTTCTTCCCCACAACGGCCGCTGGGCCCGGGGAGAAGGGCCGCCGTAAGCCATGCGCCGGCAGGGAGGGAGCCTGCAGGGGCGGCGGGCAGGCGGCGCCCGGCCACTCCCCGGACGGGCCGCACGTGTCCTGGTCGGGCAGAGGTCCGGTTCACCCGCCACCCCCAGAGCGGCCAGAGACACTGACCTGGGTCCTGAAGCGCGTCCGAGGCCACCTGGCGACGATAAAGCAGGTTCGGGGAAACCGCCCGCGCGCTGCCCTCTGCCTCCTGGGGAGGTCGAGCCCCCGGGTGCTGGTCCCCTGGCCCCAGTGGGGACTGTGGCCGCGACCCCTTCAGCCCCCCCACCGGGCTTCTCCCGGACACGGCGGTCACGGAACAAGCGAAGTCAGACATTGGTCACCGGCTTTCCTAAAAGCAGAAAGCACAGCTGAACCCCGTTTCTCTTCAGCAACGCGGCCGACCACTCAGACCCCGAAGTGCGACCGCGGCGCGGGTTACGGAACGCTGAAGTGGGTCTTTCCAAAGACTGCGTGAGGCAAGGACCGGGTCAGGGGCTGGGGTTCCGGCCCTTCCATGCAGCCGCTTAGAGAGGGCGTGTGACAAGCTCCCCTCCCTTAGAGGCCGAGGGTCGAAGCCCGGCAGCCGAGGGGATGCAGGAGCAAGGACAGAGGGCTCCTGAGACCCCTCGCTGCTCCTCAAAGCTGTTCTGCTAATGACCACGCCGGGCAGCACTCTTATTTTTTCTGCTTTTTAGGGCCGCAGCCGCGGCATGTGGAGGTTCCCAGGCTAGGGGTCTAACAGGAGCTGTAGCCGCCGGCCTTCGCCACAACACAGCAACGCGGGATCTGAGCCGCATCTGCAACCTACACCACAGCTCACGACAACGCCGGATCCTTAACCCACTGAGCGAGGCCAGGGATCGAACCTGTGTCCTCATGGATCCTAGTCGGGTTGGTAACCGCTGCGCCACAACAGGAACTCCTGGGGCAGCGTTCTCAACAGGCCCTGCGGGAAGCCAGCACTGCAGTCAGCAGGGCGCACACAACCAGGAGCCGGGAGGCGGGCCAGGGACCAGGCCAGGACTGGCCTCCTGCTCCTGAAGCAACAGGGTCCAGACACTCTGCACCAGCCCTTCTGCCCCAAGGCCCTCTTGCCATCTGTGTCACGTGCAGCCCCAGCCCCAGGGCAGCCACCGAGAGGCTAGAATTCCAGCAACAAGCCTAGCGGTGGACGCTTCCCGGCCTGTGGGGCTCCGCGGGGCAGAAAGGCAGGCTTGCCGTGGGCCTCGGGAGCAGGAAGAGCAGCTCTGGGACGCTTCGGTCCGCAAGGAAGGCAGCCTGCACACGGGAGCCCCTGGGCCAGACTCCCCCTTCTAACGTACTGTGACTCTGCTACCAGAAATACCCACTAATGGCAGATGGCAACACCACCCGGGGACTGGGACTCAGAATGGGGCGTCTGATGGCTTCACAGCCCCCACTGGGCAGGACCAGCGGCAGACTAGTCTGATCACTAGAATTTTCCAGCTGGTGGGCGTGGGGAACACAGCAGAGCTACTCAGGAAAACGCAGAATTCCCAGGATTTCATGCCTCATTTAGGCCTGGCTGGCTGGCCGCCAGGCCCTGAGGAGCCGGCAGGAGAGCAGGAGAACGGAAGCTAAGGGGGCTGCGGACCCTGTGCCAGAACCATGCTCAACCTGACACTTTTCTCAAAAGGAGTTCAAGGTGCTCGCCAAGCGGAAGCTCCTGGCGGGTCGGGGACAGGCCCCTCCACGCTGTGACGGACTAGCCAAGGCCAGGGGAGCAGGGAGCCGTCTGCTCACCTTGGCCCTCCAGCCAGTGGGATCGGAGGCCATGTCCGACTCCCCCATGTGGCCGTTTGGGAGAGGGGCTCACAGGCTGGCCCTGTCCCCACCCCGCGCCCAGGCAGCACGGGGGAGGGGGGCAGAGCCCCCGAGACCAGCTGACAGGCAACTTCAGCGAAAAGGCAAAAGACAGGCCCG
The DNA here is from genome assembly GCA_004024745.2 of Catagonus wagneri. Classification (NCBI taxonomy): domain Eukaryota; kingdom Metazoa; phylum Chordata; class Mammalia; order Artiodactyla; family Tayassuidae; genus Catagonus; species Catagonus wagneri. Next base: position 49,631 of record PVHT021183614.1, read on the forward strand.
GTTATCCAGGATGCGGAGGCTGCTCCCCGTGCCCCGACGCCCGGCTGGGCCCTGGCTTCCAGGCGCCCTCCTGGTGCTGGACCAATCTGTACCCCCAACCCCCCGCCACCTCCCACGGGGCTGCGGCTATGCCGGCTCTTCCCTGCCGGTCGCGATCTGTCTATACACAGCGCCTGAGCTGTACTGGGGACCCCGCGCCCGGTGAGCTCCCGGGTGCATGCCGAGTGCGTGCGCACGAGGCGACCCACACTCAGACTCGCAGCTCACACCTGGCCCGTCTCCCAGGTCGTCTCCCTCTGGGTCTCTGTCGCTCGGTTCGGAACAGCAGCTCCGCTCAGCAAGCTCATCAAAGACAACGATGTTGTCAGAGTTCGGTGAGGCAGAGCCGAGGACAGGGACAGACAAGCCTGTGCGGAGTGCCATCCCGGCGCGGCCCCTCACCCGGGGGCGGAGGCCCAGCCGGCCAGGTCGGGAGCAGCAGCCCGGGCCCGCGCAAGGGCAGAGGTGCCCGTCCGTGTGGCAGGTGGCGTCGCAAGCCCTTTCCCGACCACACATACCACCTTTAAACACGGCCACCAGCTCCAGTCCGTTGCGCCTCTGGCGTTTCCAAAACGGTCTGCGATGTGCACACGCTGCTACCAGGGCAGTCGTCACTGAGCAGGCTGAGGATCGCACCCGAAAATAGAAGCTCTCGAAACAGAAGCCGGAGACTCCTGGCTGAGCCCGTCTGCCTGCCAGGGCGTCTGCTCGCTGAGCGCAGTGAGACCTGGCCGGGGAGTGACTCTGCTCACCACCTCGCCTCACAGCCGGGAAGCTGCGCAGAGAGGCGAGCTAACCGGCCAAGCTACACGCCGGCCCGAGGGAGGCCAGGACGGATCTCCGGCCTCTGGTGCATGCTCCTCGGCCCTGCTCTTACCCTGCCGGGCCTCAGACACACCCCGCGCTCAGCCACGAGCACGGCGAACTTCTCCTTAGTGGGTCCGCGGGCCGAGACGGCCGCTCCCGCTGGGCAGCTGCGGGCGGCAGAGGGGCACCTGCTGTCCTCCCCGGAGAACCGGCCGGGAGAGACCCCACGCAGCTCGGCAAACCGAGGGCTGGGGCCGCAGGGGGACACGGGCCAGGCGGTGCCGCGCTGCACGGGGCTCGGACCCGGCTCCTTCCAGTGTCGCCGACGGAAGTGAGCCCTGGTGCTCCTCCGAGAAAGCCACCCCCCTCCACGGTCAGGGCCCTCGGCGGCCAAACCAGGCTGAGACTCCAAAACGACTTTGAAGTGTGCTCTTCCGAACTCACACCCCTGAGAAACAGTGTCTCCTTGGCTATGCCCCTGTCTTCTGCTAAATCAGCCACATGGGCTGTGACAACCTGAGAACTCTGACTCCTTCTTTAAAGCAGCCTTCATCTGAAATGCCACCAGGAAAAGCACGGCTCTGGGTGCTGAAAGGTAAACTTCCTTTTTTGGTTCAGGATAAAAATACGACTTCGCTCCTCCCTCCTGAGCTGGAAACATTCCCAGTGTTTTATTTCCTCTGTGACACAGGCTGGACTCCCACATCAGAGTCCGCCCCAGAAGGGGTGCGCCAGCCCCAGGCCCCCCGCGGGCCCCCCGCTCCCTGACGTGGAAGGTCAGCGCCAACCACTGTGAGGGACAGACAAGGCACCCTGGGACCAGGCCCACCTGCTCAGTCTCCTGTCCACGGACCCTCACGTCCGCTGCCGTGAGCAGTGCTGCTGTGCACACACGCCGTGCGCTTCAGCCCGCTCCCGGGGGCTGACCTCGCAGGGTGTGCACATCTCTGTGCTGTATTTTAAAAACCCGTTCGCTGTGGTTCTGCCTCATACGCCATTCCACCATCACAGCGCAGACAAGGGAGCAGGGGCGACAGCAACCCTGACGAGCACGCTCCGTCCCCTCGGTGGGTACAGGACGGTGCCCGCAGAGGAGCGCACCGCGGCTTCTGGGCTGGATCGGGGCAGCCTGCACCCGACAACGGGCACAGACCGTGAGCTGGGGCCCCGACGCTCCCAAGGAGGTTAGCGTGCCTGAGGCAGGGACACGGAAGGCCCAGGCCTCGGTTACTCACCCTCGGGATCGCTACCATGCCCGCCAAGTAACAGGACGGCGCTCCCCCGCCCCCTGCCCCCCATCCCGGCAGGACGCTTCCTGCGCCAGGTTCTCAGGGCCCTCCTTTCATCTCTGCTATCAGCTGCACTACTGTTTTCTCCTAATCGATGCACTTTTAAACTCAAATACCTGCATTAAATAATAACACACACGAAATCAGTACCGCTGCTATGGTATGTGGGGGGAGGGTCTTTTCGTTTTTATTGAGATATAATTCACATCCCATAAAACTCACCACTTAAAAGTGCGCGGTTCACACTTACAATTTAGTACGCTTCCAGTGGCGCGTACCCATCACCACTGACATAGTTTCGCCCCCAAAGAAACCCAAACGTCCATGGTCACGACCCACTCCTCCGCTCACCGCTGCTCCTTGCAGCCAGCGACCTGCTTTCTGTCCCCGTGGACTCATCTGTTCTGGACATTTCATGGAAACAAAGTCACACGGTGCGTGGCCTTGGGTCCGCTCCTTTCACTGAGCAGATTTCCGAGGTCCGTCTACACTGCACCACCGGCAGCACTGCCTTCCCCGCGCGGACAGGCCGCCTCCGTTACCTGCTGACCAGCAGGACACCTGCAGTGCTCCCGCCGCTCGGCCACTATGCCTATGCTGCCCTGACCTTTGTGTACAGTCTCTGTGTGGACACGGTGCTCAGGTCCCCTGGGCAGACCCCGAGGAGAGGGGGTGTCACACGGCAGCTCTCCGTTAGCTTTCAGAAGATCAGCCAGAGGTGCCGTGATATTATCAAGATAAAAAAACTATTAAGATGAGTAACATTCAACTCCTACCACTTAAAATTGTCTTAAGAAACACTGCTGCAGTCAAAGCTACGGGAGTGGGTTTGCATGTTTGGGGGAGGAGGTGGCGCCGTCAAGGGGGGGCTTCCTCGTCCTGACGGAGCCGCAGCAGTGGGGCTGGGGGGCAGTGAGCAGAAGCCCACAGCAGAGGCGGACACCTAGCGCGGGCTGTCTGGCTGGGGAGGCTTCCCCGACGAGGAAAGAGGCAGGACGACCATTTTACTCCAGGCGAACGTAGCTGGAGGCACAGGTTCTAGCAGGACAGGCCCGGAGAACGGAGACGGCCGAGGGGCAGCGGGGGCCGGCAGGGGAGGGCAGGGATGTGGGCGCGGGCCAGAGCGGGTGAGCGGCCATCGGGGAGGTCCAAGGAGGGCCAGAGGGCCCAGCACGGGAGAACCACCCCCTGCAGGCCGGGGAGCTGGGGGCCTCGGGGTGACGCGACCGCCAGGGCTGCAGGGGGGCAAGATGAAGCCTGCAGGCCGGGACAGCGGCGGCCTCTCCTCCCAGTCGAGCCGATGAACAGCCCCAGCTCCCTGGCGTGGGCCCCCCAGACCTGCTGCATGGCAGCCCCGGCCTCCATGGCACAGAACGGAGCCCGCCACCCCCATCACCCCTGCCGTCCAGGGAGCCCTGCTGAGCACCCCACCTGCCGCGGCTGCGGGCGCCGAGGCCTCCCGGCCGCCTGCGCTTCCGGCTGCCCTGCCCCCTTCCTCCCCAACTTCTCGGGGGACAGAGGCCCCCACTGTCTGCGCACTGAGGCTGCCTCACAGGGCCTGGCACGGTGCCGGACACACATCTGCCGCAGAAATGAATGGCTCTGAGCCCCACCTGCTCACACGCCGCCCCCGTCTCAGCTGCTCTCCACCCCCTCACCCCACTTCCGGGCCGGGACCCGCAAGCGCTCCTGGAACAGCAAGCTTGGCCTGGGGTGCTGCTGTGCTTCCAAAATCACGGCTGCCAGAGGGTCGGCCCCGCCATCGACGCCTTGTGGCCGCCTCTGGAAAACAGCAGTGGCGCCCTGGCAGGCCCCGCAGACGATGACGGGCCTAAAAGAGCCGCGTGGTCGGAGCCGAAATCCCTCCCTCCCCCTCGGCCTCTGACGGATGCCCTCGGCCCGCTGGCCCCTCCACAGCCCGCGGACGAAAGCACGACAGGACACTGCTAAATGTCAAAACACAAGAGCCAAAAAGAAATTACGGTTGGTCTTTTCCTCTTGGTTTTATCTGCATCGGCCAAATGCCTTTGTTCAAACACTGTTGACACTGCCTTTGTCCTACTTTGTTTAGAAAAGTAATAACAAAGGAGCTCATTTCCAGCACAGACGATGCACACACGCGGGTCTGCCCAGAAAACGCCCTCCCCTCAGTCCTTCGGCACAGCTATGCCTCCACGGAAGACCAGCCGGGGCCTGGGGAGCCAGGCCTGCTCAGCGACCACAGGCTTGGCCGCTGCTGGCCAAGCTCACCAGGCGACAGCTGCCATCTCCTACAGGCCCCTGTGTGCGGCAGCCTGCACAGGACACGCGCTCCGGGGGCGGGGGGGGGGGGGACACGGAGCCTGGGCACCCGCCATGAAAGCTCAGCGGGCCCAGTTCTCAGCCTCGGGAGGGTAAGTGCACCTCCGCATGGCTGCCCTGCCCTCTCCGAGACCCCCACACATTTATAAGCTGCTCCTTGAAGCTTTCGCGGTGGCCCACTAGTTGTAGACCCTACTAGGGACCCCTTTCAGCCTCCTGGGCTCCAGACGCTGGCTTCTCTCCCTGCAGTCACTGGTTCTAGGCACTGGTTCCACTTCACCGCTGCCCAGGCCTGTGCCAGAAGCGTGCTCCCCACCCCCTCGGAGCCGGCCACAGCCACGGCCAGCACTTGCAAGCCACATTCCCGACCCACGTGGCAGATTTGGTGGAGGCCTGGGTCTCTACCCAACAGGAAGGACAAGGAGCCCCCGCACGAGTGTGGCCCCGGGGACCACAGCAGCACTGAGCACAGGGCCTCCCTTGGACAGAGGAACCGGCAAAGCAAGTACCAAAACCCGGTGCTCCAGCCTCAGAAAGGAAGTGCAGGTGCTTCAACGTGACGAACTGTGAAAGCACACTGAGGGAAGCCACACGCCGCAGGCGACCCCGTTTGTGCGGATCGTCCAGAAGGGGCAAGTGTGCGGAGACAGGAAGCAGACGGGCGGTGGCCAGAGGCTGGGGGACGAGGAGCGAGAGGGGCCTGCTTGGCGGGTACAGGTTTTCTTTGGGGGGCAATGAAACGTTCTAAAATAAGATTATGCTGATGGCTGTACAGCTCTAACCACACTAAAAGCTGGTGAACTCCCCGTTTCAGATGACTGAACTTTATTCTACTGCACGGCATGTAGATCACACACCAGCAGAGCTGTGAGTAACAAAACAACGGCCCTCCGTCAGCCTGGCCCACGACAACGACGGCGGCCGTGCGCTGGACGTGCACCCTTGGCCACAAAAGCGGCTGAGATGGGAGGTGCTGGCTGCTCTCAGGGCATCAAGCAGCCCCACCCCACGCAGACCCAAACACGCCCACACTTCTGTCCCTTCACACCGGAAACATGTCTGCAGCCCATTAACTTACAGTCCTGGAAGGAGGCCAAGGTCTGGTTCTGTCCCAACAGGACCAGACTCTGTTCCGAGGCCACCGTCTGAACCTTTAAACACAGGGGGTGGGAGTGGGGTACTTAAAAGAATCTGGCTAGGTTAGAATAATTCCTACCCTGAAAAAATATTTACCACTCGTAACACCATGAATGAAACTTACAAAAATGTAAGTAACTCACAGAAATTGAGAAATAAGCAACCAATGACCCAAGAGAAAAATGGGAAAAGAGCTGTCCACAAAAAATGTAAACAGCCCTTAAATATATAACAGCATGACCAGCTCACACTTCAGAAAAAGGCAAATTAAAACTATCCTGAGGGAATTCCTGCTGTGGTGCAATGGGTTCGGCAGCATCTGGGGAGCACTGGGTCACAGGTTCGATCCCCAGCCCAGGACAGTGGGTTAGGATCCAGTGTGGCCACAGTTGTGGCTTAGGTCGCAATTATGACTCAGATCTGATCCCTGGCCCCAGAACTTCTGCATGCTGCATGCCGCATGCCACAGGCACAGCCAAAAACCAACCAAAAAAAAGCTATACTGAGAAAACTCAGACAAGATGGAGGAACAGACAAATTCAAGCTCACCTTCTCTCAGGAAAACACAAAATCACAACTGAACGACCATGGACAAAATGAACTGTAAACTGCCAAGAGCGACTTTCTACACCCAAAGACAAAGAAGCAGCCCCCATGACAAGGCAGGAAGGACACTTCTGCGACACAGGCAAATGCCATACCCACCAGGCGGGCGATGCGCAGCCTGGAAAAGAGCTGCATCACAGCGGCTCCCGCACAGGAGAGAGAGTGCCAAGCCCACACCTGGGCCCTGGGGGACCCCGCCCAGGGCTCTGCCGCTGGGAGGAGGAGCGCTCAGAGCCTCAGGCATCGAGGGCCGGCGGGGCGTGTGCACAGGAGCTCCGGGGACGGGGGACACGGACTCCGCTCTTGGAGGGCGCACACTGGACTGCATGTGACTCCATCATCAGAGTTTGGTCAGACCACCTGCGGGTCTTGGATGGTCTCCGGGGAAAGCGGGAACTCCTTTTAAAACAGTCGTTATTTTAAAGTCTGTTTTGTCTGATATGAGCATTACTACTCCAGCTTTTTTTGATTTCCACTTGCATGTCATACATTTTTCCATCCTGTCTCATTTTCAGTCTGTAATGTATTCCTAGATCTGATCTGCCTTGTATAGACAACATGTATATGGGTCTCGTTTTTTATCCATTCAGCCGGTCTTTGTCCTTTGGTAGCGTTTAATTTACCTTTAAGGTAATTATTGATATGTATGCTCTTATTGCCGTTTTTGTTCATTGTTTCAGGTTTGTTAGTATTTTTTCTTCGATTCCTCTTTTGAGACACATATTAATTGAACTGACCAAAATTAAAGACAAAGAGAAAATATTAAAAGCAGCTGGAGACAAGCAACCAACAACATACAAGGAAACCCCTCAAGCTCCCGTTGTGGCATGTCGGAAACAAATCCGACTAGGAACCATGAGGTTGTGTGTTTGATCCCTGGCCTCCCTCAGTGGGTTAAGGATCTGGCATTGCCATGAGCTGTGGTGTGGGCTGCAGTTGCGGCTCGGATTCTGTATTGCTGTGGCTGTGGTGTAGGCTGGCAGCTGTAGCTCCAATTCGACCCCTAGCCTGGGAACCTCCATATGCTGTAGGTGCAGCCCTAAAAAGCAAAAAAACAAACAAAAAACAAGGGACCCCTAACAAGGTTATCAGCTGATTTTCTGCAGAAATTCTGCAGGCCAGAAGGGAGTGGCACGATATAAAGTGATGAAAGGAAAAAAATCTCCAACCAAGATTACTCTACCCAGCAAGGCTCTCATTCAGATTTGAAGGAGAAAACAAAAGCCTTACAGAAGAGTAAAAGCTAAGAGAATTCAGCACCACTAAACCTGCTTTACAACAATGCTAAAGAACTTCTCCAGGTGGAAAAGAAAAGGCCACAACTAGAAACAAGAAAATTGCAAATGAAAAAGCTCACCAGTAAAGGCAAACATTTACTAAAAGGAGGAAATCATCCATGCACGGATACGATATCAAAACCAGCAATCAGGAGAGTATGAACGCAGGATCCTGGGAAGATACTGGAAATTAAGAAACCGGTAACTGGAGTTCCCTTCGTGGCTCAGTGGTTAACGAATCTGACTGAGGACCATGAGGTTGCCAGTTCGATCCCTGGCCTTGCTCAGTGGGTTCAGGATCCGGCGTTGCCGTGAGCTGTGGTGTAGGTTGCAGACGCGGCTCGGATTCCGCGTTTCTGTGGCTGTGGCTTTGGCCCATTGGTTACAAACCTGACTAGTACCCATGAGAATGCATGTTCGATTCTGGGCCTCATTCGGTGGATTAAGGATCCGGCACTGCCGTTGCGGTGCAGGTCGCAGACGCAGCTTAGATCCTGCACTGCTGCAGCTGTGGTGTAACCTGGTGGCTGCAGCTCTGATTTGACCCCTAGTCTGGGAACTTCCACATGCCGCGGTGCAGCACTAAAAAGGAAAAAAAAGACTGTTATGAGAGACAAAGACACTGCTTAATGATCAAAGGATCAATCCGAAAAGACGACACACTGAGTGTAGAAGCATGAGCACCCAACACAGGCGCACCTTGATGTATAAGGCACCTTGCTGACAGCCATAAAAGGAGAAAGTGACAACCACACAATAACTGTGGGCCTTTTAACACCCTGCTTACAGCAATGGACAGATACCCCGTCAGAAAATCAATAAGAAAACACAAGGCCTTAAATGATGCATTAGACCAGACAGATAATTGCTATGTGCAGAACACTCCATCCAAAAGCAGCAGAATACACATTCTTCGCAAGCACACACGGAGCATACTTCAGGATAAATCACAGGCTGGGTCACAAATCAAGCCTCAGTAAATTGAAGAAAACCAAAATGATATCAAGAGCCTTTTCCAACCACAAAGCTATAAGCCTGAAAATCAACTACCGAAAAAAAACCTGCAAAAAACACAAACACATGGAGACTAAACAATATGCTACTAAACAACCAATGAGGAGTTCCTGCTGTGGCTCAGCGGAAACAAACCTGACTAGTACCCATGAGGACGCAGGTTCAATCTCTGGCCTCGTTCAGTGGGTTAAGGATCTAGCATTTCTGTGAGCTGTGGTGTAGGTCGCAGACGCGGCTTGGATCCCGCCAGCCTATGTAGCCGGCGGCTACAGCTCTGATTCAACCCCTAGCCTGGGAACTGCCATATGCTGCGGGTGCAACCCTAAAATAATGATAATAATAAAAATAAAAGAGGGCTTAAATCAAGAAAATTAGAGGAGTTCCCACTGTGGTGCAACAGGACTGGTGGCATCTTGGGAGTGCCTGGACACAGGTCTGCTCCCCAGCCTGGCACAGCAGGTTAAGGAGCCAGCATTGCCACAGCAGCAGCTTAGGTCGCAACTGCGGCTCATCTGACCCCTGGCCCAGGAATTCCATATGCCACGGGGTAGCCAATAAAGGAAAAAAGCAATAAAATTTAAAAAAATTAGAAATGAAAAAAAGGAGAAGTTGGAGCTGACACCATGGAAACACAAAGGATGCTAAGAGACGGAACTACAGCGAGATACCCCTCACACCTGTCAGGCCGGTGACACCCGCAGGCCTGACTCCCCCCTCGGCTGGAGAGGCTGCGGGAAACAGGCCGGCGGGGGGGGGGGGGGCTCGGGAGCCCCAGGGGGGCTTTGGCAAAACCTATCAAAATGACAACTGCGTTTAGCCTCTGACCCACGCGCCTCCCCTGGGACATGCCACCTGCTCTCCCACCGGCTTGGTGGGGAGGATGCAGAGCTGAGGCCGCAGCGCGCGGACGCGCCGGGAAGCCTCTGCACAGGGCGCAGCACCCGACACAGAATAGAAGGCAAGCACCACAGCGCCCCCGCCGCTCACAGAGAGGACAGTGGTCCCCCGCGTGCGACGTGCCAAGTCTCCGGGTTACACTTTAACAAAACGGGAGAAATACGCACATCAATCCGCTCTCGCGTCATTTGCACAGGGCAGCTCTGGAAGGCTATGCAGCCACTAAAAGGGCTATACGAGGGAGCAGCGGTGGGGTGGGGCGGTCAGAGGTGAAAGGTCAGAGGTGAAGGCCAGGATTTCCCAGAATGTACTTTAATACCTTCTCATTTTAGAACTATGTGGATGTATCACCTGTTCAAAAGAGCATAACATTGTTCTTTGAAGTCCCATCCTCATTCAAAAACAAAAAAAATTAAAGCCCTTGGTCAAAGCCCCGACGCCAGCACGCGGACCGCACCGGTAAGCAGCAGCCCAGTCCCCACCCAGGCCTCGGCTGCCGGCCTCCACACGCCCACCCAACCGGCTCTGCAGCTGGCCGGACCAGTCCTGCCCCTGCTCTCCCCGGTTCGGCCCAGCAGGTCTGGCCTCACCATCACCAGGGGCAGGACTCCAGCACCCCCTGTGCGGCCGGTGTGTCCTCAGCACCTGCCACCTGCCAGGCAGACAGAGCCCCCAGTTGCAAAGAGCTCGTGTGGAAACAGACAGAAGGTGCCTTGGGCGTGGAGCACGAGGGGTGGCTGAGGAAGTGACCGCAGCCCCTACGCACAGAGAGGGCCATGTAGGAACGGCCCTGGAGGCCAGGAACACAGAACTGGACCCTCTCGCCAGGCCCTCCCCCAGCCTCAGTTAAACCAGGGACCAGAGGTGTGAAAGAAGAAACGGGAATTCCCTTGTGGCACAGCAGGTTAAGGGCCCAGTGCTGTCACTGCTGCAGCCAGGCAGCTGCTGAGGTGCAGGTCTGATCCCTGGCCTGGGAACTTCCACATGCCACACGTGCAGCCAAAAAACCAGAGGAGAAACAAATTTCTGAGAGCTTGATTCAAAAGTAGCGTGTTAGGGAGCATCCACTGTGGCTCAGCAGGTTAAGAACCAGACTAGCACCCATGAGGATGTGGGTGCAATCCCTGCCTGGCTCAGTATGTTAAGGATCCAGCATGGCTGTGGCTGTGGTGTAGACAGGCAGCTGCAGCTCCGATTTGACCCCTAGCCTGGGAACCTCCATATGCCACGGGTGCGGCCCTAAAAAGCAAAAACAAACAAAAGAGGAGTGCTAAAGAAGGAGATTTTTCTTTTAAAGAAGACAGTATTTCCCCTTCCTAGTTTTAAACCAATTTTCTTTTTCTCCCCTCCCTAGTGGCCTTTAAATTTCTACTACAAGGATTTCCTCAGCACCTGCCTGCTGGCAGTATGACCCAGCGCACAAATCCAGGCAAACTTCCATCTGACAAGCGCTCCAGGCCACCCTCCAGGGACAGGCAGAGACAAGCACCCCCTGCACAGCGCCAGGCGATCCGGGGCCAGCCAGCCGGGCGGGGAGGCAGGGGCCTTGCCCACATGGGAGGGCTGCTCAGAGGGCACTGTCTGGGCACAAGCAGTATCCAGGCCAAGGGCCCCACAGGCCACTGGCTCGGCAGCGACGTGACCAGGTGGACCTATAGCCAGGACTGGAGGAAGCCGCTGCGCCCCAGGGCAGCACACGCCTAGGAAAGGCCCGTTCTCTCTTCTGGGCCGTAAACGTCCTGTTACCAGCGCCTCATCCCAAGCCAACCCGACCCCACGTCAAACAGCAGGGCAACTGCCAGGCTGGGTGCTGCCCCCACCTGAGGGGAAGGTGCGGAAGCCGGGCATCCTGGCACCGGGGAGGGCCCGGACAGCATGCGGTCCCCGTCTCTGCCCCTCATCGTCAAGGGGAAACCAAGGCCCAGAGAGCAGGAAGGACCAAGCCCAAGGAGGCGATGCCCCATGCTGCGGTCTGAAGCAGGCGCCGTCCACTGTCCTCCCCACGGGACCGCCCTGCCTCGCACGCCCAGTCCTGGCACCAGCGCCGGCAGCTGCCCGCGGTCAGGGTCCCCCCCCCCATTCAACTGCTGAATCCGCCCTGTGGGTAAGGCACAGCCTCTCGACTCACAGGGGTCCCCCTCCTGAGGCCTGTGGGGGCTGCGGACCCCACCACCCACAGGAAGGGAGAAGAGACAGACCACAGGAGGCAGCCGGACTCCTCTGAGTACAGCCATTCAAGAGGAAGCGCTGTGCCGTCCGGGGACGGCCGTGCAGGCCACAGAGGCCCTGGGCGCTAGACAAACACCCACTTGGAGGACAGAAACCAAGATGCTAACAGTGATTACAGCGACAAGGCTGTAGGTCAAGTTCCAGTTTGATCCTTCCTACTTATACGAACCTTTTGAATTTTCTTTCATAACCATGAAAACAGGTATCCTAAACATTCCCCACGAGACCCAGTGCAAAAAAGAAAGCATCCTGGAAAGGCTGTGCTGGGCTTCTATCTAGGCGAGCTGGTGTTAAGCTCTGGAAGCCACTAATCATCTGACCGTGGAGAAGAAAAAAGTTAAGATTTTGTTCAAAGTCAAAGAACTAAATGAAAATGATCTAGGATTTTTGGAAGGAGAGGGAAGAAGGAATAATGGGTTTGGTTTGGTATGTATGCATGTATTTATTTATTTATTCTTGCCTTATCGAGGGCTGCACCCGCGGCATGTGGAGCTTCCCAGGCTAGGGGTCTAACGGGAGCTGTAGCCGGCCTATGCCACAGCCACAGCAACGCAGGATCCGAGCTGCGTCTGCGACCTACACCACAGCTCACGGCATCACTGGATCCTTAACCCACTGAGCAAGGCCAGGGATTGAACCTGCAACCTCATGGTTCCTAGTCGGATTCATCAACCACTGAGCCACGACGGGAATTCCTGGTTTGGTTTATATTTAAATAAATGTTTATTTTTGTCTCTTCAAACATGAAAATCTACTAACATTTTGTAGTCTTATGCGACTTACTCTTTTCTTCTCCCAATATCTTTTTCAAATCAAGAAAGGTTTTCTTTCACCATGTCTTGTCTTTTAAGCAGAGGGAATGCTTTAACTGCAGGCGGGATCAGATCAGTCGCCAAGACCATCTGTTAAACGCCCTCCCGGTACCCTGGGCTCTGTAACTGCATTCCATGATGAATGCTATTAAGCAGAACTTGGGTCTTGGAAGGCCCGAGGCGTTGCTACAAAGCCGTGCCCCCCAGGCAGGCCTGAGACCCTCAGAGCCCAGCCCCTGCACCATCAGTCCTTCCTCCCGGGCCTGCCCCCAAGTTGGGCCTTCTGTGGTTCCCACTGGTTCCACGGACAGGAAAATCGCCAGAAGCTGCATAATCCTCTTTGCTCGGCCTCCCGGGCTCAGATCACCATCCCCTGGGTCTGCTATCCTCCCCGACTCCAACCTTTCATCTATTTATCCTGCCCTGTTGCTAAAAAGATGAGACATAGCCTGCAGCAGTGGTTCTCAGGCCGGACCACATGTTCGAGTCCCCTGTGCACTCTAGAGACATGCTCAGGCCCAGGCCCCACCCAGAACAATTAACCACGTTATAAGGACCGGGCACTTGAGAACTACTGGCTTCGAAAAAGCCAGAGAAGACTGAAAAACAAGTGACTGAGGAAACCTGGGAAACAGAAGGGGGGGTGGAGCTGGGCCACAAACCAAGTAGGAACCCAAAATCCAGGCTACCCCACAGATGGGACGAATGACAGGCCCTGAGCTGAGCTTCCTGGTGGCCAAAGCAAAGAGGAGTCGACACTGTCCACAAGTTAGAAATAAACTAGACTCACAGAAGATTCTCCTTGTCCTGGGACCCGTGGTGAATACCTGACACCCCCTCAGGGGAAAACAGCACCGCACAGATGCGAGCGTGCTCCCAACACCAGCAGCAGAACCACCCAACAGCAGCCCTGGAGCAGGCCACCCAGTCAGCAGCTGGCCCCTTAAACTGCCCGCTAACCCCTCACTAGAAATACGCTAATGGAAACCAATGCCCACATATAAACCAGGCCACAGCATCCCTGCATCTTCCCACTGGCATCAGTGTACCCCACCAGCCACCCTGAACTCAGCACACGGCCACAAGGACACCAGGCCACCGGCCCTGACCGTCTCACCGAGGAACGTAGCAAGCCAAGGCACCGACTCCTCCTCCGAGAAGCCCGCTCCGAGAGGCCAGTGCCCACCCCCAGGCCTGCAGCCAGAGTGGCCAGGCACCAATAAGCCCCGAGCACGACACCCCGTGCAGCGCGCTTCCCGGTCCGCGTGTCACACTCGGCGGTGAGCTCTGCGAAATGCGTGTGCCGAAATCAACAGAGCCAGGAGCACCCTCCCGCCCCCGCAGTCGCAACTCTCTTTCTGATCCACGCACCACACATTTCAAATTACTCACTGACAAGTTACAGCTACCCAAAGCTGCCCCGTGTCCATCAACAGAGAAACGGACAAACAGGCCACGGTCTATCCACACAACCAAGCATCGCTCATACAAAGGCACGAGGCACTGCCGCCCGCGACCGGCAGGGGGCGACCCTGGAAGACACGATGCTGAGCGAAAGCGGCGGACGCAGGGGAGAAGGCAGGCCACGCGGGGCCACGACATCACGTGTCCAGCCCAGGCAAATCCGCGGGGCCGGAAGGGGCCCAGTGGGTGCCGGCAGGGGGTGGGGGGGCTGACTGCCGCCGGGCCAGGTCTCCTGGGGGAGCCAGGTGCTGGTGACACTGCAGGGCACTGTCACCGCGCTTGATGCCATGGACGTTTTACACTTCGCGGAGGTCACCATGGTAAAGTGTTACACGCACCTTACCAAAAAAACTAAAACAGCAAAACTCTCATTGCTTCACTGTAATAAAATTGCTAACAAAACTCAATCCACAACGAGCCTGTATAAAGATGACCACTATTCCACACTGAAAAAATTCAACTTTGAACCCAGAGCATACAAACGTCAGAAATAGGGCCGCTGGTGGCCAGTCCTCACTTAAAAATAAGCTGTATTTGTGAGCGATACACACGGAAGTGAAGGATGGGGTCCACTCTGAACGACCCCAGGGGGGCGGCGGGAGCCCAGATTAACACCCGCAAAGCTGCCTGAGGGCTCGCCGACCGGCCCGCTTCTCTGAGTTGGAATCCCATAATGCTAGGTTTTGCCCGGTTTTCAACCAGGTTCCCATACATCTCTGACTGGCTACATCATATTCTGTGTCGATAGAAGAGCGAGACGCCCCTAATCTGTCAAACCCAGGGGCTCGGCCCTGCACCCTCCGCCCCAGCCCCCCAGCATGGGCTCACCCGGGGGCAGGCCCAGCCACAGGAGGTCACACAGAGGGCTCCCCAGAAATAATGAGAGCCCCAGTTCAGACCACCGGACACGGCAGCGTCTGGCCTGGTCCCTCACTCCGCCATCTGGGCCTCCAAATTGCCTGCCTTGAATTCAGCATCAGCTGGAGTCCAGGTGATGTCTGCACACGGGGAAGCTTTCGCCAACTCGCCTCTGCAGAGCCCCGAAACCCCCCAGCGCAGAGCCCCGGAACCCCCCAGCGCAGCGGGCCAGGGCCACCCTCCGAGAGGCAGGAGGGGCTGACACTGCCACCGCCCGTTGCTCGTCTCTCCCCCTCTCACCCCCAGCGCTGGGTTTGCAGGGACCCCTACCTCAGCCTGGCCGTGTTCCCAGCGTCTAGGACAGCACAGGGCACAAAGCATATGTTCAACTAAACACTCCTATGTGGTCCTGACTCGATGGATACTGCTGTAAAGGTGCATTATAAAGACCTGCTTTTCAGAAACGCCCCGCGAGACGACGATGGAAGATACCAGCATGTTCCTGAGCTGGATGCCAGGAAAGGAGGGGACAGGAGACAGGGGTCCTGGTACAAACAATACCACCTAAAACAGCATCAGAGATTCTCTGGAATGTGGAGGCGGAGTCAGAGCGGGACACGGACGGGGCAGGGCTGTGCCAGGCAGAGGCGGCTGTGCCACAAGAGTCCAGGGGAGGCGGGGGTGGTCGGAGCGGTGCAGGCACGAGGAGGAGGGCACGGGACAGGGAAGAAGGCAGGCCCCAGCACCCTGACACGGGCACTGCCACGGCAGCATCTGTAAGGCCTCGGGTCCCCGGGGCAGGGCCAGGCACTAAAGGGAAACAAGTGGACACCACGGGAGGGTGGGGGCTGTGGAAAGCTGGCGCACGCAACCCCATCCGGAGACGGTGCCGACCCTGGCACTGACCCAGGGTTGCCAGGCAACAGTGCAGGCCCCCGGCTGCCAAGTGTTCTGATTCGTCAATGAAGCTGCAAGTCTGGATTGCTATGTAAGATCTCCTGATTTTCATCTTGGCATCTGGGGCAGACGGAAGGACGGCTTCCCAAAGATGCCCACATCCTAAGCCCGGGGACACGGCAAAGGGGAACCATGGAGCAGATGAGGTTAAGGTTTCTAATCAGCTGACCCTAAAGCAGGGCGAGCATCCTGGACTACCCGGTGGGCTCAGTGTGGTCCCAGGGGCCTTAAAGCACAGGCGGGAGGCAGAGGGGCCAGTGTGAGGGCGAGGCGGCATGACAGGGACAGCACTGGCTACCGCTGGCTCTGAAGAGAGAAGGGACCACGAGGCGAGGGCTGGGCATGGCCTCCAGGGCCTGGAAAAGGCAAGGGGACAGACCCCCAGGGCCTCCAGAAGGAGCCAAGCCCTGATGACACCGGACCTCGGCCCAGTGAGGGCCCAGCAGGGCTTCTAACCCATACAACTGAGCTGTTTTACGCCACTGCGTTCACGGTGAGTTGTTACAGCAGCCACAGCAAACCAATACAGCAACCAACTTTAATTTTTAAGGGACACACGCATCTGTGGGCTGGATCAGGCCCATGGACCACTTCTCTCTAGTTCACAGTGGGGGTGGGGGGAGGGGGCCGGACCATCTTTCGGGCTCCGGGGTGCCCGGCCGCCCTCTCACATGCACCCCTCACCCTGACGAATCTGCTCATCAGGCAGCCAAGGATTTCTGGAAAACAGAGCTGCGGGGCTGGAAGGAGTCCCTCCCCCGGGGCCTGTTCACCGGGCAGCGTGAGCATGTTGCTGATGCCACCTGGGACCTGAGAAGCCAGCGCCGATGAGAGGTGGAGAGGGCCAGGATACCCTCCAGCTCCACCTTCTCGGGCCGTCGGGTCCCGGGGAAGCCCCCAGCACCCCAGGGCGAGCCCCCGATCGTGGTGGCTCCCCGGCACCACATCGGTGACTTCACTCTGGTTTCTCCCAAACAGCAGAGCAGGCGGCTGGGATCAGCCTTCTCTGTTCCCCACACTCAGCCAGGGCCGAGCAGCTCTGAGCAGAGGCTGCGGGAGGACCCAGGGCCCTGCCTGCTCGCCTCCGAAGACCCAAAGCTGAGAGGGCCTCTGTCCCCGCCACCCGGCCCTGCCTCCTCCCCTCTGGGCTCGGCACGGCCCGCCCCCCGCCCGCAGCCCTCGCCCCGAGCTCCCCCCTTTCCTTCACCCACCTTTCCTTCACGATCCTACTCTCACTGTTTCCTGACACCCAGGTTCATTCCCAGGGCCCAACTCTACTTTCCAAACTTCTCTCTCTCAGGGTGACATGACATGGCCCGTGTCAGAAGCCCCCTGACCCGACCTCCCCACCCCCGCAGACCATAAGCTACTTGAAGGCAGGAACTTACATCTAATGAGTTGTACGTACTCCCAGTCTAGAATGCACAGCAAACATTAAAGACTGAATGAACTGGACCAGAAACTGGTTTCTCCTGGAAATACCATAAATTATGGTACCGTGGTGTGTGTGATGTGCACCAGGCAAAATCTCACTCTAATCTTTAGCCAATAAAGTCAATCTACCGAAATTAGGAACTCTAAATTACAACCACCGTTAGTATAACCACTTTAAAGAAGTGTAGTTTTAAATCTTACGAGCAGTGTCAGCTACAGTCTTACAACTAGGGGCGCTGGAAAGAGCCTGGCTCCCAGCTGGACTGAGCCGCTAAGGGCCCGCTGAAAACCATGCTGAAGGACGTCACCAAACAGGGGGGTCACGGTCTCCTCCGCCCTCACCTGTTTACACTCTGCTAAGCAGCCCCCGCTTCCCGAGGCGGCCGGGTGCCCAGCACCGTCCCTGTCCAGCGGCTCTGCAGTAGCTCAGGCCCCGACCCTCCCCCGTGACTGCGAAGGCTTCCTGCTCTCTCCGGCTCCAGCCTTCTCCCTCCCCCTAAAACTGACCCTCCCAGAAGCTCCCTGATCAGATGGTTCAGCTCTCAGCCCACACAAAGCTCCAGAATCCTCTGGAGCACTTCTAAAAAAGCTACCGGCTCCCCCTCCCACCGCAGTCTGGGGTGGGGCCCCATCACAGGCATTTTTCAAAAGCTCTTCAGGCCACGTGATCTGCAGGTGCAGCCAAGGATACGCGCTCGCAGGGCGTCCCATCCAGCGTCCCGTCCAGGGGGCAGTGAGGCCCCGCCGCTCCCCACGCCGGAGGGGACTCTGCCTCGCGCCCCTGCGCGGGCTGCACATTGTGGCCCAGCCAGCCTCCTGAAGTCGACCTGGCCAGGGCCTCGCCGCGGGCCCCTGACAGTTCCCCCCGCAACACTTGGGCTCCCTGCTGCCAACACCACCAAATCCCAAAGCCGCAGCCCCATCAGGGCCGGTGGCCACCTGGTCCTCACTGCCCTCAAAAGGCACCCACCGGGCAGATGCTTCCAGAGCCCAGGCCCTACAGCACCCCCGCCCCCACCCCGCCACACACACGCCCAGGCCACCCCAGCTCCACTGCCCGCTGTCCCATCTGCCTTCTGCTCCCAGGCACGGTTCCCTGCCCATCCAGGTCCAGCTGCAACCCCACCTTCTCCACGACTCTTCCAGACTTTTCTCCATTCCCGATCTCCTGACCAGGAAGCAAAGCCACAACTCACCGAGCCACCAGCCTCCGTCCCGCAAACGCCAGCTCTGCCTTCTCAGCGGGACTGAGCTCCTGGTGGCGGACGCCGGAGCACCTCCACAGCTGTGACCCCAGAGGCCACGAGCCGCACGTCCTCCAGGCTGCCAGGCTGCCGGGAGCGGCCCAGACCTGCTGCGCGCTCTGCACCGGCGATGGCCCCTCACAAAGTGGCAGAAACTAGCCCTCTGATCGTGTTTCCCGAAGCACAGCCATTACGCCCATGACAGCCCTCAGTATCAAACAGGCACCCAGGGGACGGACTTCCAAGCGAAAAGTCAGAGCTTCTTCGTGGCCACAATGTTGGACAAGGGGCCCAGAGAAGGGACAGACTCCGAAGAGCAGCTCGTGGCTCTCAGGATTTATTCACGCTGGCATCTTAAAGAGCTCGCAAAACAACGAATTCGAGTCCAAACCTCCAGGGCCTGCCAGGAGCAGAGGGCAGGTACCGACACATCGCCCTTCCCAGCCCTCGGCTTGGGAGCCGCAGGCAGTTTTCAAGCCTTGGGAAAGTGATCACACCCCAGCCTCCGTACACACGGTAAAACCAGAAAAATGACCCACTTTCTAGAAGTCATGCATTAATTGCCTGCTGAGGAAGGAGAGGCTTCACATTTTGATGACATGTACCATTTCAAGACTATCAAGTTCCTCGGCATGAGTCTGACCACATTTTAATAACAGCGTTACCTGATGATTTTTCAGTCCCAATTCCCACATGTCATGTTTACAGAACGAATGTGCAGAGCCTGAGGACTCCACAGGAAAAAGAAAGGGCCCCTCTCCTCAAAGACCAACCAGGCAACTACTTTAACACAGCTCCTGCGGACACAGAAGTCCTTCCCAGCCACACAGACCTCCCCCCGTCAGTTCAGCTGGGGTCCCCACATCCAGGCAGCTCTGGGCCTCAGAATTCACTTTTGCACCCCTGCCCAGGGAGCTGAAGCGTCACGGAAACAGCCTCACGAGGCGTGAGACTGAATTCAGGTCCTGCCAGTCACCGGGTGGGCACGCGTGGACTGGCCTGACCCCTCCGAGCCTCCGCTCCAGCCCCTGGGAAGTGCCTGCCCCACAAGGGCTGCTGCGAGGGCACGGCGAGGCGACGGGAGCAGCTGGCACGGCCGCAGGGGGAGGCCACGGAAACAGCGTGGTTTTGGATCTGACACAGGTGGCAGCAAACACCAGCTGGGGCACGGACTGGCTGTGCGGCCTGAGGCAGGATGCTAAGCCCCTCCGAGTCTTAGATTTCGCACAGACGAAAAAGAAACAGTGATGGGCCTTGGAGAATGGCGATGAAATACAATAAATACTGGGCATCAAAGGAGTCACACAGGGCCTGGCACACACGAGACACTCAGAGACCATCAGAGCCCACACCCCCACGTGTTTGCTTTTGGTGGACTAGCTGACAATTATCCCTGGAGGAAAATAAAAATTCTTCTAAACTCTAAACACCAAAGAATATTAAATTACTCTGAATTGCTGGAGGGAGGAGCGATATGCACGAACGTCAGTGGCCGTCACTAAGCCCTGTGGGAGCCGGCCCCATGACCGGCACACGCCCCCAGCCTTCCCAGCTGCCTACCGAAAGAGCCTCGCTTGATGTGTGGGAATGAAGACTCGGCTCTTCAAAGAGGCCTGGATTTACTGCCTCTTCGAAGGGCATCGATGTCTTATGATCCCTTCACTAAGGAAAACATCCCGACAAACCCAGAGCCATCACGCCTGTGACCACAGCCCAAATGATAATTGCACAAGAACCAAGCGAAAACACAGCTTTGAGAAACCAAATTCCCTCCCAAGGGTCATGCCACCATCTTCTGCACGACATTCCGAAGCATCTCGGGGGCAGGAGAGCAGCTGTTCTGGAGTGTCCCCTGCACAGCCAGCCAGCGCCATGCCTTTGCACTCTGCCCTCTGGGCCAGGGCTCCCAAGTCTGGTCCCAGGACCAGCAGCATCAGCATCAGCCACGGGCTGAAAGCGCCCATTTTCAGGCCTCACTCCAGCCGCACTGAATCAGAGCCCTGGGGGTGGGGCCGCCTGAGTCTCATAGGCTCGCTGGACAAGGCCGATTTGCGGCCGCGGAGAAGCACCGCTAGTCTATCTGCAAAGAGGTTATTATTGGCCCCCTTTAGACACGAGGAAACCAAAGCTCGGTGATTAGAGTGCCAAAGCCACCCAGCCAGGAAGCCAATCTGTACCCATATCTGATTCCAAAGCTATCTGTCACAAGGCCTTTGCAGCCAAATTGTACCATTTGGTGCCCTCCGAGACAGGGTGAGGACACCTTCTTAGGAGGGGGTGGGGGTGAGGGGAAGCACGAAGACTGCGCTCAGAAGTGACCAATTACAGACGCTTTTACATGGACATGAAGCATCAGCCCGCGGGCCAGCCGTGCCTCAGGGGGGCCTGCTCTTCCCCGATCCACTTACTGGCCAGGGGGCCATGAAGGGAACACAGTCCCTTCTTTACAGCCCTCTGCACACCCAATCCCCACGCCTGCTTCGAACGGGAAGAGAACTAAGCCGCCTGTCCTGTCCCCAGAGGGCGGGTGCGCCGCGACGAGACCAGGACCCCTGGAAGGCGCAGAGCCCGCTCTGGCACCTGGGTGGCAGTGAGTCGCCAGAAAGAAGCCCACGCGCGTGCAGGAGCCCGTGACAGCGCTGCAGGCTGCTTCACAGGGGCCAGGCCTTTTATTAAATCAGCCCCGATCCAGGCTCTGTCAGTTCAAGGGGCCCACTTAAGGCTCGCACTCAAACCTCAGTGCCTCCACAGAACCCAACGCTGGGGAAAAGACTCCTCGTCGTTCACAGTTCCCAACCTTCCCTGTGCACCTGCGATTCCCAGCTCACAAGTGTATCCTGCAACTTAAGTGAGTGCTCGTTACACTGCGGGGCTCTGTGCAGCAGCTGGTCGGGTCTGGGAACCACACAGACCTGGGCTTGACCCCTGGCTGGGTCAGTTCCCCGAAGGTGACCGAACCTCTCTGGGCCTTGGTTTCTGCACTCAAGGATGGGTGGCAATCCCTGTGTTATCCATGGACAGGAAGACAAACAAAATGACGCTCAGCAGCGGACAACAAGTAAGTCGGCTGCAGCGGCTTCGCACTTCACGACGTTAGGAACCCGGAAAACTGGTCTGGTCAACGAAACCCAGGGACGGGTGAACCTGAACATACCCTCTCAGCTCCAGGGACACTTCACTGTATTTGTTTCTCCAAGTTTCTATTTTTAGACACCTTGAACAAGCTAATCAAAACCAAGGAAAATTCCATTGACAAACTTATCAGAAAGCCTGTCAATTTTCAAAAGCTCAACAGATGGAGATAAACAGTCATCCCACCACACACCGACCAAACGCACTCTCCCCAGCCTCAGCACCTACTGAGGTGGCCCGCAGGACTCCTCCACCACCAGTTCACCGCCGGCGGAGAGCCAGTCTCTTCGCCTGTACTCAGCTGCTCAGACGAAGTAACGGGGTCCTGATGTTTTGGGATCCAACAGATCTGCCTGAATCCCAGCCCCATCACCTACTGACGGTGTGACCTCGAGCCCACGACCTACGCTCCTCGGCCTCAGTGTCCTCACCTGCGGAAGCGGGCTGATGCCCACGTGACTGACACACGGCTGCCGGACCAGCAGCAGTGGTTTTTGCAAAGGTGAGACAGAAAGCGGCATCAGCAATCAGCACGGGTGTCCCCTGCCCCCCAGGACTCCTTATTCACACCTGAGACCTTCAGCCAGCACCCACCACGTGCCAGGAGAAGGAAGGCGATGGAGTGACCCCTGGCCTCGGAGCTGTCACAGTCCTGAGGACCCCAGGCACCCGGACAACGTGCTAAGTGCTGCAGAATGGAGTCTAGCGTGCTGAGGCCTCAGGAGCGGGGCTGGGGGGCCAGCCACAGGTGGAGCCGCAGGCCCGGGACCCACAGACTTGTTTAAACAGAAAGCCGGAGCTGAAAGCCCAGGTGGCAAGCGAGCCAGAGGACTAGTGAGGCCCCCCTGTCCTCCCCAACCTCAGCCCCAAATCCGGGCCCTCCGGTTTCCCCAAGGCTCAGGGTCACCAGGTCCTCACGCCCAAAAATCACAGCCACCGGGCTCACCCACACCCCACCAGAAAGCTGTGGACACGTGACCACGCTTCCCCAGAGTGACAACCACAACCCCGACGAGCCGTGTGGAAATGCCTCAGCACTCGGGGCCGCAAAGAAGGGAAAGTTACGACTTCTCCTGATGAACTCTGAGTAGTGACGGTAACTGCCCGCTCCTCGGGCTCAGGAAAAGCCTAGCCGTTCAAGTCAATCAGAGCCCCAAACACTTTTCAACGACAGGGCCCCCATCAGAAGCCCAACTCTCGGGAGACTCGCCTCTCATTCTGGAGACAGTTACATTCAGAGCCGGCTATGTTTCCAGAAGGAATTTCGGGTCATCTTCAAGACCGCTGCCACACTAGGTCCCGTCACTAGAAACACTTCTCACGCCTTAAGCACGCACTCTTCCCAGAGCCCCCCACCCGCCAGACTCGGGGTTCGGAGGCACAAAGCCTGTGTCAACCGAGGGAAGAGTGAACCCACAGCACAATCAAACCTGCTCCCGGCGAGGGGCTTGTGGGACACAGTCCCAGACTGTGCCTGAGAGAAACCCGCACTTCGCCAGACTCTCTGAGAGCAGAGAGCTCACTGAATGCTTACAAAAGAAAACCCCAGGGACACTGGTTAAGGACAACCTTACAGCTAAAGAAACAAGTAAGCCTTAAAAACGTAAAACTAAAACCACGGATAAATAAGAGATGAGAAGACGCCAGCGGCTCCACCACCACAATCACTGGAACAAGTACCGCTCACTCACTGTAGTCCCTGCTGACGTTCATTTAAATACAGGTGAAAACTTAATTATCAGTGCAAACTCAATCACCGCTGCGCCGGGTTCACTGCATGAACCTGTCAGTACCTTCCACCCCCATCTAGAGCTAAGGGATGCACAAGTTTTCTGCCCAATCCTCATTATCTTAAATAATGGGGGGGCGTGGCTAACTCGAAATTAAGATTCATCTTTTCCATCATTCCATCCTCCGGGAGAACTCATACTTCTCATCTCTCACTGTCCTTTTTCTTGTGGGAATGCTAAAAAGAAAAGAGGGGAGAGTGAACCTAAACATCTCAAAAAAATTCTCAAACACCCTGGAGCGCGCCCAGGAGACCAAGCTTCTCGTTCGGGCACCAACACCGCCTGGCTTCCCGACCTTGGGCGGGTCTCTCCGGGCCTCGGCTTCCCCCAGCTGAAGTCTCAGGATGCCTGCGCTCGGTTCTCCCTTCCAGCACAGGCTCGGACGCATCCCCGGGGTAGCAAAACAGCGAAGACCCCAAAGGGAGCCCCTGGGCGGAGGGACGGGTTTCCACGGGCCCCTGCTGCGGTTTCTGGGGAAAGCAAAGCCCCCGCCCCCGCCCCCACAAAGCCACCGGGCCAACTCCGGGTCACAAACAAAACCTGTTGGCTCAGACTCCTCTAGGAAGGGCCGGCCTCTCCCAGGGCGCTGAGCTCCTGGGGAACCGCCCCGCCGGGAGACAGAGGAAGGGTCTCCTGGAAGAGGCGACCCCACGCACCCGTGCACCCACCCGGTCCAGCCCAGCAGGACAGCCGGGCGGGGTCTCTGCCCTCCCACGCGGAACAAAAGGCAGCTGGAGCCTGGCTCTGCCGCCCCCGTCCCCGCTGTGCCGTGGGGCGCGGGCGGGGAGGGAAAGCCTGGTCCCCGGGGAGGGGAGGGGGCCAGCAGCACCCCGGAGGGGGACCGCCGGCATCCTGGCCAGGGGACCCCTCCCCCGACTCCCGGAGGGAAGGGGCTCCCGGACGGGGGAGGGAGCAAAGTGCCCCGGGAAGGAGGGGCGGGGTTGTTCCAAGCTGAAAGGTAGACGGTGAGGCCTGGAGGGGCTCCCGGATCTGGGGCCGGAACAGGGGGTACCCCAGGCCCCGAGGATGGGAAAGGAAGAGCCCCCCGAAGGGGAAATGGGAGGTCCCTGCAGCGGAATGAGGGGGCCAGACGCGGAGTGGGCCGCGCTCCAGCCGCCGGGGCGGAGCCTGTGGGGAAAGAAGGGGTCCCGCCTGCGGTGCAGACCCCGCCGCGGCGGTGGGGTGCACGCACCAGGGGAGGGGCCGTGCTCTGGGGGCGTCCTCCCGGGGAGGGGGAGGGTCCGCGCCCTGGGCCCGCCCCGGCCCCCGAGCCTCGCGGGCCTCGGCTCACCTGCGCTCCTGCTCCTCCGGGCCGACCCGGCTGCGCCGCTGCGGCCGCCAGTAGCGCTGGGGGGACGGGAGCGACGCGAGCCTGCGGAACCGCCGCCGCCGGCGCCGCCGCGTCCAGCTCCGTTTGACACCCACACACCAGCCAACATGGCGGCCTGGAGGGGGCGCGCCGGCTGCGTGCGCGCGCCCGCCGGCCCCGCCCCCCGCCAGCCCAGGCCCCGCCCCCGCCGGCTCCGCCTTCGTGCCCCGCCTATTCCCCGCCCCCGTCCTCAGGCCCCTCCCCGTCGCCCAGCCTTGGCCCCGCCCCCGAGCCCGCTGGCCCCGCCCGAGCCCCGGCCCAGCCGGGAGCGCCCCTTCACCCAAAGCCTCCCCACCCGCGGAGGGCACCCACGACCCCACGCAGACGACACAGCCCACACCGCGCCCCACAACCTGCGCCCCAGGAGTCTAAGCAACCCCGAAACCCCACACTTGCCAACGACCCCATACCACCGCACAAACCCTGGCAAACCTGAACCCAGGCCCGGAGGGCGGGGCTGCCAGGTGCTGGGGTACGTGGGTACGTGCGGTCACTGCGACCGCTCACTGATGTCCACTTGAGATGTGTCACTAACTTATGTATCTGACCTCAATAAAACCCACACAGGGATTATTCTGAGAAGGGCGGGGTTGTGGCACTGAAAAGGCGCGGCCCGGGGTCACCACCCTCACTCGAGGGGCTTGCAGACCCTCTGAGGCAGGCTCGTGCTTCACAGGTCCTCACTTCCACACAGGCACTGCCCGTTTCTATGGTTCACAGAGTGTTGGCAAGACACCCACTGTGTGCCAAGACCTAGGCGGGAAGAGGGGCGGACCCTGGAGAGGTGCCTGGGATCTCACAGCTGCTCCAGTCGGGGCGGGGTCAGCAGAGACCCCCCCCACCGCACGGTCTGGGAGGGATCTGGGCTTGCTGGGTTGGCACACAGCACCATCCCTGTTGCCTGTGTTCCAAGGGGACCCAGGGAGGCATCAACACGATACCAAGATCTGGTTTCAGGGAAGCCGTGTCCAGAAGTACCAGTCTGCCCTCACTTACCAAGGCCCCTAAGGCAAGTCACTGTCCTTCTCAGGGGGCAGGGGGGGGGAGGTTAGGAGAGATTGAGAGGCCCTAACCCTGCAAATCCACCTGGCCATTATATTTCTTTGAAAAGTCCAACACCGGAGTTCCCGCCATGGCGCAGCAGAAACAACGAATCTTAGTAGGAACCATTAGGTGGCGGGTTCAATCCCTGGCCTTGCTCAGTGAGTTAGGGACCCGGCATTGCCATGAGCTGTGGTGTAGGTTGCAAACGTGGCTCAGATCTGGAATTGCTGTGGCTGTGGTATAGGCAGGTAGCTGTAGCTCCGGTTTGACCCCTAGCCCGGGAACCTCCACACGCCGCAGGTGGGACCCTAAAAAGACAAGGAGACCAAAAAAAAAAAAAAAGGGAGTCCAAAGCCGTTCTAAAAAAAAGTTCTAAAGCCTGGAAACCCCTTCTGAGTTGGCTGGCTGCCCCATCCCACTGCCGGGGGTCCCTTCTCCACCAGGACAGGGATTAAGCCCTGGGGACTGCCTTGAGGCAGGAACCTGAGCTCCCCAAGCTGAACTTGGTCCTCCCTCCAAAGAAGCCCCCTAAACCCTCTTTGTGAGCTCTCCTCTGCTGGCCCTTCTCGGGGCTGCAGGGGAGCTGAGCGGCCCCTGCAATAACAGCCTCTACCCTCAGGGAGCTCGTGGCTTCGGGTGAATTTATGCCAGCACTTAGTGGGCGCCTGGCGTGGGCTTGAACTTTCTGGGATGCTGGTAATGTTGTCTGGCTAAGCCCTTGAAATGTGGCCGCTGCAGCCGAGGAGCTGCATTTTTCAGAGCTTATTTAACTTTAACTGATGAATTTAAATAGCCACGGGTGGCTAGATACAGCCACATGCACAACGCTGGCCCCAAACCTCACCCCAGCCCCCCGGCCAGCCCGAAGGTGAGTGCTGTTCATGTTTGCATGTTACAGGAAGAGTCCAGCGGCTGGGTCACCCAGGCAACATCTGCCTGCAAAGGCCCTTCCCTCCCCCGCCCAGCTCGCGAGCCAGTCCCTGCTGCCGCCGCAGACAAAATGTTTAGGAAACAGAGGACGAGCCAACCCCAGCCCAGGAAGTGAGTTGGAAAGCGGATTCACCGAGCAGACGGAGGCCGGCTGTGGGCTGTGGTGGGGGAGGGCCTCGAGGCCGGAAGACCATTCCCCCCGCCCCCCGCCCCGTGCGAGGTCAGAGGGGACATTCCTGCATTCCTCGAAGTCACGGCCCCTTCCTGCCTTCGGCCTCTCTCTCTGGCCTCACTCAGCTCCTGCTCATGAAGACCCTGAGGGGTCAGCAGCTCCAGCGCCAACTTACAGAGAAGGAAACAGGCAGTACTGGGGTTCAAACCCGGGCCCCGCAAGGAAGCAGCCTTGCAGAGGAGGGTGCTGGAAAAGCCAGATATTTTGCCAGAGCCCAAAGCGGTCCCAGGGCACAGCGCTGGGGCGGGCACGCTATCCGCCGCTCCCAGGATCTGGAGGTCAGGTCCAGATGCCCAGGGGAGGCAGAGTGACCGGGGCTGGTGGGCAGGTGGGGTGGGGGACGGATTTGGAAGCAGAGAGATGCAGCAGGGACGTGTCCGGGGTTAGGGAAGGCAGGCTCCGACAGGGAGGTGCCGCGGGCAGGGAGGGGGTGAAAAGAATCTCCTTGCAAAGATGCAGAAAGAGGCCTCCGGGCTCTTCAATCAGGGTTTGAACTCTAGATTCAAAAGTTTGTCCAGCGGGACGAGCCTATGCTGGGAGCCCCCAAACAGCTATCTGATTTGTTGCTTGACCTGGGCCTGACACTGCTCCTTCCAGGCCTCTGTGTCCCCACCCGTGAAGTAGGAGTAAGGACTCTGCCCAAAGCCCTAGCCCAGTGTTAGCGGTGGTTCTTCTTAAGGTACAGACACAAAGCTAGTCCCCCCACCCCGACCCCCCCAGGGCTGGGAGTCTGAAAGGGCAGAGAGGTCACGAACACTAGCGGAAACTAAAACACTGAAAGCACATAGGAAATCGTAAGAGAAGGGGCTGTGCGAACTCAAAGGAAGCTTCCTTCTGGCTTGTGGGGAAGGAGTGATCAGGGCAGGCTTCCTGGAAGAGGAGGTGCTGGAGTAGGAAACAGTCATAATAACAACAGAGCACTGAGCACTGTGCAGTGCTTTGCAGGGATCATCTCATTTCCTCTTCATAACGATCCTGGGTTTGAGACCATCATTATCCTTATGACTGAGGCTCAGAGAAATGCTTCTATTTGCCTCTGATTACACAGCTAAAAAAATGGCAAAGTTAGAAAACTCAGGCCTGCCTGATGCCAAAGCCAAACTCTTGAAAGGAATCTGGACAGGCTGAAGGGAGATTTCCTCTGCCCTCCAGCCCTCAAGCCTGAGCCAATCAAAGCATCTCTTCTGGTCATAGTGATTGATTTGGGAATGGGCACATGACAAGATGGACCAGAGAGACTGAAGACCAGGACTTCTGTAGAAAGCACTGGAAAAGAGGAGTTTCTCTTCCCATCAGATTGCTGAGCTGGTGCGATATAAGTCTGGGAGAGCCAGGGAGAGAATGGAAGCCAACATAGAAGAGGTGAGAGAGGAGAGAAGACAAATTTCCGCTGATATTGTTTGAGCACCTTGAACCAGCCATGCCTGAAGCTTCCCCAGTCTTTTTAGCACATAAGTGAATACCTCAGTTGGGACTATTTCAATAGAAAATTCAGCTCAGACTGGCTTGAATGATCACTGGAATCAATTGGCTCATTTAACTAACTCTCCAGAGCTAGGGCTTCAAAGTACAATCAAATTTCCAGCTCCATTCCTTTGACATATACCTACTAGGCACATCATAATTTTCCTTGGCTAACGTCTTGACTGGCTGTAAGTTGGCTATAGCCGATCCATGCCTCACATCCATAGCCACAAGCAGTGTTTCTTTCTCCAAACCAGCAAAATAAAACCCAAGACTTGCTCTGATTGGAAAAACTTGGATCACATGCCCATCTCTGAGCCAACGGAAGGGAGTCTGATGAGGAATTAGGGTGATTAGTTTAGGCCCTTCAAGGGACAGTTACAGAGAGTTCCCATGGTGGCTCAGCAGGTTAAGAACCAACGAATATCATGAGGATGTGGGTTTGATCCCTGGCCTCACTCAGTGGGTTAAGGACCCGGCGTTGCCGCGAGCTTATGGTGTAGGCTGCAGCTGTGGCTCGGATCCCGCGTTGCTGTGGCTGTGGTGTAGGCCGGCAGCTGCAGGTCTGATTCGACCCCTAGCCTGGAAACCTCCATATGCCGCGGGTGCGGCTCTAAAAAGAAAAAAAGGAGCGGCCGATTATTGGCTATGCAGAGGAGCAGCAACCCAGGCAGGGGGCAGGTTGAGCAAAGGCCAGGAGGCAGGAAGTCACGGACCAGTAGGGTAGTTTATCTGGACCAAGGATGCATAGACGCAGGGGGTGAGTCAGGAGAGTGGCTGTAAGGAGGCTGGACACACATATTTCCATTGGTTCTGCAGCTGCTGAGAACAGCCCTCCTCACTAGCAGTCCAGAGGCAGGTACATCCCTGGCTGGCCCATGAGAAGGTGCATTGTGATTGGTTCAGGGCTGTACATGTGACCTAAGCCCAGCCAATACGCGCCTTCCTGAGGATTTTAGATAAAACCATCAGGAAAGTGGCCCTCTCTACATTTTTTTTTTTAGGGCCACACCCATGGCATAAGGAGGTTCTCAGGCTAGGGGTACAACCGGAGCTGTAGCCGCTGGCCTACGCCAGAGCCACAGCAACGCGGGATCTGACCCACGTCTGCAACCTACAGCACAGCTCACGGCAACACCGGATCCTCAACCCACTGAGCAAGGCCAGGGATCGAACCCATGTTCTCAAGGATGTTAGTTGGGTTCATCAACCGCTGAGCCACGATGGGAACTCTGGCCCTCCCTACCTCTGAGATTGTGGGCACCAAGAACCATAAAAGCTGAAGCTTTAAGGAGCCCTCAGTCTCCCCACAGAGACAATTCTTAGCACCTCCAGTTCAGATCAGCCCAGAAAAAATCAGAGTTACTGGGTCAGGCTGGTGTCTTGAAAACATCTGCTGTTTCTCAAGCAAAGTTTTCTTTTGACAGAAACCTCAAACTCTTTCATTCCTTTTTCTCTTTCACTCATTCTCTCTTTCTTTTCCACTTCTTTTTCTCTTTGTTCCCTCTCTTTATTATTATTATTTTTTCATTTTATAGGTAGCACCTGCGGCATATGGAAGTTCCCAGGCTGAGGGTCGAATCGGAGCTGCAGCTGCCAACCTACGCCACAGCTGCAGCGACGTAAGATCCAAGTCGAGTCTGCAACCTACACTGCAGCTCATGGCAACACCAGATCCTTACCCACTGGGTGGGGCCCGGGATCAAACGCACCACCTCATTGATACTAGTCGGGTTTCGTTACCACAACTGGGGAACTCATATTACTTTTTTATTAAGTAAACATCTTTTAAAATAATCCTTAAAAAGTGCACACACACCTTCTACAAATACCCGGCCAGTACTTTTCAAAACTGCCAAGGTCATGAAAGACTAAGCAGAGGGGACGGCTCAACGCAAGGCCGCGGCCCACACCTGCTTCTCAGGACCGAGAGGATGGACGGAAGGCCTTCGGTCCAGGGCCCCATGCAGAGAGGGCCGGCTCGCACTCAGGGCACAGCCTTGCTGGAAGAAAGCCACGAGGGCTGGCAGGGCCCGGGGCTGGGGCTGATGGGGACAGCAGCAGGGCACACCGGTCTGTCCGGTAACCTTGCAACAGGCTCCAGACCGGTTCTGCCTCTGCCCACTCCACCCAACCCTCCTTTTCTGAGCCCCTTCTTGCAAAGCTGGGACTCAGGCCGAGACTGGCTTGTACCAGGGGCCGCCGGGCGGCGGGGCACAAACCCAACAGTTTCAAGGCCAGGACTGGGGGAGGCGGGTGACTGCAGAGTCTGGAGCCACTTTCCTCTCTCCCCTCCTTCCTCTGTCCCCTGCTTCCCCAAGCCTCATGGTTCCTAGTCGGATTCCTTAACCACTGAGCCACAGCGGAAACTCCTCCACTTCTTTCTTCAGTCCAAAGGAAATAAGAGTTGAGGACGTAACGCAAATATTATTATTTGTTACAAATAGGCTCATCTGACAGGCACGGAGCAGAAAGCTGAGAATGAAATTGCATCTCCATTCTTTGCGGCGGAGCGGCTGGACGAGCCACCCACACACGCAGACAGGGGGCAGGAGGGGCGAGCTGGCTGCTGGGACCTGCCAGCCGCTCCCAGGCCTCTCCCTGCGGCAGCCTCAGCTTCCCGCGCTCCCCGCTCCCCACGCGCGCGCGGGACCAGGTCACGGAGCCCCGGGTGGTGCGAGGGGCCGCTCCAGCGCCGCAGCGACTCCCGTCTGGGCTCCTCTGGGCCTGCAATGCCCCATCCGACCTCGGCGCTTGCTGTTCCCTCTGCCTGGAGCTCCCCCTCCGCCCCCAGGCTCCGCCTGCAGCCGGCCTGGCTCAGCGCTGATAGGCTGTAGGATCCGTGGGCGTCTCCCCTGGGAGCCCCTTTGCTGACTGCCACGAGCATGGTGGCACCTGCCCTGGGGGTGACCGCGACAGTGTAGGTTCCGGTTCCTGCGGTCCGGCAGCTTCTGGTGGGAGGGCTGGGGCCAGCCTTCCTCGCTTGTGTCTCCCCCTGCCGGGTTCCGGCCCCGGGGCGGAACGTCGAGTGTTCTGAGACTGAGCCCAGGGGCAACTGACTGCGGCCGGCCTGAGAGGTGGTCCCGGCCACACCCACACCGGGCAACCTCACAAAGAGGACAGATTTGGGAGCCGGGTCCAGTCCCCAGCCCCAGCCCCGCACAGGGATTCTCGGGGCCTTGGCTTCCTCACCACAGTTGGCAAGGGTCGCTGGGGAGACCGAATGAGATGTGGGGGCCCTAGGCCCCTCCAAGGACTCTGCACCACACTTGAAATCCAATCCAGAGGCACCCCGCCCTGCCCCCCGCCACCCACACCCGGACGCCCTGCCCCCCGCTACCCACACCCGGACGCCCTGCCCCACTACCCCCAGCCTGTGTCTGGAGTATCCCTAAGAGGGCACCCTCCGCCCCGCCTTCCCTGAGGCTTGAGCTCCAGCTGCCCTGCGGGGGGGGGGGGGGGACCCAGGCTCTGTAGCCCCAACACCCCCCACCAGCTGCGAGACTGCGGGCCACCTGCAAACCTCGCCAGCATCTTGCACCTGTGAAGCGAGGTGTGAAGGGTCTGCTTCCGGGTGACCGGGTGACCGGAGAGGGCAAGGATGGAGCAGGCGGCAGAGGCCACCTCCTCTGGGCAGGGCCGCGGCACGGAGTTGGTGTGACGCCCACAGACACACCGCCACGGCAGCCCCTCTCCTGGGCCCTTTCTTCACTATCGTCTCATTTAACCTTCACACCAACCCACGTGGAAGGCGCCCCTGTGATCGCATGTCACCGAGGAGGAAACGGGGGCCCAGGAAGGTGAGGGACACAGCTAGGAGGTGGCAGGCTGGGGACCGGGGCCCAGAGGCCGGGCTACTTCCTCTCCCTCCACAAAGCGGGGACGGGGCGGGCGTCGCAGTGGGTGCTCAGGCACGGCTGGGGACTCACCAACTGGGTGTCTGCGTTTGGCGCCCCCAGAAGCCCACCAGGACCCAAACAGAAGTTGTTTCTTTGGACATGGCCCCAAGAATCACCTTTAGGGACATGGGGAAATGAGAAGCCCAGAGCCGTGGGTACCAGACATGCCCCTTTTACTGTGTGGTCCTGGCCCTGCCGCCATCCCTCTCTGAACCTGAGTTTGTTTTTCTCAAAAATAGGGATGCCAGGAGTTCCCTTCGTGGCTCAGTGGTTAACGAATCCAACTAGGAACCGTGAGATTGCGGGTTCGATCCCTGGCCTTGCTCAGTGGGTTAAGGATCCAGCGTTGCCATGAGCTGTGGTGTAGGTTGCAGACGCGGCTCAGATCCCGCGTTGCTGTGGCTGTAGTGTAGGCCAGCAGCTACAGCTCCTGTTAGACCCCTAGCCTGGGAACCTCCATATGCCACGGGTGTGGCTCTAGATAAGGCAAAAAGACCAAAAAAAAAAAAAAAAAAAAATAGGGACGCCAGCCTCAGCGTCCCAGGACAGGTGGGATGAAACCCAAGACTGAGAAAGGTCCTGTCTGGGCTCCCAGCCCAGGCTCTAGGAAACAGAGCCCCAGCGAGGGCTCTGTGGGTGCAGAAGCCACAGGAGGCAGTCTCAGCAGCCAGGCTGTCACCGCAAGGGCCCTGGAGAAACCACATCACGGCCACCACAGGCTCCACCGTCCCACGGCGGTTTCCGCTGCTGCCTCCCCAGGGCAGCGTCTCCTGCCAGCAGCTGGCTGTCCCCTCCGTCAGCACTTGCCCAGGGGAGGCCCAGCACCGTTCCTGGAGGCTGTGCAGCGGTCACAAGCCAGGGAGACACCTGTGGCTGGGTTCATGTCCCTGCACTCCACCACCGGTGACTCCGGGCAGGTCACGTCCCTGCCCCAGTCCTCAGCGGCCTCTTGAGGACTGTCCAGCAGCCGGGCCTTCCTGCAGTCTCTTGACTTTCAACCTTTGCACTTGTGGTTTCCTCCGTGGGAACTCCTTTCCACCTCGTTGCTTAAGGAACCACTGGTCTTGCTTCAGCAGTCTTGCAATGCCCTCTGGGGCAGCGAGCCCCCACGGGGCACTTCCCTCGGACTAGCACCGTCGCCCTTCACCTCCGCCCTCTCCTCTTCCTCAGTAGCCCTGAGCCCAGGCTGTGAGGGGATATTTACTCCTTAGCCTCCTCCTCTGACTCCCCCACTGCAAACCCTGTGAACGCACAGACTGCTCTCGCCTCCTGCCAAACCTCAGGGCCTGGCACAAAGCAGGTACTCAATAAATGCTTTTTTTTTTGTCATTTAGGGCCACACTGGTGGCATATGGAGGCTGTTCCCAGGCTAGGGGTCTAATCAGAGCTACAGTTGCTGGCCTACACCACAGCCACAGCCACATCAGATCCAAGCCGCGTCTGCGACCTACACTACAGCTCACGGCCACCCTGGATCCTTAAGCCACTGAGCGAGGCCAGGGATCAAACCCACAACCTCACGGTTCCTAGTTGGATTTGTTTCCACTGCGCCACAACGGGAATGCCAATAAATGCTTGTTGAATAAATGAATTATTGCCTGAAACACTCGTCTTTGGTCAATTCCTTGGTCTTCTGGCCCAGACTTAAATGTCACCTTCTCCAGGCAGCCCTCCCTGATTGCTCCCCAGATTCCTCTTCTGGGTTTCCAGAATCTCCCCAACATTTTTCTCAGTCGCCCTGCCTGGTGAGTGCGGCCGCGCAGTTACCAGGAGCCCAGTTACCGGCCTGCAACCCGGCCTCCTTTTCCCCAGGGAGAGGGGAAGAAAGCGCTAGAGAGGAGGGAGGAGACGAGGACCCTGTGGAAGGCTCCGATGTCGGGGGCGGTGCACAGGGAGCCTGGAGCGGAAGGCCAGCGCCGGCTAGTGAAGCAAGGCCCTCACCGGAAGTAGGTGGGGGAGGGCCGGGAGGGCTGTGGCCTGGGGGGGAGGGCCGGGAGGGCGGTGGCCTGGGGAGGGGGTGCTGGTATTTCCTGAGGCCGCCCGGAAATGCCTGGGCCGACCTGGGGCGCAGGGAGGGGGCGGCTGGGGAGGTCCGCGCCCTCCCTCCACGCCCGCCTGCCGGGCTGAGGTCACCGTGAGCCTGGCAGTCACGGAGGGGCTATATTCAACACAGAGGAGGAAACAGGCCCAGAGGGCCAGCGGGTCACACTGCCTCCAGGGCCCAGGCTGCGCCCTTCAGCCCACCTGTCCCAGCCGGGAGGGCCTCAGAACTGGAGCTGCAAAGGGAGGTGGTGGCCCGGCTGCTGGGTCAGCAGATGCCAGCTCCCGGCACTGGCACATCTCAGACACCCGCAGAAGGCAGCTGACGGTGCCCCATCTCACACTGGAGGGAGACCCAAGAGGGAAGCAGAGTCCACCCTGGGCTGGACCGCTGCTGTCTAAGCTCAAATCGGGTCATGCTGCCCGTGGTTGGAGGACCTCTGGCTAAGCTGCCTTGCTTCTCTGGCCTCCGTGCTCTCCGCTGCGAGGGGAATATGCCTGGGCCAAGCTCAGAAGACTGCGGTGAGGAATACGTTAATCCATGTAAATCCCTGTTCGAGAGTTCCCATTGCAGCTCAGCAGTTAGGCAACCTGACTAGCATCCATGAGGTTGCGGGTTCAATCCCTGGCCTTGCTCAGTGGGTTAAGGATCCGGCGTTGCCGTGAGCTGTGGTACAGGTTGCAGACGTGGTTCGGATCCCGCGTTGCTGTGACTGTGGTGTAGGCCGGTGGCTACAGCTCCTGTTAGACCCCTAGCCGGGGAACCTCCATATGCTGCAGGTGTGGCCCTAGAAGACCAAAAAAAAAAACAGTTGGGGGCACATACTATGTGCTCAATAAATGCTGGCTATTATATTAGGGAGACGCTCAGGCCTCCCCACCTCCAAAGGAAGTCTCTCCTGTTGACTTTTACCCTCCACACATTCCTGCTCGGCCTCTCCTTTTCCTACCTCTTCTGAGTCCTATCAAATATGCATCTTTTATAAAGTTAAGAATGTGTTTGACTACGAAAAAAAACAAAACAGAAAACAGATCGTGGTGGCTCAGACAAATAGGAGTGCCGTTCCCCCATCCCAGGGAGCTTGGGGATCAGCTATGGCCGCCACTACTTTACCAGGCCAGTGATGTCAGGGTTCCTATCTCTGAAATGTCTTGGCTCTTCTCTTCTGCTTGCAAAATGGCTGCTACTGCACCTGGCATGCATCTGCATCCACATTTAAGATAGGAAGGAAGAGGGATGGTTATGTTTAGGGCCAACTGAAAGCTTTTTTTTGTTTGTTTTTTTTGGCTTTTTAGGGCTGCACCTGAGACATATGGAAGTTCCCAGCCTAGGAGCTGAACTGGAGCTGCAGCTGCCGGCCAATGCCACAGCCACAGTAACCCAAGAGGGAGCTGCATCTGAAACCCACACCTCAGACTGCAGCAACACCGGATCCTTAACCCACTGAGTGAGGCCAGGGGTCGAACCCGTCCTCCTGGATACTAGTCTTGTTCATTACTGCTGGGCCCTGACGGAACTCCACTAGTTGGATTCTTCACCCACTGACCCACAGAGGGAACTCTAGCATTTGTCCCTTTTATCGTGAAGAGACTGTATTTCTCAGAACCTCCGCCTCCCCCAACGAAAGACTCCTTAGGGAGTTCCTGCTGTGGTGTATGGGGTTAAGGATCCCACTGCAGTGGCTTGGCTCACTGTGGAAGTGGCACGCTTTGATCCCTGGCCCAGGGCAGTGGGTTAAGGATCCCATATTGCCGCACTTGCGGCTCAGATTCAGTCCCTGGCCTGGGAAATTCCATATGCTGCAGGTGTACCCCCCAAAAAAAGAGAGAGACTCCTAACTGGCCAGAACGGTGTCACGTGACTACTCCCCAGTGCAAGGGAGACTGGGAAAGCGAGTCATTCCTCTTTTCCATTCTCTTAAGTGGAAGGCAGCAGGCAGGGGGGTTGGGGAGGTGACAGGTGAGCCAGACAGCCCTCCCCCACCTCCCCCCAGCGCCCCGCTCCCTAGGCCGTGCTGTCCATCCTCCTCACCCATCGGCCACCCCGCTTCCGTTGCTCCTTGGAAACCAGAAGCTCTGACAACTCTCGGCCTGCCTGCACGTCTGCAGGCAGCAATGTGCCGACCCCAAGCAGGGCCCCCCTGTAGGCAGGACGTGACCTTCCGCCTCAGTCTCCACTGCTCCCTAGCATATCATAGTGACCACCTCACACAGTCCTATTTCTCGTTGGTGTTGGAATCTGCGTCCCTGAGTTAATATATTTACTTTCTCCTCCCTGACCTTATTTCAGGGAGCTAATACACAAAACATCCCTTTTAGGTATTTCCTAGGTGTGTAGCAAAAAGTTGCCTTTAACCACAGACCCCAGGCACCCAGTTCCTCTCCTTACGAATAAATAATCAATTCCTTATTAAAATTTTATAGGAGGAGTTCCTGTCATAGCTCAGCAGTTAACAAACCCAACTAGGATCCATGAGGACGTGGGTTCGATCCCTGGCCTCGCTTTGTTGCAGGTGTGACCATAAAACAGCAAAAACAAAAACCTCTATAGATATTTGATGCATATATAGGCAAATCTACCTGTATTTTTTCTCCTCACAGCCCCCCTTTTAGTGCCAGTGTGGGCATATACCATGCATTCTCTGCACTTAGGTTTTTTTTTTTTTTTGCTTTTTAGGGTCGCACATGCAGCACATGGAGGTTCCCAGGCTAGGGGTCTAACAGGAGCTGTAGCCGCCGGCCTACGTCACAGCCACAGCAACGCCAGATCCAAGCCACGTCTGCAACCTACACCACAGCTCATGGCAACACCAGATCCTTAACCCACTGAGCAAGGCCAGAGATCGAACCCACAACCTCATGGTTCCTAGTAGAATTCATTAACCGCTGCGCCACCATGGGAACTTCTGCACTTAGGTTTTGTATTTATCCCCCATTGCCAATATCTAACACGCTCACTCAGAGATGGCCTCCTGTGAGCACACAGGCACCCTCTTCATTCCTTTTTCTGGCTGCAGAGCAAGTCCCCCCACCCCGCTCTGGCACCCTTCTCTGTCCTTCACAGAGCGGATCTGATAATCGTGCCAACCACAGAGGACAGCGGGAAAGTCTGGGAGCACTGCTCTTTGGCCTCGGGGTCTGGGAGACCAGTTCATCACCCGCTCTGCTGAATGTGAGGCCAGAGTTTCCAGGACCCGGAGACACAGGCACCCAAGTGGAGCGCACGGCAAACCAGCCGTCAAGGGCTTCATGTGCATCGTTTTACCCAATCCTCACAGCGAGCTTCTAAAGGAGGTGCCATCGAGCATCCTCGTTCTGTCGAAGGAGAAACCAAGCACAGAGCAGTGAGGTGACTTGCCTGGAGTCACACAGCGGACAGTGGCACGTACAGCTTGGAATTTAACTCACTGCTGCCCCGCCAGTGCCAGAGCCCAGGCGGCCGGCACCATCCCCTGGTCCGGGGTTGACTGCCCACAACCGCTGAGCAGTCCCCGGCTGCCTAGGAGGAAAGGTCCGGGTCACTCTGCCTAGGAGCAAATGTCTGGAGCCACATTTGTCTCTGCGCTCATAGCAGGACCAAGTTTAAGATCTGTTTATCTGTGGTATGTGGCTGAGGCATTCAAGGGACCTTAGGGACCCAGAGGATCTGGAGCCAGACTGTTCCATCCCTGCTGTGTGGCTCTGGACAAGTCACCTCCCTCTCTGAGCCTCAGGCTTTTCACCGATAAAAGGGGACCAGTAATTGTGGCATAGCTGGGGGATTAACTTATCTAATAAATACATACAGCACTTAGGAAAGATCCCGGAAGATGGAAACACCACCAAAAAAAAAAAAAAAAATTATCATTTTCATCGTCACCATGGTCAACACAGTCCCTGCAAGCTGTTGCGGCGGAAGGCGGGAGGGACACCCAGGGAGCCAGTCCTTCCCGCTGGCCTTGGACCCAGGACCGGAAGGAGCCGCATCAGCTCCCTGGGCTCCGCGTGGTCCCAGAAGATCGCCGCCCGCGGTCGGCCGAGGGGTGCGTTCCCCCAGCCTGGAGAGCCCCCGGGCCCCCGCCGCACCTCCACCTGCACCCCCGCCCTTCTCCAGCCCCACCACCGGCTCAGTGCTCAGGGCACAGTAAAACAATCACCGCCCGGGAAGCCTGCCCTCATCGCGCTTCCCTCCGCAGGCGGGTCAAGATCCTCCAGCTCCAGGAAGGCCGCTCGGGCCGGGACTCCCCGCCCCACCCAGCGTCGATCCTCAGCCGCTTCTCCGCCAGGTCAGCCCGGCCGCCCGCACGGGCGCCAAGGCGCGTCGGCAGCGCCCTCTGCCGGCGGCTCGCAGATCACAGCGCCCTGTACCCGCCCGGGCCGCTACCCCGCCCGGGTTCCCGACGGGGACCGGGGTCCAGGCCACCCAACCAGACCGGAAACAGGCAAGAGCGTCCGAGGGCCTGGGCCTTAGCCCACAGACCTTGCCCAAGCCCCTGCCCTGCCCCCAGGTCACCTCAGCACATCGCTGCCCTCTCTGAGCCCGTTTCCCCGTCTGCAAAACGCACCTCCCAGCTACCTTCATCTCCGGAGCACCTGCCCGCCCGTGCTTCGCACTGACCCGGGTCCTGAGAATTCAGCACAGCCGAGGACGGGCAAAGTCGCCGCCTCGGGACCCAGACAACGCAGCTATAAAGACAGAGCGGGTGGGGGCCCGAGCGCGGCCGAGGTGACGCTTCGGGTCGGATGCCGGAGGCAAGGCCGTCGGAGCCCCGCAGGAGGGGGCTGCCGGGGAGGCGGCCGCTCACTGGCCGCAGCGTCTCTCCTTCCAGTTCCCCGCGGCGCCTCGGCTGCTTCCTCCTCCTCTCGCCGGCCAGTTACTGTCCGGGCGCCCTCCGCCTAAGCGGAAACACGTTCCCCGACCCAGCGCACCCACTGACCTCCCGGCGTCGGAGAGCCCCGGACTGCCTCTTGCTCGGGGAACAAACGCATCCTCCTCTCACTTGCAGCGCCTGACCGCAGGCAAATCCCGTTGGCTGCAAAGTACCGCGACCCTGAGCCACGCCCGCCCTCCTCCGGCCCGCAACAGCCTCCACCTGGACCAGGCGGTGTCCGCCTCACCCGCCTCCTTCCTCCACCTGTGTCCCCGGTCCGATGAC
>PVHT021183615.1:0-17352 GCA_004024745.2 Catagonus wagneri
CCCCCACTCCCACCCCTGCTGCTCCCCCCCTCCCTACCCGGACTCCGGGGGCACCGCCGGGGGACAGACACCCAGCAGGTAACCCCGGCCTGGCTCGCCCTCCCTTCTCGGATTTTCCTCCACACCCTCCCGGCTGACCCCTTTCCCCGGTTCCGTCTGCCCGTTTTCCCCGGCCTTGCCGCTTTCCCCCGGCCCTCCTCGTTCCATCTCCCCGACTCGGGCTGGTTACCCGCCGGCCGCGCCGCCGTCTCGTGCAGCCCGACTCCTTCCCTTCGCCCGACAGCCTGTGCGTCCCAGGTCTGCCCGCGGCACCTTTCGGGGCTCTGTCTCGTTGCTTCTCCTAGCTTTGCTTTCCTTCCGACCTGTCCCCTGGGGCTCTGAGGAAGGAGGGAGTCCCTGTCCTTTTCTCGCTCCCCCAGTTCCCCGCCCCCCAACTCTGGCCCCCTTTCTCCTCTAGCAGTCTCTAGGGGTGGGGAGAGAACCGGAATTTGGGGGGCCCTCTGGAGGGGCAAGGGGCTGTGTGTCGTGGGGGAAAGGGGCTGCGAGTGTGTGCGGGGTGGGGGCGGGGGCGGTTAGAGACCCGGCTGCCTCTCTGTTGTCCCTTTAAATGGCCCTCACATTTCTGGGGACTCGTGGGGGGGAGATGGCAAGCCGCCTGCCTGGGGGGCAGGGCCCTCAGTTCATCCACACCATCGGGGTGGTAATGATTTAAAGGGACAGCCTCGGTGTGGCCGCTGCCACCCTGCGCCAGCGGGAGGGGGAGCCGGAGCCGGCAGGCCATGTCTGGGGAGGCTTGGCTGGCGAGCAGGGCATTTGAGGCTGAATCTCTTGTGAGGCCTGCCAGATCTGGGACGGTGCTGCAGCTGGGACCTGCAAGGAGGGGTGACAGCCTGCCTGGGGGGGCACTCAGCCCGGGCCTTCTCCAGGGCCCCACCTTTGGGTTCCTGGACTCCTTGGCCAAGTATCCATGAGTCTAAACTACAGAGTCTCTTGGCCACCAGTGGGGGCCACTGGCAGGTCTGCGGGTCAGCAGCCTGGCCTGGGCACATTGGAGCTGGCCCTTCAGCTTTCCCTTTTGTTGTTTGGCTCTGCGCACAAGAAAGCCCCGGCCCCTCCCCCAGCTCCCCCTTCCCGTCCACATGCCCCCCCAACCCCACCACCACACACACCCACCCCAGCTGTTGGACAGATGAATTACAGCCTCCGGCTTGGGGCCAGAGCTGGTGAGGGATTAAAGCTCTGGGGCTGGCCCTTTAAATGGCTGTTGGCCCCTCCCCCACCCTGCTGTCCAGACACCCCATTACATACCCCACTGACCCCCTTGGCTGCCCCTCACTCCTCCTCTTAGTCTGTCCTAAGGCCTGCCACTCCCCTCTCTGTAGGCTAGACCCTCCCCAGCTTCCCTTTATCCGTCAACACAACCACATACACAAATGCTACAGACTACACACACACACATGCACTCTCACTCACTCCC
The DNA here is from genome assembly GCA_004024745.2 of Catagonus wagneri. Classification (NCBI taxonomy): domain Eukaryota; kingdom Metazoa; phylum Chordata; class Mammalia; order Artiodactyla; family Tayassuidae; genus Catagonus; species Catagonus wagneri. Next base: position 1,478 of record PVHT021183615.1, read on the forward strand.
TGGTCTCACATTCTGAGCATCCCTGTCCTGGAGGGATCCAGCCTCAAGCTCCCTTCTCCAGCAGAAGGAACTTGCCTGCCTGGCCTCTGTAGCCTGCAGCTGACCACTATGGCCAGGTGAGGGGCCTTGCATGGGTCAGAAATAGCACCTCCCTGGGGGCAATGTCATCAGCGGCAGAGGCAGCTTGCAGCACATTGCATCATGGAGGCTGGGGGCTGGGGGCCTGAGTCTCTAGGGGCAGGGGGAAGGATGGGGGCTGGAAGGCCGGAAATGGAGAGGCTAGACTGGGACCCAAGTGTCTGGGTCCTTAAGGGCAGAGAACTATGGCTAAGTGAGCAGAAAACCTAGGTCCCTGAGGAGTGAGTCTGAGGTAAGGGCAGACTTAGGTCTGACCACTACATGGACACCTGGTTCTTGGCCCTTAGACCTAGACACCTAGCTTCTTGTGTCTCAGAGTTGGGAGGGGAAGGAGTGTGCCCCTATCACCTTCTTGGGCCACATAGAGGAAGGATGTGATGGGGAAACAGGATATGGCCTTGAGGGGTGGATAGAAGGGAGGCTTGCAGCAGAGGCCACTTCCAGACCCAGGCCCAGAGTCACAGTCCTTGCTAAGGAGGAAGGTTCCTCCCTGCTGGGCCCGTTCATCTCGTCTGGCCACCTGTGCTGCTCACCAAGACCTGCTTGCACCTGCCTGGGGGAAAGAGAGGGGGCAGAGTCCACAGGGTGGGGTTGACTGGTGGCTTGATATGGTTAGGGAGGCAGCAGAGCTGAAGGAAGAGTTTCTGTGAACCTGAAGCCAGGACTGAAGCTGATTTGGGTGCAGGGATCAGAGGGAGTAGGGGCTACTCTGAGACCAGGGACTCTCAGCAGGAGGGTCCAGTCAGAAGAGGGATCGTGGGTTGGGTGTCCACTGTGGACTTAACACGGATGCTATGGCATGTTCCCCTCACTCCGTGGTCTAGGCTGCTTCCTAAAGGGAAAGCCTGGAGGACCACTTTTGGGTGGCGCTTCCTGGTTGCCATGGAAACAGATTCTCCCATCTCCTCTGACCATCAGTAATGGGACAGGAAAATTCTCCAGCATGGGAGATCCCACCTTTAATTGGCTTTTTTCTTTTAGGTTCCCCCAGGCACCATGCCAGCCCGGTAGTACCACCCACCTCTACCTGCTGTGGTCTGCTGCACCCCGCTGTTGGGGCATTGGTTCCAATGAGACGGGGCACACCAAACTCCATCTGGTAAGTCCTGCCCCTGGGCATGCATCCCGCCTCCCCAGCAGTCCAGCTCTGCACCACATACATGAAGGATTGGTATGATCTAGATCATGCCCACTCCTCAGAATGGTCCAGTCCAACTCTGAGCATCCCCACCATGTGGTTTTTGAGTGGTTCAGCTTTTTCTGGTTTATGATTCTCCCTTCTGTTGCCTATGAATGGTTCATCCCTGTACTTCACCAGCCTCTCAACTACCACCAAAAAAAAAAAAAAAACAACAAAACTCCCCGCCCCTCCCCCAGGTGCTTATTGAATTGAATTAAGCTACGGTTTGCAAGTTGGAAAGTTGAGATGAGGTATCTTGGAGGGATTTTTCTTAGAATGGGAAGGGCTTTGCCCTATAAGAGTTGTCTAACAGCCTGGCTTATGGAGGGTGATCGGAAACTGATTTGGAGAGATATTGGAGGCCATTGTCACAAAAACCTGCTGTTGCCATGGCAATCTTGGCACCCCACCTCTCCTAGATCCGTTTCTGTTGTTCCTTTCTCTCCTTGCTGCACCACAGCATTTGCCTCCTAATCCTAAATCTTACTCCAGCTTCCCTCTCTCCTTCTGCCGGTTCTCTACCAGAGGCTGTGCTACATCCCATCTGCCATTCTTCAGAAAAGGAGAAAAGATGATACCTAAGCCAGGGACTTAAGTTCCCTGAGTGTGTGTTGCTCTTTTCCACTACTCATAAGTTTTGAGTGGGACTGTTTTCTTCTATGTATCTCTCACTGTTTGGCAAGATGGTTTGCACATTGGGGTGCCTCAGTGAAATTGCGCTGAATGAGTGTGTTAACTGAATGAGCTTCATGGCCAAGAAACTGATGGCTTCTGAGATCTACTGCATAGCCTCCCACCCACACCTTCTCTAGAGGACATGAGATTTTTAGGGTGGTAATGTGGGGTAGAGGTGAGGGGCAAACTGACCCAGGAAATGCCCTGTGAGTATAAAACCAACAGAGAGTAGGACAGAAGCATTATATAAGAATGGTAAGAATACAGCTCAGGAAAGAAGCCTAGCTATTCCTCTCTCTTGCAGAATGATCTTGACCAAGTTATATAAGCTCTCTGAGCCTCAACCTCCTCATCTGTAAAATGGGGCAATGTGAGTACAGCCTACATCAGATTTTGGAGGGGAGTTTGAAAAATGTACATAAAGTGCTTATTAACACAGTACCTGGCATGTAATAAGCATTCACTAATTGGTAGCAGTGATCACAATGGGAGCCACAGGGAGCTGTGAGGATAAATAAGCACTGATGTTGAGGAATCCGACAGAATTTAATGGAAGGCAGACTTCCAAATACTTGACTCAAACAGAAGGATCACTGATCCAGCAAGACGTCAGGATTCAGGGGAGTGAGGGGAGCAGTCAGCAGGGTCAGCCTGCCCCAGCGTTTTCCTGACTGTTCAGGAACATGAAGGCAAACACAGAAGGGCATGTGCAGAGACACACGTGATCATGCAAGTGATGCAGAGGCAGTCCCAGACAAAAGACCGAGACATGAGCCAGGCAGACACACAGACAGAGACAGCCCCTCGGTGTCTTGTAGACAGGCATAATGACAGGAACGCGTCAGACACAGGCACTGAAGGAGACAAGATGAGCAGATATGCAGGTGCACACGGAGACAGACACCAGGACCCACACACAGCCGACCTTGTCAGACAGACTGGTGAACACAGCGGTCCAGTCAGAGGCAGACACAAGGCTCGCAGTGACACATAGCGGGCTGGGGCCGGCACTGTCACTCCTCGATGGGGGGCGGGGAAGGGCCAACAGCGGGGGAAGGCTGGGGAAGGGAATCCCGAGCGGGCGGCCTGCCCAGGGTGGCTGAGTCACAGCCGAGCCTCAGCCGGCGGCCCTCCCCTCCGCCTCCCCCTCCCCTAGGTAAGAAGCGAGCCTGTAACCCCTCGCTTCCACCAGGCAGAACTGGGCCTGGCCGGGAGCGGGATGCGGTGGTGTTCCCGGGCGGGTCCCACCTCCGCGCGCGTGCCCCGGGCTTGCCGACCGCCTGGTGGGTAATACTCAATCAGCGGGGGCTTGTCTTCGGCCGGCGCGTGAATTGCGTGCGCACGTCTGGCCCTTCATCCCGCGCGGCGGGAGCGGCTCGCGGAGGGGCTTCTCCGCCTCAAGTAGAGAGAGAGTTAAGTGGGTGTGATGGATAGAGTGGGTCTCTCCGGGCTCGAGGGGGAGGGGGGAGTCGGTTAAAGTCCCGTAGTCCAGAGCCCGGATGGAGGGGGCGGAGCTGGGTTTAACCGGGAGTGCCCGGATGGAGGGGGCGTGGCCTCGGCAGGAGAAGAATTAACCCTTTCTGAGCTGCTGACTCCCAGGATTGTGGGTGCGACGGAGAGGTTGGAATGCCTGCCCGAGAAATATACCCAGCCTGGCTTAGGCCCCGTGCGTCTACTTCTCATCTGTTTCCGAGGAGTCTGGGGGTATCTGTCTTTGTGCCTGCCGGTGATTGTCCCCTCCCCTTGGTTAGTACGGACTCCGGGAGTCGGGGAAGGCTATTCCTGTCCCAGAGCGAGAGTGGAGGTAAGAGTGGACCGCGCGAGCCGGCGCGCCGGGGGAACAGGTGTGAGCGCGGCGTCGGGGCTGCCCGGCGCAGGGAGGGGCCGTCGTAGGGGAAGACGAGAGGGGAAATTCCGCGGGACCTGTGGGGAGCGGTGTGTGGGCTGAGTTGTGTCTGCCTCTGATTGTGTGTGTCTGCGTGTGTTCGGGGAGGCGGGGGCTGAGTCAGTGGCAATAGGGGAAGGTTTTCTCGGTGACTCACGCTCCCCCACCTCAAGCCTGAATCAGACCCCGAGGGAGGGCTTTGTAACAGGAGGCGGGTGGGAAGTCAGGCGTCTGGGTCCCGGGTGGGGACAGAGATCCGAAGTGGTTGGCGATAGTGAGTGTCTGGTGTACATGAAGTTTTTGTCCTCTAGTGAGGGCTGCTGTATTCCGCGTACCGGCGTAGGGGTTTGTGGATAGAGGTGGAAAGGGGCTGGAAGACGGTACTCGCTGGTTTAGGGAAAGCTGAGTCAGTTCCCCGTGGGAAAGGGGAAGTGGTGGAGGGGAAGTGTCATCATCGCAGAAGGGGAAGCTGCATTTCCTGGTAACTGGCAGCGCCCTCAGCACCACTTCCCAAGTGAGGATCTGTTCCTCTGGTGCCTGAACCCCTAGTTTCCCCGTTTCCCCATTTCCCCATGTCCGGTCTGTGCCCGGGACTTGGGTGGGGTAGGCGGCCGGGGCTACCCTTGATCGCACTTAAGCGCCGTACTTGGCCCAGGGTTTGGTAACTGACAAAAAGGCTGTTCGGTGAGGAGAGTGAGTTCTGACCGAAACTCCGCGTCGACCGCGGAGAGTGTCCGCAGAGCCCAAGCGCCTACCGCGGCTCACCGGGGAGTGGCACGCTGGGACCTGTAGGGTCCAAGCGATTGCGTGCAAGCGGACGACCTTGCCCTCCGGAGAGAGGACTGTTTTCACCAGAAACTCGCCTGCCCTTGTGGGCTGGGTGGAAATTTCCCCACAGCGCAGACTTCTCTAGGCGAAGGCAAACTTTCCAGCCGCCCCCAGCCCCTGGTGGCGCGCTCTCCCCCGGCTTCCTGCCCGGCACTAGCTCCAGCTGGAGCGCTGGCCCCGCCCCCGCCGCTTTGTATTCTACTCTCGCCTCTCGCAGCTCTTTGTACTCTAGACTCTCAATGGACAGATCCCGGGAGCGGAGCCGGCTTCCTACCTGCGAGGACGCTGGGTAGGAGAGGAGGAGGCGCGGGGACCGATATCCTGGGCTCAGAGAGGCGAGAAGGAAGAACTGGGGCTAAAAGGAAGGTGCCCAGGACGGGGAGCGCTGCTCCCATCATGGGTCGAACCACCACCGACGGGAAGGGGGGGGTGGGGGCGTGAAGGAGGAAGTGAAACGGGTTCTGGCTTCTTTAAGGGAGTGGGCGGTGAGAGTGGGACAAGGGTGATGTCACCGCCTGGCGGGCCCCGCCCTCTTCCCTCCCGAAGGACCCCCCCCCCCCCGCGCTGTACTCTTACACACGCCGCTTCCGCTGCGCAAGTGGCCACGTCACGGGCAACCCCCGAAATCCCCCCTCCCTTGGGGGGCGGGGGCCACGTGGGCCGTGGGGAACCGCGTGGCCCCGGCGGGGAAGGGCATAGAGGATACGGGAGCCACGCGAGAGGGGCCACTAGGGACCGCGGTGCGCGACTTCTCAAAAGTTGGGGACTAGAGGGGGGTTTTGGTCGGAGGGGTCGGTTGGTATTGAAGATCTACAGAGCCAGGACAAGTGGAGGAGCTGAAGGAACTGGGTATGAGGCTGGGGGCCGGACCATGGTTTGGGATGGGAGGCAGACATGGGGGTGCTCAGACCGCGGCGCGGGTGGGTTTGGGTGCCTTAGAAGTCGCCGTGAGTGGCCAGCCCTAAGCAGTTCCTTAACGGGTGGGGAGGTCAGACACTGGGCTAGGTGAAGTGAGGAAGGGAAGCGACGCCTGTGTCGGCCTTGTGGGTCTGCCAACCGTCGGTCTTAGGGGGCGGGGTAGGGGACGTCGCTGGCGGTCTGGCGGGGACCACTGGCAGCTCTGTAGGCGCACGGTTCTTGCGGGTAGCTCCGTGCTTCAGGCCAGCGGGAGCGTGCGTGCGACTCCCCGCCTTCACCCGCAAGACTCCCAGGCCCCGCTTGCCTCACCGGGCCCAGTGTCAGCTGGGAGTTGGAGACCCTAGGTGGGAGGCGCGGGGTCACGCCGGGGTCACCCCGGGCCGAGCCCGTCTGACCGGCTCCGCCGCCCCTCCTCCCCCGGCCGCCGCGGGGCTAACCTCTCTCCCATTGGTTCCGGTTAGGCTGTTACTGAGGCGGAGACACATGTGATGATTGGCTTTCTGGGGAAGGAGAAAGTCCTGTGATTGGTCAGGTCTCCGGAGCTCGCCAACGCCGGGAGAGGACGCTCCCACGGAGGCCGGGTAAGCGGCCGCGGTGTTGCAGGTCGGCCCCAGTAGCTCCCCGCTGGAAGCCATCCCCTTCGCACCAACTGGCCCTCCCGCTCCCCCTAGTCTCATGGACCTCCGGGGGCACTCGAGGCCGGGTGGGCCGCCCTCAGGGATAGCCAAGGACTGGCTCCCCGTGCAGATGACAGACTTGTGGGGGCCACAGCCAGGGCAGCCTAGCCCAGCCTGCGGCCCACTGTATGCTGGCCAGCTCACTTCACTCCTTTCCCCCTTCTCCATAGAATTGGCTGTGAAAGGCCCTGGGCGTTCATCTGAGGGCAGTGGGCCCTCCTGTCAGAGCGGCTGGAGCGGGACCATCGCCCCAGGGAGCTGGGGCAGGGGGCCGTGCCCGATCTCCAGGGCTCCTGGGGCCACTGCTGACCTGGTAAGGGAAGACTGGGGCCGGCCTAGCAGTGTGTACACTGACAGCTCCGGCTCCATCCCCAGTGGGCTCATGATCTCTTCTCCTCAACTCAGGCTGGATGCATCGGGCAGTGGACCCTCCAGGGGCCCGCACTGCACGGGAAGCCTTTGCCCTTGGGGGCTTGAGCTGTGCTGGGGCCTGGAGCTCCTGCCCGCCCCATCCCCCTCCTCGGAGCGCATGGCTGCCTGGAGGCAGGTGAGAACTTGGGCTATCTCTCTGCATCCAGGCACTGCGCTCCCATCTCCTGTGCTCCTCAGTCTCTGTGTCACTGTCTGGGTTTCTCCCATCCTGTGGGCCTCAGTGCAGATCGCAGCTGCTTTCTCGCATTTCCTCAGGTCCTCTCCTTCCTAGATAGGGACAAGGCTGTTTCATCCTGCTGTACACTGACAGTCCTCTTCTCTCTCCAGGTGCTCTGCCAGCATCGGGCAGCCCCCACTCTCTGCTCCCCTCCCCCCTTCACACGGCAGTAGCTCTGGACACCCCAACAAACCGTATTTTGCTCCAGGGTGAGTCAGAATTGAAAGGTGCTGGGATGGGAAGTAAGGCTGAGACCTTGAAAAAGTGCCCCCAAGCCTCACCACCTCCCCCACCCCTTCTGCTCTGTAGGACATCCAACCCGAGACCCCTCCATGGGAAGCTGGAATCCCTGCATGGCTGTGTGCAGGCTTTGCTCCGGGAACCAGCCCAGCCAGGGCTGTGGGAGCAGCTTGGGCAGCTGTACGAGTCAGAGCATGACAGTGAGGAGGCCATATGCTGCTACCACAGCGCCCTTCGATATGGAGGAAGCTTGGCTGAGCTGGCGCCCCGTATTGGCCGACTACAGCAGGTGGGCTGAGGCAGGACAGAGGGCGCTAGCATTGTGCGCTCTGACTCAGTGCTCTCATCTTATGTCTGCTTCTGTCCCTGTCCCCTGCACCCTACCCCCACCTCCTCAGGCCCAACTCTGGAACTTTCATGCCGGTTCCTGCCAGCACCGACCTAAGGTCCTGCCTCCCTTGGAGCAAGTGTGGAACTTGCTGCACCTTGAGGTGAGGCTGGGGCTGGGGAGGGCAGGGAGGGGGGCCGGGCCAGGTCTGCACTTGTGCCATTCTTTATCCTCTTTTTGTCCTCAGCACAAGCGGAACTATGGGGCCAAACGGGGGGGTCCTCCAGTGAAGCGAGCCGCTGAACCCCCAGTGGTGCAGCCTGTGCCTCCTGCAGCACTCTCAGGCCCCTCGGGGGAGGAGGGCCTGAGCCCTGGAGGCAAGCGCAGGAGAGGCTGCAGCTCTGAGCAGGTATGAGTGAGTGTAGCTGGCAGGCCAGCAGCCGGAGGCCAGGACTGTGACAAGGAGTGAGATTCCCATGCCCTCTTTTCTTCTAGACCGGCCTTCCCCTAGGGCTGCCGCTGCCTCCACCACCATTACCGCCACCGCCACCGCCACCGCCGCCGCCGCCGCCGCCGCCACTCCCGCCACCACCTCTGCCTGGCCTATCCACCAGCCCTCCATTTCAGCTGCCCAAGCCAGGGCTGTGGAGTACCTTGCATGGAGATGCCTGGGGCCCTGAGCGCAAGGGTTCAGCACCCCCAGAGCGTCAGGTGAGAACCTCTCCGTGACCCCTCACGTCTTATCTGCAAGTCCCTGTGTCCTCCATCCCTCACCCAGTGTCCACGTTTCTCTCCCACAGGAGCAGCGGCACTCACTGCCTCCTCACCCATATCCATACCCAGCTCCGGCCTACCCCTCGCACCCCCCTGGCCACCGGCTGGTCCCGGCTGCACCCCCAGGCCCAGGCCCCCGCCCCCCAGGAGCAGAGAGCCATGGCTGCCCGCCTGCCACCCGTCCCCCCGGAAGTGACCTTAGAGAGAGCAGAGTTCAGAGGTCGCGGATGGACTCCAGCGTTTCACCAGCAGCAACCACCGCCTGCGTGCCTTACGCCCCTTCCCGGCCCCCTGGCCTCCCCGGCACCACCACCAGCAGCAGTAGCAGCAGCAGCAACACCGGTCTCCGGGGCGTGGAGCCGAGCCCAGGCATTGTGAGTGATGAGTGCAGGTGGAGGGCACGGTGGGGGCGTCGGTGGAGCTTGCCTGGGGAGGCTGGAGCAGCGCCTCTGACCACCCCCACCCTGCGCTTGCAGCCCGGCGCCGACCATTACCAAACTCCTGCGCTGGAGGTCTCCTCTCACCAAGGCCGCCTGGGGCCCTCGGCACACAGTAGTCGGAAACCGTTCCTGGCGGCTCCTGCTGCCACTCCCCACCTGTCCCTGCCCCCTGGCGCCCCCTCACCTCCTCCGCCACCCTGTCCCCGCCTCTTACGCCCCCCACCTCCCCCTGCCTGGCTGAAGGGCCCAGCCTGCCGGGCAGCCCGTGAGGACGGAGAGATCTTAGAGGAGCTCTTCTTCGGGGCTGAGGGACGCCCCCGCCCTCCTCCCCCACCCCTCCCCCACCGCGAGGGCTTCTTGGGGCCTCCAGCCCCCCGCTTTTCTGTGGGCACTCAGGATTCGCACACCCCTCCTACTCCCCCGACCACCAGCAGCAGCAGCAGCAGCAATGGCAGCCACAGCAGCAGCCCTACTGGGTCTGTGTCCTTCCCCCCACCTCCCTATCTGGCCAGAAGTATGGACCCCCTCCCTCGGCCCCCCAGCCCAACACTGAGCCCCCAGGACCCACCTCTTGCACCCCTGAGTCTTGCCCTGCCTCCAGCCCCTCCCTCCTCTTGCCACCAAAATACCTCAGGAAGCTTCAGGCGCCCGGAGAGCCCTCGGCCCAGGGTCTCCTTCCCAAAGACCCCCGAGGTGGGGCCAGGGCCATCCCCAGGCCCCCTGAATAAAGCCCCCCAGCCTGTGCCGTCCAGGGTTGGGGAGCTGCCTGCCCGAGGCCCTCGACTCTTTGATTTCCCCCCTACCCCACTGGAGGACCAGTTTGAGGAGCCAGCTGAATTCAAGATCCTACCTGATGGGCTGGCCAACATCATGAAGATGCTGGACGAATCCATTCGCAAGGAGGAGGAGCAGCAACAACAGGAGGCTGGTGTGGTCCCCCCGCCTCCTCTGAAGGAGCCCTTTGCATCTCTGCAGCCTCCATTCCCCACTGACACAGCCCCCGCCACCACCGCTGCCACCACTGCTGCCACCACCACGGCCACCCAGGAAGAGGAGAAGAAGCCACCACCAGCCCTGCCACCACCGCCGCCTCTAGCCAAGTTCCCTCCACCACCCCAGCCACAGCCACCGCCACCCCCGCTACCCCCACCAGCCAGCCCGGCCAGCTTGCTCAAATCCTTGGCCTCCGTGCTGGAGGGACAAAAGTACTGTTACCGGGGGACTGGAGCAGCTGTTTCCACCCGGTCTGGGCCCTTGCCTGCCACTCAGTATTCCCCTGGCCCCCCATCAGGTGCTACCGCCCCGCCGCCCACCTCAGCGGCCCCAAGCGCCCAGGGCTCCCCACAGCCCTCCGCTTCCTCGTCATCTCAGTTCTCTACCTCAGGCGGGCCCTGGGCCCGGGAGCGCAGGGCAGGTGAAGAGCCAGCCCCGGGCCCCACAACCCCCGCCCCGCCACCCCCACCCCTGCCTCTGCCCCCTGCTCGCTCTGAGTCTGAGGTGCTAGAAGAGATAAGTCGTGCTTGTGAGACCCTCGTGGAGCGGGTGGGCCGGAGTGCCACCGACCCGGCAGACTCAGCGGACACGGCAGACCCAGCGGACACTGGGGCCGAACGATTGCTGCCTCCAGCTCAGGCCAAGGAGGAGGGGGGTGGGGTGGTCGCGGCAGCAGGACCAGGTAGCAGCAAGAGGCGGCAGAAGGAGCACCAGAAGGAGCACCGGAGGCACAGGCGGGCTTGTAAGGACAGTGTGGGTCGGCGGCCCCGAGAGGGCAGGGCCAAGGCCAAGGCCAAGGCCAAGGCCCCCAAAGAAAAGAGCCGCCGGGTGCTGGGGAACCTGGACCTGCAGAGCGAGGAGATCCAGGGTCGTGAGAAGGCCCGGCCTGATCTTGGCGGGGCCTCCAAGGCCAAGCCACCCACAGTTCCAGCCCCTCTGCCAGCTCCTGCCCCCTCCACACAGTCCACGCCCCCGTCAGCACCCATTCCTGGGAAGAAGGCCCGGGAGGAAGCCCCAGGGCCACCGGGTGTCAGCCGGGCTGACATGCTGAAGCTGCGCTCACTCAGTGAAGGGCCTCCCAAGGAGCTAAAGATCCGGCTCATCAAGGTAGAGAGCGGTGACAAGGAGACCTTCATCGCCTCAGAGGTGGAAGAGCGGAGGCTGCGGATGGCGGATCTCACCATCAGCCACTGTGCGGCCGATGTCGTGCGTGCCAGCAAGTGAGTTGGGGCCTGTCACCCATAAGGCTGCTGGCCTGGCCCAGCAGGAGGCTGCCTTGCCCCAGTGCCCCGATATTTCTGTCCTCATTTCACTGTTCTTCCACAGGAATGCCAAGGTGAAAGGGAAGTTCCGAGAGTCCTACCTTTCCCCTGCCCAGTCTGTGAAACCGAAGATCAACACTGAGGAGAAGCTGCCTAGGGAAAAACTCAACCCGCCCACACCCAGCATCTATGTATGTGTGCCGCGTGTGCTCGGAACTGCCCTGCTGGAGGATTCTAGGACAGCATTGGGGCTGTTGGGGTGCCCCTGAGCCTGGGACAGGGCTTTGACTCCAGCCCTTTCTCCTGGTTGTCCCTCAGCTGGAGAGCAAACGGGATGCCTTCTCACCGGTGCTGCTGCAGTTCTGTACAGACCCTCGAAATCCCATCACCGTGATCCGGGGCCTGGCAGGCTCCCTGCGGCTCAGTGAGTGTGGGGACAGAAAGGTGTGGGGAGGGCTGCAAGGATCTGGGGCTTTGGGACCCTCTGCCAGCTGCCACTCTTCCCAGGAGCATTGGCCATAGTGAGCCCTCCTCGGTCATATGGAGGCCATATTTGAAGAGTGTTCTTGAGTGATGGTCAGCCGAGCTCAGGCTTTTCTCCCGTCTGTCTGTCCCCAGCAGTAGGCAAGTGGGAGGGGATGTATTGGGAACTGGTTAGAGTCACTTCTGAATTTCTTGGTGATTAAGGGTGAAAAGAATACAGGTTGTACAAAACCCAAGAAGACTCATGATTTGGACTTTCTTTTTCAGCCTTTTATTATGCAAACCTTCAAACAGGTACAAAAGTAAAAGGAAAGCAAATATAAAAATCAATCTTGGTTTTCCTCTGTACCCATAGTCTTCTCTTACCCAAGTATCCCCTCTTGGCTCCACTCTTACTTGAGGCACATTTGAGGCTTTCACTTGACTAAGTCTTTCATTGGAAACAACGAAACTGTTCTTCGTTGAGCACCTCCTATATGCCAGGGGCTGTGCACGTGTGGTCTCATACGCACCTGAGGACTCAGGGAGGGGCTGGGGCTCAGAGCCTCAGTGATGATCCAGGTAAAGGCCAGGCCCGAGGAGTTCCCATTGTGGCGCAGCAAAACTGAATCCCAGCTGGTATCCATGAGGATGCGGGTTTGATCCCTGGCCTTGCTCAGTGTCAGGGATGTGGCGTTGCCTGAGCTGTGGTGTAGGTCGCAGATGCGGTTTGGATCCTGAGTTGCTGTGGCTGTGGTGTAGGCCGGCAGCTGCAGCTTTGACTCAATCCCCAGCCTGGGAACTTCCATATGTCGCCTGTGCAGCTATAAAAAGCAAAAACAAAAAAAAGAGGCCAGACCTTAGGAGGGCTAGCCCTCCCAGCTTTAATGGAAGGATAGGGTTTTCGCCTCTTCTTCCTGCACTGAGCGCTGGGAAGCTTGTTTCCACCCTGTCAGAGGCTTGGGGAGCAAGAAGGAACAGAGCAAGTTGGTGCCTTGCTCCCTGCCCTGGGCCCCTGCCCGAACGCCCTGCTCGGCTCTCCCTTGCAGATTTGGGCCTCTTCTCCACCAAGACACTGGTGGAGGCGAGTGGCGAACACACGGTGGAGGTACGCACCCAGGTGCAGCAGCCCTCAGATGAGAACTGGGACCTGACAGGCACCCGACAGATCTGGCCCTGTGAGAGCTCCCGTTCCCACACCACCATTGCCAAGTACGCGCAGTACCAGGCCTCCTCCTTCCAGGAGTCTCTGCAGGTGAGAGGCGGGCAGGGCTGTGGGTTCAGGGGACTCGGAGCCTGGGCTACGGTGGTAGGGCTCCTGGAAGCTCGCTGACCCAGGCCTGCCTACCCTGTGGCCAAGCAGGAGGAGAAGGAGAGTGAAGATGAGGAGTCGGAGGAGCCGGACAGCACCACAGAAACCCCTCCTAGGTACGGACGCTTGGCCCCTGCCCTTCTTGACTCCTTCCCTTCCCAGCGCTTCTCCACCAACCTGTGCTCTTCGCCCCCGCAGCAGCGCACCGGACCCGAAGAACCATCACATCATCAAGTTTGGCACCAACATCGACCTGTCCGATGCCAAGCGGTCAGTGGGGCTGAGGCCAGCAGGCCGGGCAAGAGTGGCAGTGGGTCGGCAGAGTCCAGGTAGCCGCTCAGTTGTGTTGCCTTCTCGCCACCACAGGTGGAAGCCCCAGCTGCAGGAGCTGCTGAAGCTGCCCGCCTTCATGCGGGTAACCTCCACGGGCAACATGCTGAGCCACGTGGGCCACACCATCCTGGGCATGAACACCGTGCAGCTGTACATGAAGGTCCCTGGCAGCCGAACGCCAGGTGCGCTCCTGGTGGGGGGCGCGGGGCGCGCGCGGGGCGGGGCTGCCGCCGGCGCTCCTCCACCAGCCAATGAGCGCCCAGGGGCGGGCTAGTCGCGTTCTCGGCTTGGCTCTGCGTTCTCTGTCGCAACTGTGTCGTTCTCTGTCGCCCCCTACAGGCCATCAAGAGAACAACAACTTCTGCTCGGTCAACATCAATATTGGCCCCGGCGACTGCGAGTGGTTCGCGGTGCATGAGCACTACTGGGAGACTATCAGCGCCTTCTGTGACCGGTGCGCACCGCCCTCCGCTCTCCTCCCCCGCTAGATAGCCCCCACGTCCTGTCCCTAGGCTCCCAGATTTCCATCTCACCCTGTGACTACACTACAGGCACGGTGTGGACTATCTGACGGGTTCCTGGTGGCCAATCCTGGATGACCTCTATGCTTCCAACATCCCTGTGTACCGCTTCGTGCAGCGCCCAGGAGACCTTGTGTGGATCAACGCGGGGACCGTGCACTGGGTGCAGGCCACCGGGTGGTGCAACAACATTGCCTGGAACGTGGGGCCCCTCACTGGTGAGAGGGTGGGGCCAGATGGTGGCATGAGCCATTCAGTGGTGAGGGGCTGGGCCCCTGGGGAGTGAACCCCCCAGGCGGATAGGCAGGTAGGCTGGTGGGCGGGTGGGGGTGAGGTGGAGTGCCAGGACAGCCGTGAGGGAAGGGGCTGGGGCCCACGTGGCTGGGACTGTTGGGGAATCCTGTCGTGACCCTCTGTGGCCCGCAGCCTATCAGTACCAGCTGGCCCTGGAACGATACGAGTGGAATGAGGTGAAGAACGTCAAATCCATTGTGCCCATGATTCACGTGTCCTGGAACGTGGCTCGCACGGTTAAAATCAGCGACCCCGACTTGTTCAAGATGATCAAGTGAGGGCCCTGTTTGGGAGGGAACCCATTTTCACTCGATCTGGCCCGCCTGGTCCTTCCTGGTTCTGCCCCATCCTCCGGTCACCTCTCCATCCTTTACCGCGCGCCCTCTACGGCTGCTGTGCGGGGGCGGCTGACGTGGTCCCTGCCCTGAGTAGCTTTGCTTTCCAGTGGTTCAAATAGAGGAAAACCACAGGAAATTTCAGCTGTGGCAGGGATGCGGCCCGGGTCTGAAGGGGGGAGGCCCCGCCCCGCGCCCCGCCCCGCGCCCCGCCTCACCGCCACCTCGCCCCGCCTGCAGGTTCTGCCTCCTGCAGTCGATGAAGCACTGCCAGGTGCAGCGGGAGAGCCTGGTGCGGGCCGGGAAGAAAATCGCCTACCAGGGTCGGGTCAAGGACGAGCCCGCCTACTACTGCAACGAGTGCGACGTGAGTGGGCCCCCCTCCCTCTTCCCGAGACGGAGGAGCCCGCCTTGGGCCTCCGTCCCGGTGACCGCCGCCTCTTCCCCGCCGCCGCAGGTGGAGGTGTTCAACATCCTGTTCGTGACGAGTGAGAACGGCAGCCGCAACACGTACCTGGTGCACTGCGAGGCCTGCGCGCGGCGCCGGAGCGCGGGTCTGCAGGGCGTGGTGGTGCTGGAGCAGTACCGCACCGAGGAGCTGGCGCAGGCCTACGACGCCTTCACGCTGGTGAGGGCCGGGGCCCGCGGGGGAGCGGAGGGGGCGCCGGGGCGGGTTGGGGGAGGGGACCGCGCCCCTGAGCCCCGCCCGCTTTCTCCGCAGGCCCCCGCCAGCACGTCGCGATGAGGCCGGACGCCCCGCCGCCTGCCCGCCCGCAGGGTGCCGCGGGGCCACCAGCACACGCCTGGGCTGGACCTAGGTCCCGCCTCTGGCCGGGAAGGGGCCGGGCCCAGCCCTTCCACCCCATTGGCAGCTCCCCTCACTTAATTTATTAAGAAAAAGAATTTTTTTAAACAAATATGAGGAAAAAAGGAAAAAAAAATGGGAGACGGGGGAGGGGGCTGGCAGCCCCTCGCCCACCAGCGCCTCCCCTCACCGACTTTGGCCTTTTTAGCAACAGACACAAGGACCAGGCTCCGGCGGCGGCGGGGGTCACATACGGGTTCCCTCACGCCTGCCAGCCGCCCGCCCGCCCGGCGCAGATGCACGCGGCTCGTGTATGTACATAGACGTTACGGCAGCCGAGGTTTTTAATGAGATTCTTTCTATGGGCTTTACCCCTCCCCCAGAACCTCTTTTTTTACTTCCAATGCTAGCTGTGACCCCTGTACGTGTCTCTGTTTATTCACTTGGTTATGATTTGTATTTTCTGGTTTTTTGTTTGTTTTTGTTTTTTTGGTTTTTAATTTATAACAGTCCCACTCACCTCTATTTATTCATTTTTGGGAAAACCCGACCTCCCGCACCCCCAAGCCATCCCGCCCTTCCAGGGACCGCCCGCCCCCGGGCTCTCGGGCTCTCCCTGCGCCCCAGTGTGTGTCCGGGCCCGGCCCGTCCGTCTCCGCCCGCCCGCCCGCGGCTCCAGCCGGGTTCTCATGGTGCTCAAACCCGCTCCCCTCCCCTACGTCCTGCACTTTCTCGGACCAGTCCCCTACTCCCGACCCGACCCCAACCCCGCCCGAGGGTGAGCGACTCCTGTACTGTAGGGGAAGAAGTGGGAACTGAAATGGTA
>PVHT021183615.1:18352-43761 GCA_004024745.2 Catagonus wagneri
AAAAAAAAAAAAAAAAAAAAATTAAATAAAAAAATTTTAAAGATTTAAAGAAAGAACTATGAGGAAAAAGAACCCTGTCCTTCCCAGCCCCGGCCAATTTTAAAAACACGGACCTTCTCCTCACACCGCCCCCCCCCCTTTTCTTTTAAAGCGTGAACAGCCCAGGGCCAGGGCCTCACTGGGGCAGGGACGCCCGGGATGAGTTTCTCTGGGGCTTGATTTTCGTTTTGTCGGTTGTTTTTTCTTCTCCACGCTGGGGTTGCGGAAGGGTGGGGGGTTTACAGTCCCGCCCCCTCGCACTGCACTGTCTTTCTGCCCCAGGGGCAGAGGGGTCTTCCCAATCCTCCCCTTATTTTCGGTGATTTTTGTGTGAGAATATTAATATTAAAAATAAAATAAAAAAAAATCCCGTTTTGATAGCGTGCTGGTGATAGCAGGGAGAGTACCGGGAGAAGGGCGGCAAGCCGGTGATTGATGGGGAGGGACTGCTCGGACCCCGGCGAGGGTGAGCCCCTCCCCGGAGGCGCCTGTGGAATGTCCAGAGCTCTGGTGGTTCCTCCGAATGGGGGGGTGCCTAATCCTGGAGCTGCATTCCAGGATAAGGGGGGGTGGGGAGAGGCCGGGCCGGGGGAGGGGCAGGAAAGAGGGCTATAAGGGCCGGCGCCCGGGCAGGAGGGAGCCAGGCGGGCCATGGCGGATATCCCCGGGGCGCAGCGATCGGTTCCCGGCGGCGGTGGCGGCCCAGAGCCCCGGGACCCCCTGGACTGCTGGGCCTGTGCTGTGCTGGTCACCGCCCAGAATCTGCTGGTGGCTGCCTTCAATCTTCTCCTGCTGGCGCTGGTGTTGGGGACAATCCTGCTACCCGCTGTCACCATGCTAGGCTTTGGCTTCCTCTGCCACTCCCAGGTGAGCGTGCGGCCCGCGGCGTGGGTGTGGATGTGTGGTGATGGTGGCGGTGGGGTCTGCGGGCCACTGCTCCCAGCCTGGGCTGTTTGGCTTGGGCCTCACCCCTCTTCTCCTCCCACAGTTTCTGCGCTCCCAGGCACCTCCTTGCACCGCGCACCTGCGGGACCCGGGCTTCACAGCCCTGCTGGTCACCGGATTCCTGCTCCTCGTGCCGCTCCTCGTGCTTGCCCTGGCCAGTTACCGCCGCCTCTGCCTGCGCCTCCGCCTGGCCGATTGCCTCGTGCCTTACAGCCGAGCCCTCTACCGGCGCCGGGGCGCCCCGCAGCCGCGGCAAGCCCGGGCCTCACCCGGGCCTCAGGCCGTTCCCACATCAGGAAAGGTCTGGGTCTGAGGACCCTCGAGTCAAGAACCCTGATGACTGCCCTCCCTCCCAGTGGGCCCAAGGACTTGAAGCCCGGGAGTCTCCTGACCTACCCTGCCCCGACTCCTGCTTGAGCCCGGTCCTAGCATTCTTTGGGGAACAGAAGAGCAGGATGCGTGGACCCAGTGCTGGTAAAAATTCACTACACCCTGGAAAACTCACTTTTCCCTCACTACTATCTGAATCGTGAACACCTGGGCTGGACCCTGCACCCCTCCCACCGCCCTGTGAATAGGACAACTGAACTTCGCTGGTGCCCTACTTTTCTGGTGCTGCTCCTAGTATTTAGGGGGTGGGGGCATGAGACTGGAGGGTAAGGAGTGATCACACATCAATAAAGAGTTAACCGAAAGAGATCCTGGGATCATGTCAACACAGGGGTAGCACAAAAACTATCACTCTTGCCCTGTGCCCAGGAGCAGGAAACATGGGGGAGGGGGGAGGGGGGGCGAGATGAGGGTTGTGTGGCTCTGGCGTGCATACAGGAGCATCCTTCAGCCTCCCGGGCCTTTCCTTATCGCATCAGCCCGTCTTCCTGGCCAGACCCCAGAGCCCTTGTCCCTGACCCTAAAGTCACCTCCCCATCAAGAGAGTGGAGGGGGCCCAGTCTGTGTCGCCTGCCCTGCTCCCCTTGGGGATCTGAGCCTGTTCTCTGACCCCAGCTTAGAGGAACTCGGTGTTGCCAGGCCGGGGAGAGAAACAATGGGCCTTCCGGAGCAGGATGACACCCCCTCCCGCCACAGTTCTGGACCAGAAGCGTGGGAGGGAAGATAGGGCCCACCCTGGGGCCTGTGGGTCTGAGGCTCAGCCTGTCCCCCATACCCACCTCCAAACATGAGGGATCCTTTGGCAGCACTAGGCATGGAAAGAGGGTTGAGAGTGCCCCCGACCTCATATAAACCTCTTCCTCTAGGGGTGAGGTGTGCAGTCCCTGTCCCCGCATCCCAGCTACACACAAACAGGCATGTCAGTTACAGGTTTAATGAAGTCTGAAAGGCATGCACGGTCGGGCTCAGAGATAGGGAGGCCCCGCCAAGCTCTCTCTTTGCACCTCAATAGAAACGATGTGGTGTCCAGGTACCATAGCTAAGCCCAGCACACGGGGTTCCCCGGCAGAGAAGGAATCTGGAAAGAAGGATCAGAGCATCAGGGAGGTAGGCCAGCGTCGGTCCCGCCCCCTCTGAGCTACAACTTCCAGCCCCAGAAAATAAGGGGTGCAGTCAGGCACTGAAGAGGAAATGCTCCGAGGCATTCCCAGGCGGGTATGCATTCCCCAAGCACTGACCCGACGGTTTGAGGAACTCCTGCGCCGAGCCTAGGATAACATTGCAGTCGCGGTCGGTGCAGAGGAAGCAACCGACCAGTGTCCGTCCATCTGTCATGCGAATGCGCATGGTCTTGTTGAGCAGCGCCTCCAGCTGCTGCCTAGCGCGCGCAGACGGCGAGTCTTCGCGCTCCCCGTCTGACTCCTGCGCGGGGCGGGACATGTGCTCAGACCGCACCGCCCGGGCTGCTGCCCGCCGGAGGAACCACAGCTCCCAACAGCCCGCGGGGCGCTCATAGGAAGCCCAGAGGCTGCCGGGAGCTGCAGTTCCCCCTCCGTCCTCCCATCTTACTCCCCGACGGCCCCTCAATGCCAGAACCCGAGCCCGCGCTAACCCCAGCGCTGGAGCTGCTTTGACGCCGGCTGCAACAGCCATTCTCCTCTCGTAGCAGCATAGTTGGTCCAGCTCCTGCCATTTGTCCGCGGGCCTCCTCCTGGCCCTTCAACTTGCTGAGAACCTTTCGGCTCCGGGGGTCTGAGATCTCGCGAGCACTCCCGATCTGTTTTCTTTCGCGAGATCACCTCTCCTCTCGTCTCCTCGGCAACTGCAGAGATCTCGCGAGCGTCTCCTGCTTAAGAGCAGCGGCCCGCGGAGATCTACTTCGCCGGATGTCTTCAGATATCGCGAGAAATTTTCACCTTTCTAGGTTCTTACACATCATTTAGGAACCCTGGAATTAAGCGAGAATACCTTTTTTCTTAATCGCACTCCCCCACTCCCCTGTTTTTCTGTCTCGCGATATAGTATGTCCAGCACTCCCTGTAGCCCAGGCCACTCAAGATTAAAACGGAGTGTTTTCCTCCTCCCCGGAACTCCTGAGAACACAACTCAGTTGAAGGTCGGAATCGGACCACGTTTCCCGTGACCACCTCAGTCCACGCCCCACCTCGCCCACACAGCGTTTGATCTTGACAGACGGTGGCCGGAAAAGGACAATGGTTTCCATGTCAGCGGATAAACGCTCTCTCCTTAGTTCCTGGACGAGAGGGAGGATGCAGTAGTGAGTGCGCGCTGAAAAGCGAGGAAGCAACTGAAGGAGCCGGTGACCGAGAGAGCAAGAGCCATGCTGCGCCGGGGCCTAGTGGCCGGGCCAGACTTTGAGTATTTCCATCGTCGCTATTTCACGCCGGCCGAGGTGGCCCAACACAACCAGCTGGAAGACCTGTGGGTGTCTTACCTGGGAAGCGTGTACGACCTGACGCCGTTGGCACAGGAGTACAAGGGTAAGAGCTACACTTTTGGGCCGACGTCGGGCGTGTGTTTGGGGTGCTTGGTTCTTAGGTGTCTAGCACCGACGGCGAATGCTCCTCCCTAGGAGACCTCCTGCTGAAACCCATCGTGGAAGTTGCGGGCCAGGACATCAGCCACTGGTTCGATCCAGACACCGGAGACGTGAGTTCTGCTGGAACCTGGGGTTGTGGGGAGGGGCACTGTAGAGCGGGGATGAGGAGGAAAAGCGGGGACTAACCAGAGCCGGAGATAGTGACTGCTCGGACCCCCCTCCGCCAAACCCTACTTTAAAGATCCGCAAGCACATAGATCCGCTGACCGGTTGCCTGAGATACCGCACCCCCCGGGGCCGCTTTCTGCATGTGCCGCCTCAGCTGCCGCGTTCGGACTGGGCCAATGATTTCGGGACTCCTTGGTGGCAGGGGTCGCGTTATGTGGTGGGGCGGCTGTCCGCCAAGACCCGGACTATCCGCATCATTAACACGCTCACGTCGCAGGAACACACGCTGGAGGTGAGAACTGGTGCCCGGGGGCAGGTTAGAAGGAACTGGGAATCCCAGCAAATGTCCTCACAGATTTGCAGGCCAGCAGCTCTCCATAACTAGTGGTAGCTGAATTTGTTTCCCCTTTTAGGAGTTACCGAGGAAAGAGGACCACGTAGGTCCCCGGGGTTAGCAATTCGAGGAGTGGCTGAGCCACAAGGTGTGAGAGACTTCCTCAGAAGTCCAGGGCAGTTTAGGCGTCTTAGTGATGATGGTCCTCCGAAGTTATGTTGAATTTCATACATCAGTTGCAGGTGGACTCTCTTATTAGCCTGCTCTATTGTGGGGATGGGGTGAGGGGGCAGTGACTTTAGGGCCAAGTGTTTATTAGAAGTGGCTACCATAAAGGCTGGTAGGATTTGGGGGCCATTCGTTGCATGCTGGAGCTCCATCTTTATTTCTGGGACTGTGGAATGCCTTAAGCAGCTATCTGCCAAGGGAAGCACTCTGATCCCAGCTCTACCGTCTTTTGGGCTCCTGGCCTTTGCTTTGCTTAGTGTTTGTGTGTGTGTGTGTGTAGGTGTGTGTGTGTTTCCGCTAAGGAGTCTGGGGGTGGGGTGCTTTTCTGTTCTCCAGGTGGGGGCTCTGGAATCATTGTGGGAAATCCTACACCGCTATCTCCCCTATAATGCACATGCCGCCAGCTACACATGGAAATATGAAGGGAAGAATCTGAACATGGATGATACCCTGGAAGAGAATGGTATCCGGGATGAGGAGGAAGAACTTGATTATCTCAATGTGGACAGTACCCTCCATACACCTGCATTGCTCCTCTACTTCAATGATGACCTCACAGAGCTATAGGGAGGGCGATGTATGCTTATGTAGACTCAAGGCATTTTGAGTTTAGCTGTTTCTATGCCCCATAGGAAAAGAGGTGGGAATGGTGTGTGTGTGTGTGTGTGTGTGTGTGTACGTGTACCTGGACCTCTGTTCCACTCTGGGAATTGGCCTGTGGTTTCCTTCACGCCCTACTTAAGTGTCAAGGACCTATTCCTCAGCTTCATTACAAGTTACTTTGAGAAAGTTAGGGAGAATACCAGAAGTAAATTACTTTGTAGGAATGATACCAAAAAAAAAATGTATCTTAAGTCAGGGAGATGTAGAAGAGGATAGTCAAATAGAGCACAGGTGGAACTTTTTGATAGTAAGCGAAAGAGAAGTCCTACACAGGGACGCGCGATGGGAGAGCTTTCCTGGCGGTGCAAACGGGGTGGCTATGAGCTTACAAGACAGGAATAGGGAATGTCCATGTCTGGCCCTACAAAACTGGTTTATATCTCTCTTGAATGGTATTTGGCAGCTGAAACCCAAGAGGGAGAAAGAAATGGTCATCAGATAATTCAGGCTAGATATTATGCCATACGCTTTATACACCGCGACTGAAACTACTACACATAAGATGGGTCCCATTACCAGTGTTTTACAGATAAGTCTTCTGAAGCTTAGCAAGATTTCCTAGCACAAGAGCCACACTAATTAATAACCAGAATGCAAACTCAGGTTTTCCCAATTCCAAAGTCCATGTTCTTTTCAACATTAAGATAATATCTCAGTGTCCAGGTTCACGGCACAATGGGAACCTGCAGGCCTGTTGTAAAGTCAGCAGTGCAGTTGTGTTCTTTGCTTGTTTGTTTTGTTTTTTCATATACTGTCTTTGGAAGGGAGTTAGAGTTCTGCAGTGGCAGAGAGGAGCGCAGGGAAGGCTGTCAGCTAAGTAATAGCCATTGAGGCTACTTCCAGGTTAATCTGATTAATAGCAAAACTTTCCTCTGGGAGTTCCCATAGTGCCTCAACGGTTAACAAACCTGGCTAGTATCCATGAGGACTCGGGTTTGATCCCTGGTCTTGCTCAGTGGGTTAAGGATCCGGCTGTGAGCTGTGGTGTAGGTCGCAGATGCGGCTTGGATCCCATGTTGCTATGGCTGTGGTGTACGCTGGTGGCTACAGCTCCAATTAGAACCCTAGCCTGGGAACTTCCTTATGCTGCGGGTGAGGCCCTACAAAGACAAAAAAAAACAAAAAACAAAACCCGAAAAACAAAAAACAAACTTTCCTCTGACTTTTCTGAGACAAAGAGGTAGGTATAAACTGACTCCAGGAAAACTGGAGTGGGAAAAAATGCCTCTGGATTGGGACATTTTAGATGGAGGAGCAAAAAGGAGGCAACAGCGTGTATATTCATGATGGGCCTGTGCTTCTGAAGGAACGCGAGGAAGGCAGGGTAGACTTTGCCAGACAGTGACTCTAGAAGAAGGGACTTGGCAGAGGCGATGTAAAGAGAGGAGCTAATTAAGTCAGAAAACGCCTGGTACTGAAGAGAACAGTAGCTGGAGCTGGTCCCCTTTAACCTAAGTAGGGAAGGGGAATGAGAATAAGAAGTGAAGTTCTTGACAGTAGCGGGCCAGGAAGAAGCAGAGGGATGTCGGTGCATCTTCTTGGAAGGCGGCCCCTGTGAGACACCCGGTAGGCTGCACGGGAGTTTGCTGAGGGGCTGACGAGGAAAGGCCCGGGGCAGAGGTGGAATCGTGTAGTCCGCCTTTGGCTTCAGCAGTATCTGAAGTCACTGTGAGACTAAGGGCTTCCATTCAGTCCCGTGTGTTGCAAGAGTCCATGAGTTATCTGAATCGTTTTGCCACTTAATCAACCCTACAGTTGTTTCATGTGTCTGTTGTTTGCTCAGTTAAACCCTAAACTATTTGAGAACCAAAGCTCTCAGGGCCACTCGTCCCTCTTCCAGAGTCTCCTGCCTTCAGTACCTCTTGCCAGGAACACATTCCTCTCCTCACACGCCCGGTCACTCTCCAAGGAGATTCAGTCACCTAAATATCTCTGGAAGCCATCTTCTTTTCTCCAAGCTGTCATCACCTCTTGTCCAGACCGCTGCTTCCTAACCAGTCCTCCCATTTCCACTTCTCTCCTGCACACACAGCAGAGCGAGCTCTGAAAAACGAACCTAAACATCTAACTTTCCTTCTTCAGATTCTTCAGTGGCTTCCAGTTGCTTTTGGAATAAAGTCCTAAATTCAGAGACCGTGCATTAATCAGCCTCTACCATGCATCAAACCTCTTTGTTCCCTAAGTTCCAGTCACGTTGGCTGGCTTTCTGTTCATGTCTTCCTGCCTCAAAGCCGGCACACAGACTGTTCTGCTTGCAACACTCTTCCATTTTCCACCTTTGTAATCCTGCACCACAACCACAGCAACGTGTCATCAGGGACACTTTTTCTGATTTCATGATGTAGGTCAAGACTTTTTGTTAAATCTTCTCTTAGCACCATGCCTATTTCATAGCACTTATTACAATAGTGATGTTTAAATTATGGACGTAGCTGGCTGGCTGGCTACTAGACTGTAAGCTCACGAGGGCAGAAGTCATGTCTGTCTTGTTCACTGCTTTATTCCCAGTGTTGGGTACACAGTTGTTGCTCAATAAATTCTGATTTCATGAATTCAAATGCTAAGTGAATTCATCAGTCTGTAATAACTAGTAGATGGACTATTGTATCCTGGGGGCAAGGTGGGATCAAGAAATTGGTTGAGGGGGTTCCTGTCGTGGCTCGGTGGTTAACGAATCCGACTGGGCACCATGAGGTTGCGGGTTCGATCCCTGGCCTTGCTTGGTGTGTTAAAGATCCGGCGTTGCCGTGAGCTGTGGTGTTGTTTGCAGACGCGGCTCGGATCCCGTGTTGCTGTGACTGGCGAAGGCCAGCGGCTACTGCTCCTAGTCTATCCCTAGCCTGGGAACCTCCATATGCCTCGAGTGCGGCCCTAAAAAGACAAGAAAAAAAAAGTAGAAGAAATAGGAGGAAGTGGGATCCTGCGCTAAAATCACTCTCCACAGGTTTCTTGTTTGCGGTAGATGCAAGACCAAAAATTCCTCTCACCAGAGATTTTTGGGGCAATCTATCTGTCATTCCCCCATATGGCCACCAGGTGGCTGTAATCGCCTAAGACACAGGAAGCGAGGACTGGATGAGGAAAATACACTTCCAAGTTCTAAACAGGTTAGGATTCCCCAAGCCGGTGGAAACCTTTATGTATATATATGCATAGGTAGGAGGGAAGGATCAGAAAAAAAGGGAAAACAACAAGGCCACTATTGTATTAGCATTAGTTTTATTCCTGTTTTAAATTTTTTCCACAAGCACGTGCTAGGAAAGGAGTATAGTTTGAGAAATAAAACCTCTATTACAGGTGTGGGTGTGTACAGGGTGAGAAACAGAGCTGTGGAAGAAATAAAGACCACAAATATTTAATTTTTATTTTTTTTTAATTTTTATTTATTTATTTTGTCTTTTTAGGGCTGTGCTCTTGGCATGTGGAAGTTCCCAGACCAGGCGTCATATAGGAGCTGCATTTGCTGGCTTACGCCACAGCCACAGTCACACCGGACCCTTAACCCACTGAACCTGGCCATAGATCAAACTTGCATCCTCACGGATACTGGTCAGGTTACTGCTGAGCCACAAGAGGAACAAACATTTAAGATAAGAGTATATTCATTTATTCTTAGTGGACTTTGTTTTGAAGTAGTTTTTTTTTTTTTTTTTGGTATGAATATATTTTATTCAATAAAATTATCCCTGAGAGTTCATGTCATGGCTCGGCAGAAACGAATCTGACTAGCATCCATGAGGATCCAAGCAGGACCTCATTGCTTATCCATTCTAAATGTAGCAGTCTGCGTCTACTAACCCCCAACTCCCAGTCCATTCCACTCCCTCCCCGCTCCTCCTCTCCCTTGACAACAAGTCTGTTCTCTGTATCTGTGAGTCTGTTTCTGTTCTGTAGATAGGTTCATTTGTGCCATATTTTAGAATCCATACATGAGTGATATCTTTTTTTTTTTCATATAAAGCTTTCTGCTAGGCACTACCGTGTTCTCTAAATATCCAAGACTGGATATTTGCACGAGGATTATGTAAATAATGCCTCAGTCTAAAACCTAGAAAGTAAATAGAACATGAGTGTAGGGTCCAGGTCCTTTTGTGGTGATCTCTTTCATTCAGGGAGGGAGGTGGGTGGAATATTGGAAATCGCCTGTCTTCAGTAAGTCACAGCAGCTTCAAAGGACTCAAATGGCACATATTTCCCACAAGCCTCAGTTGCTATATGCACACATCACTGGGGTAATTTTAAAAAGTATATATTCTTTGCAGGAAGCTTGTGCATTCAGTGGGGTAAACATATACATATGAAAAGGAAATGAGGAGTTCCCATCGTGGCTCAGTGGTTAATGAATCTGACTAGGAACCATGAGGTTGTGGGTTCGATCCCTGGCCTCACTTAGTGGGTTAAGGATCCGGCGTTGCCATGAGCTGTGGTGTAGGTTGCAGATGTGGCTCAGATCCCGTGTTGCTGTGGTGAAGGCCAGCAGCTATAGCTCCTGTTAGACCCCTAGCCTGGGAACCTCTGCATGCCACAGGTGTGGCCCTAAAAAAAATGACAAAAAGACAAAAAAAAAGACGAAAAGGTAAATGAAAACAGTACACAATAAGGGACAAAATTATGGTATGTTAAAAGTTTCCACCTTCATGGTAAATCACAATTGGGCTCTTAACCTGGACCTCCAGAAATGGTTCTAAATATTGTGTGTGTGTATGCAGATGTGTATTATTTTGAAGAAAGGTGCTGTAATTTCCATCAGAGTCTCAAAATGGACCAACTCCCTGTCCATGAAATAGTACACACACAAGCATAATAATAAACACCCTCAAAATAAAATATCCAAGGTGATTATATGATGTGGTCCTAGGTGTCCTGCCACCTGTCCCAAAGGCCTTCTGCAGCGTGTTGTGCCTGTGTTCCTGTGGCAGCAGTTCCTAAAACTCTAAGACTTGGGGCTAAGTTTATAGCTAGTCTGAAACATTTTACTATTGCCCCAGTTCTGATCTGGACATTACCTTGGAGCTGATTGAGGGGAGTCTATCATTTGCACTTGGGACCAAAACACCCGGTCATGACATCAGGATAAGGTTAGTGCATGCAGCCAGTCCTCAGAGCTGAGCTTAGACAAAGCATGGAGATGTGCTGATATGGGAAGAAAAGCTGCTTTATGAAGGAGCAGCAAGAATGCATGGGGATTTAGTTGTAGAGAGCAATTTGAAATCTGAACGATCTTGGAAGTCAAAGATTTGGCATTCAAAATACAAATATGTATGCAGTCCAAGCATGGGAAACATTTATTTTTAAAAAGGCTGGTGAATGAGTAAATGAAGTAAGGCCTTTAAAATGGGGTCGGGGTCAAGAAGGCTGAGACAAGGAAGAAGATGGAAGAGATACTGCTATTATTCTCTGTCTCACTGGGAGCAGCTCAGCTCCTGCCCTTTGGGAGCTTAATGTTTAGTGGGAACTTGGGCATCCAGTTTCGATCATCTGACTTCATCATTTATGTATCCCCAACAGCTATATGTTGTCTGGCATGGAGTGGCAGTAAATACATGTTTGTTTCAGGAATGAGTGGTAAATGTGACCACCGCTATTTGAAACATCTTCACTTAGGAGTTAAATAGATTCAGACAATATGGTGTCCCTTGCTACCTGCCCACTCACTATTTGGAGAGAGATCTGGAGAGTGAGTGACACCTGTACCGATAAATTCTTCCAGTCCTCCTAGAGAATAGTAAGGAAGAAGAAATATTTTCTTGGCCTCAAATGAACAGACTACATATAGGTGTAGATATTACTCTATAACAGTGTTTCAGTTGAGAATGTATGTTAAGAATGGCTGCAAATAACAGAAGGCTGAGCTGGGGCTTAACTATAAAGAGTATAATGAGAGGATTTGTGGTAAAGTGACTCCATTAGATAGTTCATCAGTGTCTCAGGTTGCTCCTGTTTTTGTCTTCATGATTATCTCCTTTTTGGCTGCTCCGCTTCTAGTCTTGTATTGTGGGCAGGAAGGAGGAAAAGGCAGTGCTTATATTAAAGCAAAAAAATTTCCCAGACATATTCAGCAGGCCTGTGACTACGTCTCACTGACAAGACATGCATTATACAATGATTCTTAGCTGCAAGGGAGTCTGGGACAGTATTTTATATTGACATCCACAACAAATGCAGGGTCCATCACTGTGGAAGGAGAGAAGGAACTGGTGTCTCTTCTACAAGAAGAATGAAGGTACTATTCACTCATTCATTAATGATAAAGTTATTAAGCACTTCGTGCCGAGCACTGTTCCAAGCACTGGGGATACAGCAGTGAGTGAGACGGGCAAGGGTCTTGTTTTACTGGGACTTATACTCTAGTGGGATAAACAAACAAGTAGACAAGATCATTTCAGATAGAGCTAAAAGCTATATGTTATATATATATAACATACATACGTGAACACATACACATATATACACCTATATCAAAAGAAACAGAATTACACGAGAGAGCGATGGTCAAATGATCAGAGACTTGCCTGAGATGATCACAAAGGTTGATCTGTATACCTATAGATCTGCATTACTTGCATTTATCACTTAATCTTTATAGAAAACTGAAATACTGTTTTATAAGAAGGAAACTGAAACACAGAGGTTAAGTAATTGGCCAAAGGTTATACAACTAGTAAGTAGCAGAGGTGGGCTTTGAAACAAGACAGAGGTAGGCCGTTCACTTAACCACTGGTTGCAGCCCTCCCCTGGATGACACAAGATGCTGTTCCAGTCACCTGTTTCTGCCTAACAAAACCATCCGAAGACTTCAATGGCATAAAACAACCACCATCTTATTTTGCTAATGAATCTGTAATCTGGGCAGGGTTCAAGGGGGACAACTCATTTCCACTCAAAAAAGCGTCAGCTAGGTGGACTGCTGGAAGCTGGAGGGTTCACTTTCAAAATGGCTCACTGGCAAATTGCTGGCAAGCTGATACCATCCATAGTTCTTCTCCACGTGGGTCCCTATGCAGGGCAGCTTGGGCTTCCTCACAGCATGGTAGCAGGGTTTCAAGAGCAAGTATCCCAAGAGAACCAGGAGGAAGCAGAGTCACCTTTTTTACCTCAAATCCAAGGGGAGGGAACTAGACCTTACTTCTCACTGGGAAGGCTGTCAAAGTCACATCGTAATAAGAGCATGCTGGCTATGAGATATTATTATAGGACTTTCCATTATTGCTCAGCAGTAAGAAACCCGACTAGGGCTCACGAGGATGCATCTTTGATCCCTAGCCCCTCTTAGTGGGTTAAAGATCCGTGTTGCCGTGAGCTGCAGTGTAGGTTGCAGATGTAGCTCAGACCTGGCATTGCTGCGGCTGTGGCATAGGCCAATGGCTGCAGCTCAGATTCGACCCCTAGCCTGGGAACCTCCATATGCCACAGGTGCGGCCCTAAAAAGACAAAAACCAAACATACACATATGTATTATATATGTTACATAATACATATACATAACACATATAAAGTTCATAAACATAATACTGGGCATCTGCTATCATTAGGCACAATTCTGGATTCTGTGAATACAGTAAATAGACACAATTTGCCTTCAAGGAGCTTACACGTTAGTGGGAGATTGAGAGAAGTTTGTGAGCCTCTTCGCTTGTCGTCTTGCTCCCACCTGTACACAGAGGCCAAGGGAAGCTTTTCAAGTTTCCATTTAAAGTCTCCAAAGGCTTTCAGTTCTTAAGAGGACAGAGGACACCCTTACCATTGTCCACAAGGCCCTGTGTGATTTGGCTCTTCCA
Organism: Catagonus wagneri; assembly: GCA_004024745.2. Taxonomy (NCBI): domain Eukaryota; kingdom Metazoa; phylum Chordata; class Mammalia; order Artiodactyla; family Tayassuidae; genus Catagonus; species Catagonus wagneri. The sequence continues at coordinate 31,458 of PVHT021183615.1, forward strand.
GGCTCTTCTTTATCTCCCATGTTGGCCATTCAATTTCTGACGCTCCCCCAAGCTCCTTTTTGTCAGGGCCTTCTCACATGCTGTTCCTCTGCCTGGAACGCTGCACCTTCTTCCACTTGTCACTCAGCCAATTCCTGCTCCTTAGTCTTTGCTTAAATGGCACTTTCTTGGAGAAGTCTTCCCTGATCAATTATGTCAGATCTTTCATCACACCCGCTCAGGTTGCCCTGAAACACCATAATAACAATGAAAATAGTTAGTGTAATTTGCTATTTAATGTCCATCTTCCTCCGTCTCTAGACTGTAAGTTCCAGGAGGGCAGGGACTATGTCTCTGATTTGCCACTGGATACCTAGCATGTAGCCCGGTGCTCAGCCCAGAGCAGTAACTCATTCAATATTCATAAAAAGAACAAACATCATGTGGCAAATGCTACGAAAATACGAAATGCCTTGGGAATACCTAAACCCAGTCTGGGAGATCAGTGAAGGCTTTCTGGAGAAGCATCATCTCAAGCTGAGACCAGAAGGGCAAGGAGGAGGCAGCCAAATGGAGAGGAGGGAGCGGGTATGGAGAAGGAGTAAAGAGCATGAATAGTGCATGTGGGTGTGAGCAGAGCTTGCAGGCAGAAGGAAGTGCAGAGATGTAAAGCTAAGAGGAGATGGGAGGCCAGAGGAGGGGGATGCAAGGAGAGTCACTGAGGCCAGACCAGGTCCTGCAAGACTTTGTAAGCCAGGGTAGGTCTTTTAAAAAACTGAGATATAATTTGCATATGATAAAACGCATCCTTTTAAAGTGTACAATTCAGGATTATGTGTTTTATAAGGAGAATGTCATGAACAGATTTGCATTTTATTTATTTATTTTTGTCTTTTTGCCTTATCTAGGGCCGCACCTGCGGCGTATGGAGGTTCCCAGGCTAGGGATTTAACAGGAGCCTTCCCCAGAGCAATACGGGATCCAAGCCGCGTCTGCAACCTACACCACAGCTCACGGCAACACCGGATCCTTAACCCACCGAGCAAGGCCAGGGATCGAACCCGTAACCTCATGGTTCCTAGTCGGATTAACTACTGAGGCACGACGGGAACTCCCAGATTTGCATTTTAAAAAGGTGACTTGAGGAGTTCCCATAGTGGCTCAGTGGTTAACGAATCCGACTAGGAACCATGATGGTTGCGGGTTCGATCCCTGGCCTTGCTCAGTGGGTTAAGGATCTGGCATTGCCGTGAGCTGTGGTGTACATTGCAGACGCAGCTCAGATACCGTGTTGCTATGGCTGTGGCGTAGGCCAGTGGTTACAGCTCTGATTAGACCCCTAGCCTGGGAACATCCATATGCCACTGGTGTGGCCCTAAAATGACAAAAAGACAAAAGAAAAAAAAAAGTGACTTGACTATAATGTCAAGACAGAATGGACTGGAGAGGAGAAAGAGAAGAGAGAGGAGGCAGGGAGGCTGATGCTACTGCTGCGCCCAGGAAAGAGATGAAGGTGGCCAGAAGGAAATGAGCGGCACTGCAGATCACGGAAGATGAATTGAAGTTAAGAGAGAATTATACAACTCGATAATTGGTTGTGGGGTGGGACGGAGGCAGAGGGGAGAGTCAAGGATGACACCCTTTTCTGTCCTGGGTGACCAAGTGGATGATGAGTCCACTGACAGGGAAGGGGAATGCTGGAGCAAGAGTTTGTTGGGAAGGAAGATGAGGTATTTTTACTTAGCTGTCTGAAGTAACTTTGGGGCATGGAAATACAGACATGTGGATCTTGCAAGATATGTGGTACTAGATCCTGAATAGAGCTCTAGGTTACAGTTAAAGGTGTGGGAATTATCAGAAAAGAATAACTGTTACCAAAGTCAAGGATGAGATCACCTCAAGAATAAAGTGTAATCTATGCACGGAAGGCCTGGGAGGAATAATAATTAAGGGAGGGGACGAGAAGGAGACTCAGAGGGAGGAGCCAAAGTGGTGAGAGACTCTGGAAAATGGTGCCAGGGAAGACCGAGTATTTGAGAGGGGGGCATGGTTAATACTGTCAGACGTTGCCCCGGGTCAGGTAAGGTGAGGACATTCCAACAGAGAAAGAACTTGAGCTCTGAATTCAGGCAGTAACTGGAATCCAAGTCCTGCCACTTACTAACAGTGACCCTGGGCAGCAACTTATTTAGCGTCCACAGATTTAATGAACAGCAAGACGGCTGGTGCCTGAGAGAAGTCGGCTGGTAGATGGATGAGGTATAAGCGGGATCTTCTCAGAAGTCCAGCTGTAGAAGGGAGGAATTTCCTGGCTTTGTAACCATGCACAGAACTTTGCTTCTTTTAGTTTCCATTTCTCCATGAACTATGGACAATAGAAGGCTTTACTAAGGACCACAGGCATAAACCAGGACACGGTCACTTAAAAAAAAGCTACTTTACAATGTTATTGAGAAAATTGAATAAGATATAGGAAAATGCCCAGCAGCATAAGAGGTCCTTGGGACAGACACTCTAAATTTTTAGTTTTCTTCCCCTTCCCTTGTACTAGCCACTCTGGTAATGGATTCCCCGCCCTGGGACTTTCTGAGATTTTGCTTTATTCAGCATCCAGGTAATATCCATCATGATTAGAAAATTAGTACACCATGTCTGAGACTAACATTCGGTTTCCAGCCTAACAACAGCATTTGTGCCTCCATTAGGAGAACTGAGTATAGCAAAATGTGGCTAGTTTCATATCATAGCAGAGTTGAGCTCATTTATGTAAAGCAGGGGAAAACAAGGAGATGGGACCAACTACTGGGAACAAGAAGAACTAAAGGCAGTCCTTTGCTCCTTCAGTTTAAGGTGCTATTCATAACTCAGGCTGTAAATTCTCTCACCTTGCAATCATCTTAAGTGAATCTCTGAAGTGAGAGATGTCTAACAGTAAACATGATTGTTTAGAACTATAGTCACCGATTATCAAGTCCTCATAGGGATTGCTTTATGTAAGTTAGCTCACTACTCTTCACTGCAGCCGTGAAGGAGGCCTGACCATCCCTGTGTTACAGGGGGTGGGGGGGGCTGAGGCTTGAGCGATAGGTTGCTTGCCCAGGGTCACTGTTAGTAAGACAGAACTTGGATTCCAGGAACTAACCTGAATCCAGAGCTCAAATTCTTTCTCTTTTGGAAGGAGTGGATAACTTCATTAGTTGGCTCTGGAACACATTTTAGGAGTTTTACAGTTTTGGAATATACCATCTTTTAAAAAATTAGTCGATTTTAACTTACTAATCATAACTAATTTAGTCTTAAATTAAAATAGTTCTCCCTGTCCAGAGAACTAGGTGGTGAGAGCACCCATGGGCAAGCAAAGGGGCAAGAGGAGGGCAGCTTGGGGTTAGCCAGGAAAGGTGTCAGGGCAATTCTGCTGAAACAACTGGGGCTGAGCAACAGACAGCAAGTGAGGCATCCTGGCCGGCCAGCCACGAAAAACTATGAAGAAATTGTTGAAAGGCAATGTCAAAGGGGATACAAATGTTGGGTTTGTCATTTTGTACAGGACTGTTATATTTTGTGTAGGACTGTTACATTCAGTTTCCATCGTAGTGGTCAATCGAAGCAGGTCTAAAAGGCTGAGAGAAGACAAAGCCAACGATTTGGGGCCTAAATTTTCCCTTTCTTCTTAAAGTACCCCCTTTACTCAATGAAGAGCAAAGGAAAGGATTTAGCTAAAAGGCAGCAATAGAAGTTAGGAGCAGATGTGAGGTCACAGACTCACACAGATGACAAAGGCTGTTTCAAGAAGGGGGTGGTCAAGTTAAGAACCCAGAAATTTCCTTTGAATTTGTAACCAGGTTGTTGGAGATCTTGTAAAGGCCGTTTGAGTAGAGTGGCCAGGCATAGGGCTGGAAAGTGAGTAGGCAAGTGGACAGTGCACGTAGATAATACTGTCAAGAAGCACAGCTATGCATGGGCACAGGGAGGCAGGGTGGCAGCTAAGGGGTCCAGAGTATCTGGTTTAAAATCAGGGAGATCTGAGTATATTTAAATGTGGTTGGGAAGGTGCAAGTAGAGTGGGAGATGAAGGGGAGTGAGGGGACCACGGTTAACCATTATCCTGAGAAGGCGGCAACCCTAGGAGCCAGGGGCCAAGTGGCCAGAGCCATAGCTGCAGACAGGACAGGAGAGAAGGAGGGACAAACATGAACACAGTTTGTAGGTTTAGTGTATTTCAAGGGAGTTCGCATCTGATGATCTGTGTCCTAGGAGATGATAAGATATTCTATTGGAGTGTAAGGTGGAGAAGGTTTGAGAAATTTGAAGGTCTGAAAAAGTCACCATAGAAAACTGAAAGGAAGCTGAATAGGAAAAAAGATTTCTGAGCAGGATACCAGTCTCGAATGGTCATTGTGTTTTCTGCAGCTGCACTTTGCATCCTGAGTGTAAACAGACAGCTGAAGTGATCCAAGGCTATGGGTTTATAGGAGGGAAAGAAAGAGGGCGCTGAGACGCTGGTGCGGAGTGGCTGGAATGACAGACCGTGGAATCTAAGTTGGATAGGGAAGTCTCCTTAAAGACTTAGAGATGAATAAGGAGTGATTCCTTTAGAGAAATCATATCACTTTTGGTCCCATCTGGCTTCATTAGTTAATATAATCATGAGGCCACCTAAATTTGTTTACACCAGTAATGAATGGTACTTTCTTTTTTTTTTGTCTTTTTTGCCTTTTATCTAGAGCCGCTCCCGTGGCATATGGAGGTTCCCAGGCTAGGGGTCTAACGGGAGCTATAGCTGCCAGCCTTTGCCACAGCCACAGCAACAGCAACGCGGGATCCGAGCCGTGTCTGCAACCTACACCACAGCTCACGGCAACGCCGGATCCGTAACCCACTGAGCAAGGCCAGGGATCGAACCCGCAACCTCATGGTTCTTAGTCGGATTCGTTAACCACTGAGCCATGAAGTACTTTCATGGTACTTTCGCATTGATAAAGTTCAGAATTATCAATAAAGCTAAATATCCCCTTTGACTATTATTTCCCCAAAGTGACCACTGATACCAGTTTGGTCTGTATATGTCCAGAATTTTTAAAAGGCATTTATATACATATAAATGTGTCTGTAGAAACACACAGTATTGTTTTTAGTTTCTTTGAACATAAATTAATAAGTGATGTCATAATGTATGTATTGTTTTGCAGCTTGCTTTTTCCATTCCACAATACAGCAAGGAACCTTACTATGGAGATGCACCTTGTTTTTCTTGATTGCTGTGTAGTTTACCTAACTATTCGCTTCTGTTGGATATTTAGTGTTTCCAATTTTTTGCTCTTACAATGTTGTAATGAACATCTTTGTACATGTCATCCTAATGCACAAGTGTGATGACTGTTTCTCTAGGGTAGATGGTAAGAGGTGGAACTCTGTGTCAGAAAACATGTGAGTTTAATAATGTAATAGATACAATTAAATTGACTATTGCAGTTTCTGTAGTATAGTTGTTATAGATAAGTTACATATGTGACCATAATTTGAAATATTAGTTCCTTTAGAATTCTAGGACATCCATTGACTTAGAAGTCTCTTAGTATGTAGAAAAAAAGAACAGCAGACTAGAAATTGTAAGATATAGGTTCTGGTTCTGGTTCTGTCCCTAACAACTCATCTGGGCCTTAGTTTCTGTACCTATAAAACTAAATCAAAGCAGTGTTTGCTGAAATACAGTACCTATACCACCAGGAACATGCAAAATGCTTTTATTTTTATTAACTTTTACTTTAATAATTACTGTATTTTAAAATAAAATAGGCAAGTTCCCATCGTGGCTCAGCGGAAACACATCTGACTAGCATCCATGAGGACACAGGTTCGATCCCTGGCCTTGCTCAGTGGGTTAAGGATCCAGCATTGCTGTGAGCTGTCGTGTAGGCCAGCAGCTATAGCTCCAATATGACCCCTAGCCTGGAAACCTCCATATGCCATGGGTGCAGACCTAAAAAAGATTAAAATAAAATAAAATAGGAGTTCCCGTCGTGACTCAGTGGTTAACGAATCCGACTAGGAACCATGAGGTTATGGGTTCGATCCCCGGTCTTGCTCAGTGGGTTGATTCAGCTTTGCCGAGCGCTGTGGTGTAGGCTGCAGATGCGGCTCAGATCCCGCGTTGCTGTGGCTGTGGCACAGGCCGGCGGCTACAGCTCCCATTAGACCCCTAGCCTGGGAACCTCCATATGCCGCGAGTGTGGCCCTAGGAAAGGCAAAAAGAAAAATAAATAAATAAAATAAAAAAAGAAAATAAGGTAAACTAGGAAAATTATATTTACCCTATCAAATCAAAGATTTATAGGTATTTCTTAGTAATATAAAATTCACTTTTTTTCCTTTTTGAAAATTCTTTTTCCTTTTTTTTATTCCAATGATTTTTATTTTTTTCCATTATAACTGGTTTACAGTGTTCTGTCAATTTTCTACTGTATGGCAAGGTGACCCAGTCACACATACATGGATACATTCTTTTTTCTCCCATTGTCGTGCTCCATAATAAGTGACTAAATATAATTCCGAGTGCTATACAGCAGGATCTCGTTGTAAAATTTACTTTTTAAAGGACATTAAGTTAAAGAAATGTGAACTGACCTAAAGGAAAACAGTATGCATATAATAGCACAGGTGGCACATAAATATGGCAAGTCATGAATATGAAGGACTGAGGTTTCTTTATGAAATCAAGAAGAGATTAGATTAGAGCTGTAGTTCCCAGACTTTTAGATCACAGTGACTAGTCAAATACTAAAACAAAAGTTAGTGATCAACATGGAGTTGCAGACTTTTTATTGTGCTGATTAATTACATTAAGAACACAAACAAAACCCAAACCTATATGCCCATCACCATTATTTTAACCGAAAGATTTTAAAAATATTATTTTGTAACTATAAAAGAGGTACACGTATGTTAAAAAATTCTCAACTTGTACAGAAGTATAAAAATTTATTTTCTTTCTCTATAAAATCTATCATGGACATCCTTCCATAGAAATCTACCCCATTTTCAGAAAGGCATTTTTTTTTTGGCCACACCCATAGCATGTGGATGTCTCCCGGGCCAGGGACTGAACCTGCGCCACAGCAGCTACCCAAGCCATTACAGTGACAACGCTGGATCCTTAACCCACTGCACGACAGAAGATCTCCTAGCTTTTGCTTTAAATAAGTAATCTTATCATTGGCTTAGGAGTCCCTTACAATTTTTTGCTTTTGCATGGGGGATTCTAATTTCTGATTTGCATCTGACAGCTGCATCCTTGCATTCCTTGTTCTCACCTTAATGATCTTCTCATTAAAAACAAAAAACTACCAATTAGTCAAACAGTAAGTATTTTAATTTTTATTTTTTGAACAACAGAAAGATAGAAAAAGGTAGAGTGGTGCCCACATTGGAACTGACAGACAAGGAGACAAACAGCTAGAAAGAACAAGACATATAGATACAGATAAAAGGCCTAAGGACAGATAGAATAGACAGCTGAAAAAGAGGAGAAGAACCTGGAGACAGGAGAGACACAAGAACCAAGCAGACAGAGAAGGATGGCCAAAAAACAGGCTGCAAGGAGAGAAAGGAGAATTACTGACACACAGGCAAGATGACCAAGAGGGATGCAGAAAGACAAACAGAAAAGGAGAGAGAAAGAAGGCAGACAAAGAAAGAAAACAATAAGCAAAGAAAGAGGACAAAAGTGATAATAATGTTTTATACTATGCAGTGCTTTATTATTCATAAAGTGCTATTACATATATTATTGCAGGCAGACAGGAAGAATCCAGCAGACAGATGGGGTGATGGAGGGATCCAGGCCAATCAGACAGAAGAGAGGGAAGGTGGCCAATCAGAAAGAGAGGCTAGAATGGAGCCCAAGACAGTCAGTTAGGAGAAAAGACAGAACCAAGAAAAGAGAAGTGAGAGAGGAAGAGATACAGGCTGAAACAGTTAAACTCAGGAATGCAGGCAGTGAAAAAGCAGGAATGAAAAAACAGTATACTGTGTGTAAAAGTTTTACCATAATTTTGCTGAAGGACCTGGATAGAGGTCCCCAAAGAATTATAACGACTCTAAGGTGGCATGTGAGAGGAGCCAGGAGGAAGGATGAAAAAGGGACAGAAGCTTTAGTAAGAAGCAGTTTTTTAGACTAGGAGGAAGACAGATTTCTTGAACAGGCCTAGGTCAACAGTCTAAGGGTGCTGCTGAACCTAAATGGATCTAGATTCATAGTTCTTTAAAAGATTCATATACAGATTGTGGGAAAAGCAGTGGGCCCTTACAGACGCCATGTGCACGTGAACCAAGTTTACAGACCGTCTGTACTTACCGACCGTACCTTTATTTATAGGATAGTTTTCAGTGCTACCAGTGCTTTTGTGTCTCTTCTCAATTAATACTGAGTTTAGTGAGGAAGAGAGACCAGCAAGGGTGTGCTGTCATCAGGACAATTTATGGTGCAGAACAGACTAGGAGATTAGGAAAGAGCAAGCCCTTCCCAAGTATTTCTCAGGTCCTTGTAGGAAAAGAATGAGACTAGCAAGTAGTCAATCAAAAAGACACGTGCTATAAAATAGAATCAAAAAGACAATATGCCAGCAATGGCAAGCCAGGTGAAGTAGGAAGGAGTACTGACATTGACAGAGGAAGAATCCTTCAGCAAAACTGGGAGAGAATTAGGAAGACATGCAGCAAAAAGCAAGTAGACTTATACATGTGTGCAGTCTCTTCTTTGGAAGCCGATCCAAGAAATGTGTAGTGACTGCCTCAGAGGAGAGGAAGAGGGGTGTAGGAGGGAGGCTTACTCTCACAGATGATACTTTTAGTACTTTAAAAACTTGGGGAGATCCCTGGTGGCTCAGTGGGTTAAGGGTCCAGCGGTGTCACTGCTGTTGCGTGAGCTGGATCCCTGGCCTGGGAACTCTTGTGTGCCACAGGTGCAGCCAAAAAATAAAAATAAAAATATTGTACCATGTGTATGTATATCTATTTAAAAGTTGATAGGAAAGAAGAGGGAAAAAAAAAAGGCAAGTGGAGATGTGGACAGCAAGAGGCAGCCAGGCAAACAGACAGCAAAAAAGCAGGAAAACAAGGAGAGACTGGGAAAATGGCAATAAGATTGAGGCAGACAGACTGTGAGGAACCAGAAAGATAAAAAGAAAAAGAATGGAAATGAAACGGAGGCAAGCATGGTAGAGCAGACGACAAGAAGGCAGGTAAGACTTTAGGGCAAGCGGACCACTGACAAGTCTGCGTCCCATCACAGATGGGATGCTGGAATAGGGGAAGCCGAGGGAGAAAAAGCTGATAGGCAGACACACTGAAAAGATACAAGCATTAAACAGTAGGATAGCAGCAAGCAAGTAGGGTGGACAGGCAAGAAGACAGATATAAAGGAAGGCAAGGACAAATCATGAACTGAACAGGCATAAAGAAGAGGAAGAACAAGTCAAAGGGCAAGATAAGAGGCAAACCAAGACAGGGAACTATGGTAGGGCCTGGAAGGTAGACAAACCAAGAGACAGAGACTAAAAAAGTGATAGAGACAGGCAGGCGGGGAGACAGATGGCTAGAGAGAGAGTGGTGGGCAAACAGCCAGAGAAGCAGACAGACAACCAGAGAGAGAAAGAGGCTGCCAGCCAGTCAGGGAGGAGCAGACAGGCAGGCAGGCAGGCAGACACCATAATAGGAGCAAGCAGGTAGAGAGGCAGGCGGAAACAAGCATAAACGAAGAAAAATCAAGAGGTCAGTCGGGAGAGAAAAGAGAACAGGAGAGGCCAGCAGGCAGAGAGGGAGATGGACAAGAGGGAAAATCAGGCAAATTAACAGATCCATATGCAAAGCACACTTGAGAGAATGATGAACGTTTGTACAGGGGTGCACACGGCCACCTTTAGCCACCCACACCTAAGGCTTGGGGCACATGTGGCAGGCAGGCGGACACGCTCAGCACAGGGAGAGGGCACGCAGGCAGAGAGCCTGCGGTGCACCACGATGCGCGGGGCTGCCACAGACACGCGGGGACACTCTTCCCAGACACACACAGAGGGGCCAGAAAGAGGGGGAGGCACACACAGTGGAGCCCGGAAGACAAAAGTAAACAGAAAGAAGACAGAGATGGAAAGTCACTTAGAGGTGACAGAGCCTGAGAGTCAAGGGAACAGAAAGACAGCCTCGGTGAAAAAACACACACATTCACAGAAGCCCATATACAGAAAGAGGGGGCTACCCAGATGAACTAGTACAGAGGGACTGAGAAAGAGGACATAACAAAACGAATGGCAGAGGAACTGGAGTCACACTCAAGACAGGAATGATATGGGAGCAGAGGCAAAAGAATTCCAAAGTCCAGGTTAAGAAAAAGATGGAAATCAATGCTCAGTAAGGTGTATTAGCTCGGGATGGGGGGGGGGTGGCACATCAATAAAGAATATTTTAAGCGTTGTAAGGAAAAACGAGCCCTGTCACTATTACTTTCTGGTTGCTGCCTACATACTGCTCCCTGTTAAGGTATCCCCAAACCCTGCAGGGGCTGCTGGATGGCTGGCAGCTAAACATAAAAGGTGGAGAAATAACCCAGGAGAGAGAGAAATGATTCCACAGGCATGGGATGGGAAGCAAGGGAAAGAGCAAAGTGAGATCAAAAGAATGGGAGGAAACTGGAGTAAGACAAGGATGATAAGAATGAAATCGGGTCGAACTAAGCTATTTGCCCTCCTTTCTTTGCTAACCTTACTCAACTGGCAAGTTTTATTTTATGACTTCTCTGACCAGATCTCTGGATGAGAAAGCTACTTTTGGACTCCTTTGCATCTGATTCCTGGTATCACTTTTAAGATAAACATTGGGGTACAGTGGGAAAGCATGGATCAGAAAGTCAGATGGAAATGCGCGTGTAACCCCCTACCTCTTTCTTTCTCTCAGTCCCCGTTACTTTTCTCTTTCATGGTACCTCAGTTTCTTCTACTTTATCAGTGTTGGAGATCACGGAGGAAGGAAAATATACTGAAACGGGAGAAAAGAGAAAATTTCACAATCCTCAGACTTAACTCTTTCCCCTTTAATCTAAAAAAATCTGTTCTATTTACCCCTAAATTAATTTCCCAGGTCAGATTAATTTTATAGTCAAGTAACTGGGGGAAGGGAAGGCAAAATAAAGGAGAAAAGAGGATAAAATTTACAACAATTTTAAATCGCTGAAAAGGCTGGGCAAAGGGGAGAATCAAACATGGACTCCTTTGAAAAAAAAACTCAATCATCGTATCTATTCATATCTCTCCCCCAAAAGTCACTGGGATTTCTATCACTTTTTTAAAGAAAGAAAAAAAATCCAGTACCGCTTCTCACTTAAAAGATACGTATACAATTAAATGCGTTTTGACTTCAATGAGGTATGTAGAAACAGAGTTATATATAAACATATATTTCATCTTTTTCCTTTTCAATGCCTGAAGGGGAAAAAAAAAACCTTCACATCAAACCACTCCCTTCTGAAGTATTCAGAAAAAAAAAAAAAAGCTTTTCTTTAAGAGAAGGGAGGTGGGGAGGAAGAGACTAGTAAAGAAAAAAAAATTTAAATCTAGTTGGACTAGTATCTAACTAGTTAACCTTTAACAATTTATGCTGATGTCAGACTGAGCATGAGTACTGATTAATGCCCCCCCTCAAATATTTTTTATAAGGGGGAGTTAGTCACAGCAGCCATTTTTGTTTTATGCAGAAATCCTTCCTGCCCCCCCAGCGCACACTCTCACACACACACACACACATACTCAGTACACAAGGAAAATATCTCTATTAATCTGTGCACTAATCAGTTATGAAAAAAGGGAGAAATTTGTGGGTTTCTGGGTAGAGGCTTGGAGATGGGGGTGTAACAGGGAGGAGAATGGGGGGGTGAAAAATGAAATATTAAGCCAGCCATTTTGTTTTAAAAGGGGATTTTTCCCCCCTCTCCCTTTCTTCGTGGAGGGGGTGGCGGTGCTGGAGGGGGGGTTGTTTTAAAAATAATTTCCAGGCGGCCATCTTAGTGCCTCAGCTCTGAGAAATATTTCTGAGCGCCCCCCTCAGAATTTAAATATATTTAAAGCAACGGAGAGGGGGGTAGAGAGAAGTCGAAAACTTTTATATATATATATATATTTTTTTTAATCCCCCTCTCTTGTTCTCTCGGGAGGAAGGAGAGAAAGAAAAAAAAAAAGTCCTCAATTTTTTCCAAGAAAAATTTTGGGGGTGGTTTGGCCCCCCTCGTCAGACGGCGGCCCCGAGGGGGGGTTCGGAGGGGGGTGGCCCGGGGGTTTTG
>PVHT021183615.1:44761-64126 GCA_004024745.2 Catagonus wagneri
AGGATGGCTTCCCCTCTGAGGGACGAGGAGGAGGAGGAGGAGGAGATGGTGGTGTCGGAGGAGGAAGAAGAGGAGGAAGAAGAGGGCGACGAGGAGGAGGAGGTGGAGGCGGCCGACGAGGACTACGAGGAGGACGACGACGAGGGAGTACTCGGGCGCGGGCCGGGCCACGATCGGGGCCGCGACCGCCACAGCCCCCCCGGCTGCCACCTCTTCCCGCCACCGCCGCCGCCACCCCCGCCGCCGCCGCCGCCGCCGCCGCCGCCCCCGCCGCCAGGTAAGCGGCCGCAGACTCCCCCCAAACCCAAGCGGGAGCCGCGGGCGCCCGAAGCCGGGCGGGGGCGAGGCACCCACCGCGCGGCCGAGCCGAGGCGAATCCGGGGCGCGGAGCGCCGTCTCGGGCCCGTCGCCCCGCGCCGATCCGGGCGGTCCGAGCGGCCCGGGCGTGCGGCGGCGGCGGCCGCCGGGCCAGGCCTCCTCCCCTCCCCCGCCGCACCCTCCCCCGCCGCCGCCGCCCGGGCTGGAGAGCGCTGGGCGCGAGCTGCGCGCGCGGACCGGGCCACTCGGTCGCGGCTTTCGGGGGAGGAGGAGGAGGAGATATTTTTTTTTTTTTTTTTTTTACCCTCGGCGGGGAGGGGGTAGGCAGGAAACGTCCAAGGCGAAGCCAGGGCCCCCTCCCTGGCCGAGCGAGGGACCGCGGAGACCCTGGCGGCCGGACGGCGGCGTGGGGGAGGGGCGCGTGGGGGAGGGGCGGCCGCGCGGGCGCCCCTGGGGCTGCGGCCCCGGTGGGGTTGGACCGAGGTGAAGTGGGGTTTCCGCGCGAGGAGCCGACCGCGGCCCTCACCACCCGCAACCCCACGTCAGGAGTTGGGAAGGCGGGCGGTGGGGTGGGGAGTGGGCGGGTGTCCATCGGACCCCCCCTTCACCTGCGGGGACTTAGGTACCCGCCAACTCTGGGGCGTGCGGTGGCACGTGGGGGAGGGGTCGTGTGAATGTTTGCGGGCGCCTGACGACTAGGGGCAGGTGGTGGCCACACTCCACGCAGACCATTTCCTGGAATGAGACTGGCTCCTGCCCCCTCTCCCCGGCTCGTACTAGGGAGAGCAGTCACTGAGGATTGGGGAGCAAGAGGGGAGTGTCTGGGAGAACAGATGCCCCCAACCCCACCCCCTTTATCTCTCCTCTGGGCTCTTTTGTGTCAAGTGCGCCCCCCCCTCCCCCATGACCCCGTCAGTCTAGGGTGGCCGGGCTGCCCAGCTGTGACTCTCACGTGGCTGCCATTCACTGTCACTCACTCTCCCGCTGAAACCACCCACACTCTGACCACGTCGGGGGGCGTGAACTGCCCACCCAGCTGTTCCGCAGCTTGACCGTCACCCAGCATCCCTCCCCGGGGATGACAAGTCGCCTGCACTGTCTGGGCAGTTCGGCCCGCGCTGGAGGGGCCTGACGGCAGCCTCGCGTCCGGGGGCCCCATTCTGGCCACCTTCCCGGTGGAGTTTTGCTAGTCTTTTTTAGGATAGACTAGGTGAGCATCGTTCGGGTGTTCACACACCCAGGCCTCTGGGTGCCATGCAGCACAAATGCACCAAACTTCAAAACATCTGACATCATGCTCTTTGTAAAACTGTCATATCGTTCTGGGTGGCTTATGTGGCAAATGTTCCTGTCTAGTTGTGACGGCCTTTGAGGGAGTGGGGGGTCCTTTCTTGGTGGTGAGGAGGGGGATGCGTGTCTGATGGAAACAGGATAAAGTCCACTCCTACCCCCCACTCTGGCCCCTAGGCTTGTCTGAAAAAGGGAAAAGTTTTAAAAAAGTTATCCCAGAGAGCCCACTGGTTTTACCGAAGGGAAAAGGAAAAAAGAATCCAGGGGAGGGTGTTGCCAGGAAGAGGCAGAGGTGCTAAAAAGAGAAAGGATGTCAGGTTTAAGTTAGGGGATTGGCTATTCTCACCTATGTGTATTCCGAACTTGGAAGGTGGTATTTGGGGGGCTTTGATCCTGGCTTTGGGTGTGGGAGAGGGGAGCATGAAAGGATCTGAGGTCGAGGTGGGTCTTTGTGTCAAAACTCCCTCCCCTCTTCCCCTCAGCTTTCCAAGCAACGTTAAGTGTTTTTAAAATTTTGTATTTGAAATGAAAACCCACCTCCTCTCTCTCCCAGGGCAATTTTATGTCTCTCTCAGCCGTCCAAGTCAAACAGGGGACCCAGATACACCCCCTCAGATGACTTTCTGCGGTAAAACTTTAGGAAAATATTTTCGGTCTGCCCATTATTTCTGTCTACATAAGTGTGGGCAAAATAACCCTCCTCTGAGGCAAGTGTATTCAGGCTGCCCTCCCTCGTCCTTCCCTAGTAGATGAATTTATCCGTGTTAGAGGTTTCTATTGTTTTTTTCATTCTGACTGCTTTGATTCTCACCATTTTGTTTTACATTCTTACCCAAGACCAATTTTATCCCTTCCCCCCCGCTCCAGTCTCCTTACATTGTTAAACGTTTAAAATAATAGCGCTCGTGCTGATGGGGGAAGGGAGCAGGAAGCCAAAAACTCATTTCTTCTCCCTCCCCCTTCTGGCAAGTCTAGAGAAATAATATAACATAATATATAGATGTGATTCCTTGGGGGTGGGGGTGGGGAATGATTGTGGGTGGTGCGGAAAATTCTGGTAGTTTCTTTGCAAAAGGTCTGAAAATACAAACCCACCCCCTGCATGCAGTACGCATGTGCAGCAGGCCTATTATGGTGGTTCGTTGTGGGGGAGGGAGAGGAATTTGAGAAAAAATAAATATATGTGTGAGAGATTGATGGTGAGATTAGAAGAAGAGAGGGGCGGGCGGGAGGCGAGGCTTTCTGCGAGCTCCTCCTGCTCCGCCGCTTGCCAGGCTCCGCCCGCGCTCCTGCCGCCCTCCTCCCTCGCCGTCTTCCCGAGATCTGAGCCGGGCTGTAGGAGAGTCTGGGCTCCGGGCCAGCATTGAGTGGCTGGTGAGACAGAGGTTGGGACTTAGATTTGCCTTCTTGCCCTCCCTTTCCTCGCCGTCTACTTTGCTTCTCGGCACCACCGCTGCCTGCCCAGCCTCGGGAACCTCCCGTGGAGGGGGCGGGGGGGCGGCGTGGACGGGACTGCAGTTAACTGGCTGTGAGGTCCCAGGGCTTGTGCCCACCCCCAGCTGGTGGAGACCAGGGCCATTTCCCTGATCCTTAGCCAGTTGGCCTGCCCCTGCCACTGCCCCGGCAGCCTCCATTTCCATGTTCTTATTAACCGAAGTCTCTGGGGTTAGGGAGCGCTGGCTGCTGGGGCTGGGTGTTTTACTGACTTCCTATTACAGTCCCCACTCAGTGTTCACACCCCGGCTGCCTTCAGGCGCCCCCCCCCCGCCCCTACCCCAGTCTTTACAGTGTCTTCCTGCTCAGGAGGGCCCAGGACTGTGAGACGTCATTGAAGGAAGGAGCTGCCAGGATTCTGAGGCAATGGAAACTGAGGCCTCCGGTGTTAATTGTGGCTAATTTTCCCTTGGCTGTTGTTGGAGGAAGGATTGTGTGTCCTAGAGCAAGGGGCTGGGCCAGGCCCGGGCTTTCCTCTCCTGCACAGCTGCCCCTGCCTGAGCAAGACAGGTCTGGCTGGTTAGTCTAGTGCCTGCTGGAGAAGGGAGGCCAAGCAGGGCCCCGGTCTGGGTGGCATCCATCGGCGTCTTCCTCCTCGTGGAGTTATTCTGTTGCCTAAGCCACCACGGGCTGGCAGGGGTCATGGGGAATGGGGTGGAGGGACATCTGGGAAGAACCAGCCCCAGCCTCTCTGACAGAAACATCTGGAGAGAAAGCCAGGGACCTAGCCCTTCTGGGAGCAGGTACAGGCTGTCTTTGGGGTTTGTGCTCATAAGTATGTGTGATGCTTCTGCATCTGAGAATGCTTGTGCTGGGGGGTGCTTGTAGGGATCTCCCACACTGCTGTTATAGGAACGGGTCAGAATCTCTGGGACTAAATTTGAAGACAAGGGGTGAGACCAGGGGACAAAGGACCCTTGAGTTCTCAGAGGGAACAGGGATGTGAAAATAGATTTGAAGCAGATTCCAGGTTGCTTGGGAGGAGGGAGAATGTTTAGGTAATTGTGGAGCTCTTCTCCTGTGGGGTTAGGGTGACGCAGGAGCCAGACACTGCGATCCTGTGGGCAAGGAGTGGACATGACTGGCTGAGGATTTCTTTTCCTCCAGGGCTGTGCTGGGGTGGCAGGGGATTTGGTGACTGAGGAAATGTAAACAGAGGCCTCCCTCCTCACACGAAGGATGTCAGGGCCCCAGGGTGTTAGCGTGAGAACCCAGGTGTCCACCTTTGGCTCTGCCTTCTCAGCATCTGGCTTAGGGAGCTGCCAGCTTGTGTCTCCCCACTCCAAGTGCTGGGGTCAGGCCAGGCCAGCAGCTGGGCATGGCTTCCCCAGTTCCTGGGCAGGATGCCAGCTGGCTATGTGAGGGGGAAGGCAGGAGGAGCCCTGGCGGCGACTGAAAGGACCTGCCACAGTCAGAGCCCATGGCCTAGAGCCTGGTCCCTTGTTAGTAGGAGGGGAGAGGAGGGAGTGGTTTGGCTGCTCTTCCCTTCCGACCCCTGACCTCCCATTCAGAACCCGAGCATCCCAGAGTACTCGAAACACTCTGTTTGCATCCAGGGAAGGGAGGCAGGATTTGGAAGAGTTAATGCTGGGAGTTCCTAGAGAGTGAGAACCCAGGAGGTGAGGCAGAGAAGGGGCTGCAGAGCCTGGGAACATAGAGACTTAAGTTTTCTGGTGCTCTCTGCTCCAAAGATAAAGATGACATTCGGCTGCTGCCTTCAGCATTGGGTGTGAAGAAGAGAAAACGAGGACCCAAGAAGCAGAAGGAGAACAAGCCAGGGAAACCCCGAAAACGCAAGAAGCTTGTAAGTGTTAAGGACTCCTATCTCTTCAGCTAGGCTTGGGGACCCATTTGCAGAGACCTGCATTTCCTCTGGTCCTGATTACCGGGGGGGATCCTGAAGTCAGGAAGGCCTGACCCCTCTACGCAGCCCCCTCAGCCGCTGTCTGGCACCCGAACCTCCCTCACTGCGTCCTAGTGAAGAGCCCAGTGGTCCACGTGACTTGCCTTGCAGGAGAGAGAAGCAGCTGAAGGCACAGGCCCCGGCAGCGGACTGTGTGAATTCAGAGCCCAGCAGTCCTCTGTCTTCTCGGGCAATTTATTTAGCTGTCTATGCCTCAGTTTCCTAATCTATAAAAAAGTGGGTAAAATGGATTAGTTACTATCTCATAGGATCGTGGTGAAGATTAAAAGAGACAGTACGCGTTGCGTGCTAAGAACGGTTCCTGGCACATGGTAGGGCTAAAGAAACGCTATTTTTATTTCTCTCCCTTAGGACAGCGAGGAGGAATTTGGCTCCGAGCGAGACGAGTACCGGGAGAAGTCGGAGAGTGGAGGCAGTGAATATGGAACTGGACCAGGTCGGAAACGGAGACGGAAGCACCGAGAAAAAAAGGAGAAAAAGACAAAGCGGCGGAAAAAAGGGGAGGGAGATGGAGGGCAAAAGGTGAGTAGAATTAGGGAGCGAGGGGAGGAATCAGGATTATTGACAGGTGTGAGCGGAGGGGGGAAAGCCCCAAGCCAGCGGGGTGCTAAGTGGAAAGGCAAGTTGGTGAGGATGGGATCACGCTGGGAAGGGGGCGGGAGGCTAAAAGCCCCGGGAAGCCGGTGGGCGAGTAGAGAAGCGAGAAGCTTGTGGGGTCCAGGACGGGCTGGAGAAGCGCCCTCTTCACTGAAGCCTGGTCTCTCCAGCAGGTGGAGCAGAAGTCGTCGGCAACCCTGCTTCTGACCTGGGGCCTTGAGGACGTGGAGCATGTGTTCTCCGAAGAGGACTACCACACACTCACCAACTACAAAGCCTTTAGCCAGTTCATGAGGTGCGGTAGGGATGGGGAGTCCTCGCGGGTAGACACGTTTGATAGGGGGAGGCCCTGGACCCCTCTGGAACCTGATGAAAGCGAAGAAACTGCTCTCCAGAGAAATTCACAGCACATACACATAAAATTCCGCATGCGATCTCAGGAAATTCCTGGGCTCCTGAGGGTCCAAGGGCTCCCGTCACTGGGGGTCACAGGTCCACTGCCAGGTTAGCAAGCTCTGTAGTGATGGGGTATGGGGGTGCTGACGGCCTCCGCGCTCCGACAGTTCTGGTCTCCCCGGCCTGACTTCCCTCTAGACTGGAGCGGAGAGGGAACGTTGTGTCCTCCAGTTTCCTTTGCTCACTGATCCAGCCGTTTGTCCCTTCCTTAGACACGAGCAGTGATGGAGGAGGCGTTGCTGACAGTGGGACCTGAGCATCGGTGGCTCCTGAAGTAGAGTAGAGAACAGCACCGATGCCTTCTGAGGAAGCAGGCACTTTAGCAGAGCAGCTCCACGCTCTGGAGGCCGTCTGCTGGGGTTCAGGTCCTCATGTCATCTGGGGCAACTCACTCCTTTGATCTTCAGTTTCTGCAACTGTAAAATAGGCACGATCATAGTGTGTACCTCACAGGGTCTTGTGAGGATTTAATGGGATAATGGTTGGGAAGCCCAACAGCAGTATTCGGTCCCTGGAGATGGTCATTAGTCCTTGTCTCACCGCTTCGTCGCTAAAGACAGTGCTTCTGTCTGTACCGGGCTCACTCATGTCCTCACGAGAGCTTGACCCCCCACTGCAGAGCAGAAGCAGCGCGGCCTGTCAGACTCCACCTGCTCAGGCGCTTCGTCAGGCCTGTGGAACTCATTAGAAAAACTCAGGGAATCATAGCAACTCCTAGAAGTATCATGAGGATGAAATAAGATAATATGTATGTGGAAGTGTTTTAGAAACTGGAAAGTAGTTGTCAAAACTAAAGCATTTTGGAATTCTCTTGTGGCACAACGGGTTAAGGATCCAGCATGATCACTGCAGCAGCTCTGATCCCTGCTGTGGTGCAGGTTTGATGCCTGACCTGGGAACTTCCATGTGCTGCAGGCGAGGCCAGAAAAAAAAAAAAAGTAAAGCATTTTTATTAATCTCATTTTTTCCTTTTTAATCTGTGCATTTAAGTTTTATTTTGCCTTTTTTTTTACCACTCCACAGGTTATGGAGCTCCCTGGGCAAGGAGTCAGATCTGAGCTACAGTCACGACCTAACGTCTCATCTGTGGCAACACCAGATCCTTAACCCATTGTGCCAGGCCAGGGATCAAACCTGTGTGCCAGAGCTCCCAAGATGCCACCTATCCCGTTGTGACACAGAGGGAACTCCAATTTTGCCTCTTTCTTTTTCCTTTTTCTTTTTTAGGGCCACACCTGTGGCACATGGAGGCTCCCAGGCTAGGGGTCAAATCAGAACTGCAGCTGGCAGCCTACACCACAGCCACAACAACTCGGGATCCAGGCTGGGTCTGGGACCTACACCACAGCTCACGGCAATGCCTGATCCCTCAACCACTGCGCGAGGCCAGGGATGGAACCCACATCCTCATGGATACTAGTCGGGTTCATTACCACAGAACCACAGTGGGAACTCCCTTGATTATTTTCTTTGTTCATGCTTTTTTAAATTTTTTTTCTTAAAGTACTTATTTATTTATTGTAAAATTGATGTTTATTTTTTGGTCACCCCCGTTGAGGCTGGGGGTCAAACCTGCAACAACACTGGATCCTTAACCTACTGTACCACCAGGGAGTTCCCAGATTGCTATTCTTCTTGACAGGACATGTTTTCACCACCCAGGAATCCTAGCTTGTACATAGACTCCATTGATGAGGGGAAATGACATTTTCTCAGACCGTCTGTCAAGGATCCAAGTCTCCTGCTTCTATATCCACAGGCCCCTGATTGCTAAGAAGAATCCTAAGATCCCAATGTCTAAGATGATGACCATACTTGGAGCCAAGTGGAGAGAGTTCAGCGCCAACAACCCCTTCAAGGGGTCGGCAGCTGCTGTGGCAGCAGCAGCCGCAGCCGCAGCCGCAGCCGTAGCCGAGCAGGTGTCAGCTGCCGTCTCATCGGCCACCCCGATAACACCTTCCGGACCCCCTGCCCTCCCACCACCCCCTGCTGCTGATATCCAGCCCCCACCCATCCGAAGAGCCAAAACCAAAGAGGGCAAAGGTAAGAAAACCTCTGGTTGGGACAGCCGTCACCCCACCTTGTAAACTGTGTGTAATCTGTTGTCATCCAGAACTCTTCTCAGCTCTGATTATTGCAGAAGAAATATCTTCCAGGAAGGGGTCTCAGGGAGACCACAGCCCACAGAGGTCCAGAGGCCCGCACGGCCTCCATTATTGCAGGATGTCATGAGCTTGGCTTTTTGTCCTCCACCCCCACTCGTCACTCAGGTCCAGGCCATAAGAGGCGGAGTAAGAGCCCCCGAGTGCCTGATGGACGCAAGAAGCTTCGGGGAAAGAAGATGGCACCACTCAAAATCAAACTAGGCCTGCTGGGTGGCAAGAGGAAGAAGGGCGGCTCGGTGAGGGGCCCCTCCTATCGCTGAGACCCCAGGGCAGGGGCCAGGGGCCCGGGGCCCAGACACAAGGGTCCATGAGGGCAGTGGAGTGCGGGGCCCAAGGCCTGGCAGGGAGGGGAACCCAGTGGGCCTCCCTGACAGCCACGGGGCTATGGGCAGTATGTTTTGCAGAGCGACGAGGGCCCCGAACCCGAGGCTGAGGAGTCAGACCTGGACAGTGGCAGTGTCCACAGTGCCTCAGGCCGACCTGATGGCCCTGTCCGCACCAAGAAACTAAAGAGAGGCCGGCCAGGAAGGAAGAAGAAGAAGGGTAGGGGTGTCAGCTGTGTGCGTCCTGTCAGTCGGCCTTCCTCTCATTCCTTCGTTGTCTTTCTGGTTTTCAGTTTTGACTTCTTTATTCAACCCTTCTCTCTTTCTCTCCCCTCCCCATTCCTCCCTCTCCTTTCTCTCTCTGCTCCCTTTGCCTCCACTGGGGTCTGTGACAGTCCTGGGCTGTCCCGCAGTGGCCGGGGAGGAGGAGGTTGATGGCTACGAGACGGATCACCAGGATTACTGTGAGGTGTGCCAGCAGGGTGGGGAAATTATTCTGTGTGACACCTGCCCTCGTGCCTACCACCTCGTCTGCCTTGATCCTGAGCTTGACCGGGCTCCTGAGGGCAAGTGGAGCTGCCCCCACTGTGTGAGTACTGGTGCCACCTCTTATGGCCCTCAGGGACCCACCCACGTCTTTCCTCCTTGGTTTCTCTTGTCCTCTCCCTACCCCCGGCTGCCTGGGCACCTCAGTAACAGGCCTGTAAGTGTCCAGGATCCTCGTGTGTTCCTCTTCCGCATTGCCTTGCCCCCCAAGTCAGCGTTTTTGGGAACTGAGGTGTCCTGCTCCTCTGTTCCCGCCGGTCCGCTCTGCACTGCTTGGATCTGGGTCCCGCGTCTTTGCCTGTCTTCCAGTCTCACGCCTTGCCGTCTTCTGTCTGTGTCTGTCCTTGGCCTCCCAGGAGAAGGAGGGCGTTCAGTGGGAGGCAAAGGAGGAGGACGAGGACTACGAAGAGGAGGGAGAGGAGGAAGGGGAGAAGGAGGAAGAGGACGACCACATGGAGTACTGCCGCGTGTGCAAGGACGGCGGGGAGCTGCTGTGCTGCGACGCCTGCATCTCCTCCTACCACATCCACTGTCTGAACCCGCCCCTGCCCGACATCCCCAACGGTGAATGGCTGTGTCCCCGATGCACAGTGAGTGTGCCCATCTCTCAGGGTTTACCGTCAGCCCCGACACCTTCTCCGTCTCTGGGGCCCAAAGGTCCAACTCTGTTTCTCCGTGCTCCCCCACAGCTCGCCTTTAACTCGCTTGCAGGACCCCTGTACACCTGTGCTAACGATGGGCTCTTTCTCGTCTCTCTTTCCTTGGTGTGTGTGTCCACCCTGAAGTGTCCTGTGCTGAAAGGCCGTGTGCAGAAGATCCTGCACTGGCGGTGGGGGGAGCCACCAGTGGCATTGCCAGCCCCCCACCAGGCCGACGGGAATCCGGACGCCCCACCCCCACGTCCTCTTCAAGGCAGGTCGGAGCGAGAGTTCTTTGTCAAGTGGGTAGGACTGTCCTACTGGCATTGCTCCTGGGCCAAGGAGCTTCAGGTACAAAGGCCTCTGTGACCCCACTCACTGCCGTTCTCTCTCTCTTGCCCCACTGTTCTCTCGTCTTCATCCCCTTTGCTTTCCCTCGTTTTGGGAAACGCCCTACCAGCTTCCTTAGTGTCCAGACTTGGTTCTCTCGGCCTTCACTCCTTCCTCTCAGTCTCTATTAGAGTCTTCCTCACGTGTGATGGAGCCTTCCTTAGCTCCCTCTCTGTTCTTATCCATCTTAACCTTGTTTTTACCAGTGTTCTCAGTCTTCATAACCCTCTTCCTTCCTGCTTTTGCCTGTCCCCTCCCCACCCAGGCCCTATCTCTGGCTGGGTCCTCTTGCATGTTATCCATTCTCCTGCTCTGGCTGTAACTGACTGGGTCTCTTGTCCCATGTCTTTCACGGCCCCCTTTCCTGTGCCATCCCCCGCCGGCCTCTGCCCGGACTCCTTGTCCTCTCGGGATGTCGGGACCGCCTCTCCTCCCCTCCTGTGCGCCCGGCAGCTGGAGATCTTCCACTTGGTCATGTACCGGAACTACCAACGGAAGAATGACATGGATGAGCCCCCGCCCCTGGACTACGGCTCTGGTGAGGACGATGGGAAGAGTGACAAGCGCAAGGTGAAGGACCCGCACTACGCCGAGATGGAGGAGAAGTACTATCGTTTTGGCATCAAGCCGGAGTGGATGACCGTCCATCGGATCATCAACCACAGGTGAGTCCTTGGCCCCTGGGAAGGCCTGCCTGGGACTTGCCACTGTTTTTATTGTGTTATGGCCCTATGTCAGTCTTTGTTGATTAACTAGATAATTGATCTAACTGGATAGTTCCTGCTGCAGTCCCAGCCCTTCTGGTTTTGTTTTCCATGGAGATGAGAGGTGGCAGGAGGAAAGTCCAGCCCAGCACTGCAGCACTGACTACTTTGTCCTTCCTCTGGTCCCTCACAACTTAGAAAGTGACACATGCGTCTAGGGATCTGGGTGTAAACATGAAAAGCATGATTCATACAAGTCAGTGTTTCTGTACTTCTTTCTTCATAGCGCTTATTACTGCCCGGTGTTACACTGTGTTTTTCGGTCTCATGGCTGTCTTTCCCAATGGAATGTGAGCTCTGTGAGAAGGAGCATTCGTTCAGTGCTGAATCACCTGTGCCTGGAACAGTGCCTGACGTGTAGTGGATGTTTAGTATATACTGATTGGATGAGTAAATGGTCAACAAATGTTGAAGCCGGGGATGTTTTGCGATAGTTGATTTTTAGGAAGCCGTCCTCAAAAAGTCAGGGTAGTACTTCAGCCATTCTAAACTCCCTTTCAGTGCCCACCGCAGAGGAGTAGAGGACACAGTCTCCATGTTTGCTGATTATTGTGTTGGTGATGACTTTTTTCTGCTTGTGACACATATTATTTTTCTCCTCCTGCTCCCTCCTCTTGGCGTCCCTCCCCACAGTGTGGATAAAAAGGGGAATTACCACTATTTAGTGAAGTGGAGGGACTTGCCATATGACCAGTCCACGTGGGAGGAAGATGAAATGAACATCCCTGAGTATGAAGACCATAAGCAAAGCTACTGGAGACACCGGTGAGGGAGCCAGGTCATGGTCATAGGGTAGAGGGAGTCTGAGGATGGGAGTGTGAAAGGTGAGCCTCCAGCATTAACTGAGGTGCAGTGGTGACAGGCCCAACCTAGAATTTAGGGCAGTGGGAGCCCGAGCTGAGGTGTTTGTGCCGGGGTTGTGCAGTGTAAGGAACAGGGAAAAGGTCTAGCCAGGGTAAACGGGCAAGAGGAAGCTCAGGAGTGGTGAGGGCTGGCTCTAGAGGTGAAACCCAAGGGGCGAGGGTACAGAACCTGGGAGGAGGGAAATGTGAGAAAATTAAGTTATGGCAAGTGGGAGGTAGGTCTGGAATCGTTCAGAAGGGAGGAGGGTCCCAAGGACCAGGTCTCGCTCAGACCCACTCTTTCCACAGAGAACTCATTATGGGGGAGGACCCCGCCCAGCCCCGCAAGTATAAGAAGAAGAAGAAGGAGCTGCAGGGCGATGGGCCTCCCAGTTCTCCTACTAACGATGTAAGTCCTCGCACTTGGCCTTTCTCCCGCTTCTGTAGCCAGGGCGATTGAAGGGTTTCTGGGAGCTTCTGACAGAACTTCCCAGAGTTTCAACAGCCTCTTTGGAATGATATCTAGGCACTTATGTTGGAGATGATAATGTGAGAAAAAAAATGTGTATGTGTATGTGTGACAGGGTCATCTTGCTGTACAGTAGAAAATTGACAGAACACTCTAAACCAGCTATGATGGAAAAAAATAAAAGTCATTAAAAGAAAAACAAAAAACGAAAAACAACCTGTTTGAACAGTAGCTCTTCCTTCGGTGTTCAGCCTTGCCCCAAGACTGCTAGGAATGTTGGCGTAAGAGCGAGGGAGCCCCTGGAGATGGCAGCACACGGGGCTCTTCCACCAGTTTCCTCCCCACACTGCTCTGGGTATTGTTTTAAGGAATGAGGGGGAGGCACTGCCGACCAGAAGGTTTGTAAGCTCAGGCCATAGAAGAGGGAATTGCAGTCCCAGACCTGGTATTAGTGCCAGAGATGGGGAGGAGGAGACCCAGACCAGAGAAGCAGCTGATGGTTCCCTTGAGCTTTCTAACTTCTTGACTCCACAGCCTACAGTGAAATATGAGACCCAGCCACGGTTTATCACAGCCACCGGCGGCACACTGCACATGTATCAGCTGGAAGGGCTGAACTGGCTGCGCTTCTCGTGGGCCCAGGGCACTGACACCATTCTGGCTGATGAGATGGGGCTGGGCAAGACCATACAAACCATCGTCTTCCTCTACTCGCTCTATAAGGAGGTGCTGGATTCTAGGGCCCGAGGGGGACGTCCAGGCTGAGGCCTAGCCTGGGTTGGGAAAGTGGGGGTGGAGGGTGAGGACAGAGGACTGGGGGGCGGGTGGCAGGCAGAAGACTGGGGTGTACAACCACGAGCTGAGACTAAGGGTCCCCTCCGCCTTGACTCCCAGGGCCACACAAAGGGTCCCTTCCTGGTGAGTGCTCCACTGTCTACCATCATTAACTGGGAGCGGGAGTTCCAGATGTGGGCCCCCAAGTTCTATGTGGTGACATACACGGGTGACAAGGACAGCCGGGCCATCATTCGTGAGAATGAGTTTTCCTTTGAAGACAACGCCATCAAAGGTGGCAAGAAAGCTTTCAAGATGAAGGTAAGCCCCTCTGCCTCATGTCCTCTAGTAAAGTCCTCAGACCTGTCCCTTTGTTGCCCCAGCCAGGACTTCAGTTGCTTTATTGGCCATTCCTCTTCCTCCCTCCTTTCCTTTACCTTCCCGACACCTCTGCACGCCAATCCCTGGGATGCAGCAGGTCCTGGGTTCACATGGATCTTTCCCTACGGGACGTGTAGAAGTTTGGGGGCCACGTTCAGTAATCCCTGCATGGAGTCAGAGTTGGAGGACAGATGACTGGCTCCCTTGGAAATGTCAGGACAGGGTGTCTGGGTAGAGAATGAGGGGGAGGTCTAGATGCTTGGGCGTTGGGTGCGGCCAAATGGCCAATGGTTGTGTTGGCAGAGGGAGGCACAGGTGAAGTTCCACGTTCTCCTGACGTCATATGAGCTGATCACCATCGATCAGGCAGCACTTGGCTCCATCCGCTGGGCCTGTCTCGTAGTGGATGAGGCCCATCGGCTCAAGAACAACCAGTCCAAGGTGAGCGGGATACTCAGACCTCAGAAACTTGAGGCTGTGGACTCCTACTTGCCCTTGTCCTAAAAAATAAAGTGACGGGGACTCTGCAGTCTAGGGGGCAGGATGCCTGGGTTAAGCCTGGGGAGAAGTCCAGATTGGAAGAGGGGAGACTGGGGATTTGAGGGCCTCTAATCCTGAACAAAATGGGAGCTGGAGTCAGGGAAAGGCTGATCCTGTGGGCCAGCCACTTGCCACTGATGGGCCCTTTCTCCTGCCTTTCCTTGCCCCCTTTTTTAGTTTTTCAGGGTCCTCAATGGCTACAAGATAGATCATAAGTTGCTGCTGACGGGGACGCCATTGCAGAATAATCTGGAGGAGCTCTTCCATCTCCTGAACTTCCTCACCCCGGAGAGGTTTAAGTAAGTGGGTCAGTAGGGTGGTCCGCAGAGGGGAGGCGGGGAGGGGCTGAGTGGGTGGCTGATGGATCTGAAGGGGAGAATAGAGCCTGAGGTCGGGCAAAGAGCCTGACTCCCTGTTCATTTCTTGTATCTCCTTCTGGCTCCTAGCAACCTGGAGGGCTTCCTAGAGGAGTTTGCTGACATATCCAAAGAAGACCAGATTAAGAAACTTCATGACTTGCTGGGGCCACATATGCTGCGGAGGCTTAAGGCCGATGTCTTTAAGAACATGCCAGCCAAGACAGAGCTCATTGTTCGCGTGGAGCTGAGCCCCATGCAGAAGTGAGACGCAAGGCGGGTTACCCGGACCAGGGTTCAGGATTTGGTGGCAGCTCAAGAGTTGGTGACCCAGTGCAACGTCGTAATTGCTTCCTTTATTGTATCTCTCCTATGTCCCTACCCTGGTCTTTAGGAAATACTACAAGTATATCCTGACCCGAAATTTTGAGGCCTTGAATTCACGAGGTGGTGGGAACCAAGTGTCACTGCTTAACATCATGATGGATCTCAAGAAGTGCTGCAACCATCCGTACCTCTTTCCTGTGGCTGCTATGGTAGATACCGGAGCTAGGGACCGTCAAATGTTGCCTCTCCAAAAACAGGGGCAGTTGAGCACAGGGCTGGAGCTGGGCTGGGAGGCCAGAGACTGGATTTCTGAGAGCAGTAGGAATTGAAAAGATGTGGAGCCTAGATTTGGGCTTCCAGCTTTTTAGGTGCAGCCGGAACGTGGGGCCACTTTTCCTGACTCTCTCCTCTTCCTTTTTTCCTCCCATCTTTTCAGGAGTCCCCGAAACTTCCCAGTGGGGCTTATGAGGGTGGGGCACTTATTAAGGCATCTGGGAAGCTCATGCTGCTGCAGAAGATGCTGCGGAAGCTCAAGGAGCAAGGACACAGAGTGCTCATCTTCTCGCAGGTGAGCTAGCCGCATAGCCCTTTCTCACCGTCAGACAAACCCTCACCCTCCTTCCTGGGGTTGCCGCCGGGTGAGAGGTTAGCCAGTTATACCCTAAAGAATTGCCGGGGTAAATCAACTATACTTCAATAAAAATAAAAATAGAAGAGTTTCTGGTATAGCTAGGTTCATCTGGGCTTCTGATCCCTGTTTTCCGCCAAAGGGGTAGAGGTGGGAGGGTGCGCCATCTGCCTCCTGAGGGGGGCTGATCCTGTTTCTTAACCTTACTGCGGAGGAGCGGGGAGCACCCACCTTTTGGAAGTCTGACAGAAGCTGTGGGTCTGCTTTCCAGCAAACTGCACACACAGATAATTTTATACAGATTTTCAGGGGGTTCATAGCTTTCCCTGAAGCCTTGTCATGGGTGTCAGAGAAGATCCTCTGCCTTAGGAGAAATGATCTTAAGAGAGAATGATAAGAATGTGGAATGAGGCGGGGGTTTGGGATGGAAATGCTATAAAACTGAATTGTGATGATCGTTGTACAACTATAAATGTAATAAAATTCATTAATTAAAAAAAGAATGTGGAATGAGGAGTTCCTGTTGTGGCTCAGTGGTATTGAACCCAACTTAGTATCCATGAGGACACAGGTTCGATCCCTGGCCTTGCTTAGTGGGTTAAGGATCCGGTGTTGCCATGAGCTGTGGTGTAGGTCACAGACCGATCCAGTGTTTCTGTGGCTGTGGCGTAGGCCCGCAGTTGCACCTCCAATTCGATCCCTAGCCTGGGAACTTCCATATGCCACAGGTGGAGCAGTAAAAACAGGAAGGAAAAAAAATAGAACTTGGGTTGAGTTCCCTGGTGGCTCAGCGGGTTAAGGATCTGGTGTTATCACTGCTGTGGCTCTGATTACTGCTGTGACTCATGTTCAGTTCCTGGCCCGGGAACTTTCACATGCAGTGGGCAAGGCTTAAAAAAAAAAAAAAGGAAATAAAGTGGAATGAGGAGGAGGTGGGCATGGAGAAAGCAGCTCCAGAGAGCAGGAGACAGGGCAGGGGTACAGGTTACAGGCCGGGGTGGAGGGAGAGGAAGGAGCTAGACCAGAGGGCACACCCCACTGCCCTGTCGTTCTAGACCTCTTCCTCTTTCGCTCTAGATGACCAAAATGTTGGACCTGCTGGAGGACTTCCTCGACTACGAAGGCTAC
The DNA here is from genome assembly GCA_004024745.2 of Catagonus wagneri. Taxonomy (NCBI): domain Eukaryota; kingdom Metazoa; phylum Chordata; class Mammalia; order Artiodactyla; family Tayassuidae; genus Catagonus; species Catagonus wagneri. The sequence continues at coordinate 61,112 of PVHT021183615.1, forward strand.
AAGTACGAGCGCATCGACGGCGGCATCACTGGCGCCCTGAGACAGGAGGCCATCGATCGCTTCAACGGTGAGGGGGATGCCTGGGTCCCTGCTGGGTGTGGGAGGCCCGAGAAGCCTGTGCCTAGGTCCCTGGGATGGGAGGGTGCTGGCCGGGGAGCATATTAGTCACCTGGGCTTTGGATTGGGGGGCATCACTGTTTGTAGTCAGGGGACATCTAGGAGCAGGTGCACAGAACTGCTGGGTGCAAGAAAAGCCCGATCTCCTAATTCTCACCTCCTAGCTCCTGGGGCCCAGCAGTTCTGCTTCCTCCTGTCTACCCGAGCTGGGGGCCTGGGCATCAATCTGGCCACTGCAGACACTGTCATCATCTTTGATTCTGACTGGAACCCCCATAATGATATCCAGGTGAGAACTCTTCTCCTGGCTCCCTTTTTAGCAAAGAGATGCGAGTGTCTGTTCTGGGGTCAGAAATAAACCTCTTGGCAGGCAGAAGACCCCTCCTCGCCAGCCTCTTTTCCAGAGCACGTAGGGGGTGGCCCTCCTGCCACTCCCCTGGCCCATCCCCACTTTCCGGCCCCTGCAGGCCTTCAGCCGTGCCCATCGGATCGGCCAGGCCAACAAAGTGATGATTTACCGGTTTGTGACTCGTGCATCAGTGGAAGAGAGAATCACACAGGTGGCCAAGAGAAAGATGATGCTGACACATCTGGTGGTGCGGCCCGGGCTGGGCTCCAAGGCAGGCTCCATGTCCAAGCAGGAGCTGGATGACATCCTCAAATTTGGCACCGAGGAGCTATTTAAGGATGAGAATGAGGGTGAGAGCCTTTTCTGCAGCTCCCTGAAAGCAGGTCTCTGCTGTCTGTGAGCACTTCTCCTCTGAAAGCCCCTGAAGAAAATTTCTTCTCTGCTGTTCTTGGAGAAAGGCTGGCGTATTGCCTCACCTGTAAGGTTGAAAACAGCACCTTACAGACGCCCGGGAGGGCCTTCTCCAGAGCTCCCGTGACCAGGCAGCAGAGGAGAAGGCTTTCCTCTGACCTTCCTGAAGATCTGCCTGAGGTTCTCATTGGAGCTGAGCCCCCTCTCGTCCCCCGACTCCGCCAGGGGAGAACAAGGAGGAGGACAGCAGCGTGATTCACTACGACAACGAAGCCATCGCGCGGCTGCTGGACCGGAACCAGGATGCAACTGAGGACACCGACGTGCAGAACATGAACGAGTACCTCAGCTCCTTCAAGGTGGCCCAGTACGTGGTGCGGGAGGAAGACAAGGTGAGAGGCCTGGGGCCAAACGCTGTCCATCCGGGCCGTCTCTGAGGGTGACGCCCACTGTCCTTCACTGGACCTCGAAGTAGGAGGAGCTCCCTTTGCTCCTGTTTTTATCTACTCTCTTACCCCCGTGCCCCGCAAAGAGCAGTGGAGGACTTCAGACAACTTCTTGGTCTAAAGGATGACACTGGACTTCGGAGGAAACTTGGGCCCAGAAAGCAGCATAAACTCAGAAGGTGCCTTCTGAGTCAGAGTAGGAGGGACATGGAGGGCCCTAGGGGGCCAGTTAGGAAAGAGAAGTAACGAGAGGAGCGTGTGGCAGGTGAGAGGTAGGGGACGCACCGTGTCCAGAGGAGCTGCGCAGTGAGGGGTCTAGGAGCGGGGCTGGGCTGCAGCGGGAGAGTGGGGCTTTTGTTGCCCTGGAAGGAGGCGGAGGGGGAGGCCACCAGCATTCGTCCGGCTGTCTTTCAGATTGAGGAAATCGAACGAGAGATCATCAAGCAGGAGGAGAACGTGGATCCCGACTACTGGGAGAAGCTGCTAAGGCACCACTACGAGCAGCAGCAGGAGGACCTGGCCCGGAACCTTGGCAAAGGCAAGCGGGTCCGCAAGCAGGTGAACTACAACGATGCTGCTCAAGAGGACCAAGGTGAGGACTGGCCCTGATGGTGGAACCAAGGGGGCAGGTGTGACGGGGGGCTTGGACGCTGGGGGCATTTAGAGGAAAGAGAGAGGCCTCGAAGTCGGGGCCTTCCCTGCAGAGTGGAGAGAGATCAGGAAGGCTCACTAGGAGCTCTCCGGAGGCCAGGTAGATTTGCAGGTGACCTGAGCTCTGAGCTCTCTAGCAGTTGCAGAGGGCTCAGATGGACACCCTTGTTGGGTCTTTGTGTAGACTGGTTTCCCTGGGAGTCAGGATGTGGGTGGGTGAGTGGGCGTGGTCCAGAGTCAGACTGCAGGGCCCTCCCCCAGCGTCCCTAGGAGGGCCAAGGCAGGGGGGGCTTTCAGGCAGGAAGGGCCCCAGCATGGGCTTAACCAGGGGGCCATCACTGACTGCCGAGCCCTTTCCCCTCACAGATAACCAGTCAGAATATTCAGTGGGATCGGAGGAGGAGGATGAAGACTTTGATGAGCGTCCTGAAGGTGGCATTTGTATTCCTGTCTTTCTGCCACACCTCTCCCCATTTCACTTCCCATGGCCTTTTTTTTTTTTTTTTTTTTTGATTTTTAGGTCTGCACCTCCTGTATATGGAAGTTCCCAGGCTAGGGGTGGAATTGGAGCTACAGCCACTGCCTACGCCACAGCCACAGCAATGGCAGATCTCCAACCCACTGAGAGAGGCCAGGGATCAAACCCACATCCACATGGATACTGGTCGGATCTGTTTCCGCTCTGCCACAGCAGGAACTCCCCCTGCCCATTGTCTTTTAAGCTTACTGTTTTTATAGAAATAAAAGCTTATTTGTAAAAAAAAAAAAAAAAAAAAGTAAAGATTGCAGGTAAGCAAAAAGAAGTTAATATCCATAATCTCGCTGCCGTTAAAATTTGGAGCATGGGAGTTCCCGTCGTGGCGCAGTGGTTAACGAATCCGACTAGGAACCATGAGGTTGCGGGTTCGATCCCTGCCCTTGCTCAGTGGGTTAACGATCCGGCGTTGCCGTGAGCTGTGGTGTAGGTTGCAGACGCGGCTCGGATCCTGCGTTGCTGTGGCTGCGGTGCAGGCCAGTGGCCACAGCTCCGATTAGACCCCT
>PVHT021183615.1:65126-82453 GCA_004024745.2 Catagonus wagneri
AGGAACCATGAGGTTGCGGGTTCGATCCCTGCCCTTGCTCAGTGGGTTAACGATCCGGCGTTGCCGTGAGCTGTGGTGTAGGTTGCAGACGCGGCTCGGATCCTGCGTTGCTGTGGCTGCGGTGCAGGCCAGTGGCCACAGCTCCGATTAGACCCCTAGCCTGGGAACCTCCACATGCCGCGGGTGCGGCCATAAAAAAAACCCGCGGCCATAAAATGACAAAAAGGCAAAAAAAAAAAAAAAAAAAAATTTGGAGCATGCAACCACGCAGGCCTGGATACCTAGATGGAAGGTCAAGAAAGGTTATGCCATTGTACGCTCCCACACTATGCTTGCTGGCATCAAATAGGCAGTCGCTGCTTTTTTCATATGACTTGATTCTTTTGGACCTGCCGGATTGGTAGCTCCGCGTGTGCAAGGAAGAGCAGTAGAAGTGCCTGGGACATGACACAGGCCTTGCCTGGCTTCCTGTCTTGGGGGAAGGGCGAGCTCGGAAAGACCGGGGAGTGGAGGAGGCGGTGCAGATGCCAACTGGGTTCACCTCCCCGGTCCAGGGCGTCGACAGTCAAAGAGGCAGCTCCGGAATGAAAAGGACAAGCCGCTGCCACCACTGCTGGCTCGAGTTGGGGGCAACATTGAGGTGAGAATGGGGTCCAGGGCCCCGACGGTTCCCTGAGGAAGGAGGGCAGGCTGGGGGCTGGGAAACTGAGGCTGTGTCACTGCGGGTGAGGTCCTCCACATGCATGGCCCAGTCCGTCCTCGCCTGTCCTCAGGTGCTGGGCTTCAACACCCGTCAGCGGAAGGCCTTCCTCAACGCCGTGATGCGCTGGGGCATGCCGCCGCAGGACGCCTTCACCACCCAGTGGCTGGTGCGCGACCTGAGGGGCAAGACAGAAAAGGAGTTCAAGTGAGTGGGGGTGACACGGGGCTGAGCTGGATGGAAGGGTAAGACTTTGGGTGTTACTTTCTTTGTCTTGGCCACCATGTGATGTGACCTTACTCAACTGATCACCGTGCTCCCTGCCCGACAGCAGTTCCCGGCTCGGTTTCCTGGGGGGTGGGCGCAGCCTGTCCCACCTCCCCTCAGACGGGCCTAGAGCACAGAGGCCGGCCTGCCTCCCCCGGGGGCGAGGCTGTTAAGACCAGAGCCTCTCCCGGGCTGTCCTGCCTCACATTTCTCTGGCCACGATAACCCGGTGGGGAGCTGGTGGAACGGATGAAGAGCTGACTGATGGGGCCTAGGAGTGAAGCACCAAGGCCAGGGAGACTGAAAGTGCAGTGGCAGGGGCGGTCCCGGGGGGATCAAGAGGCCAGGGGAGACTCCTGGGGGCACCCAGGAGGTTCAGGTTCAGGGCTCAGTAATCCCCGTGCCCCCACCAAGGCTCTCCTGACCTGCCTCCCACCCCCGTGCTCCTTAGGGCCTATGTGTCTTTGTTCATGCGCCATCTCTGTGAGCCTGGGGCGGACGGCTCTGAAACCTTTGCTGATGGCGTCCCTCGGGAGGGACTGAGTCGCCAGCAAGTGTTGACCCGCATTGGAGTCATGTCGCTCGTCAAGAAGAAGGTATCAGAGTTGCCGTCGTGGCTCAGTGGTTAACGAATCTGACTAGGAACCATGAGGTTGCAGGTTCGATCCCTGGCCTTGCTCAGTGGGTTAAGGATCCGGCGTTGCCGTGAGCTGTGGTGTAGGTTGCAGACGCAGCTCGGATCCTGCGTTGCTGTGGCTGTGGCGAAGGCCGGGGGCTACAGCTCCTGTTAGACACCTAGCCTGGGAACCTCCATATGCCGCGAGTTTGGCCCTAGATAAGGCAAAAAGACAAAACAGAAAAGAAGAAGGTATCGGTCTTGCCCTCACCAGCAAGGTCATGTTGGCCGCCTAGGCGCTGAGCCTCCTCTGCCGCATCCCCGAGTTCCGGACTCAGGCTGGGGCGAGACGAGGCAGGAGGGGCTGGAGCTGGTCGTGTCCAGTGCCTGGAGCTGATCCCTGTCCCTCCGACTCGCGTGCACCCTTCAGGTACAGGAGTTTGAGCACATCAACGGGCGTTGGTCTATGCCGGAGCTGATGCCTGACCCCAGCGCAGACTCCAAGCGCTCCTCCAGAGCCTCCTCTCCTACCAAGACCTCTCCCACCACGCCTGAGGCTTCTGCTGCCAACAGTCCTTGCACCTCGAAACCTGGTAATCGCCTCAGGGTGGCGAGAGAGACAGAGGGGGCCGGGGTCCGTTGGACGGGGAGGGATTAGAGTTGGGCTGGGCAGTTTCTGCCTCTTCACTCTGCCTTACCCCTGCAGCTACTCCAGCCCCAAGTGAGAAAGGAGAGGGTGTGAGGACACCTCTGGAGAAGGATGAAGCAGAAAACCAGGAGGAGAAGCCAGAGAAGAACAGCAAAACTGGGGAGAAGATGGAGGCAGAGGTGTGGGGCTACCTAGCTCCCCTGAGGGAGTGGCGGGGTCTTGGGGCGGGTGCCTGGGAGCCACCCGCTTCGTCCTGACTCCCCTGTCCTCGCCTAGGCTGACACTCCCAGCCCGGCCCCGTCACTTGGGGAGCGGCTGGAGCCAAGGAAGATCCCTCTAGAGGATGAGGTGCCAGGGGGACCTGGAGAGATGGAGCCTGAACCTGGGTACCGGGGGGACAGAGAGAAGTCAGGTGGGTGCATGGCCCTAGGGGTGAAGGGGGCCTAGAATTTGGGGGTTCCTTCTTCTGGGGTCAGGGGATGAGGGTGACATCCTCCTTCCTGTCCCCTGCTCCCTCCCACAGCCATGGAGTCCACGCCGGGAGAGAGGGGGGAGGAGAAGCCACTGGATGGACAGGAGCACAGGGAGAGGCCGGAGGGGGAGACGGGGGATTTGGGCAAGAGAGGTAACGGGTGGAAGGACCGGCCACCTGGGTCCCCGAGGGAATCAGGGGAGGTGGAGTTGGAGAGCCAAGCGCCGGGTCATGGGTGGGCAGCCATTCCAGGGGCCGGTACAGTAGAGAGTAGTCTTGGAACCCGGGAGGGGACCGCCTCCGGAGGCGTGAGCTCTGCCCTGTCTGCCGTAGCCGAAGATGTGAAAGGGGACCGGGAGCTTCGACCTGGGCCTCCTCGAGACGAGCCGCGGTCCAATGGGCGACGCGAGGAGAAGGTGGAGAAGCCGCGGTTCATGTTCAATATTGCAGACGGTGGCTTCACAGGTAGGGGTTCGCACCGCCCCTTGCTCCCCACTGGCCTTTGTTCTTCCTCCCAGGTTTCTCATTTGGCCTGATTGCCTCTAATTGCAAGTAACTGCCGGTGACGTAGTGCGTGCCGTCTCTGACCCTCACCCTTGGTGCTCCTTAAGTGTACTCTCCACTCCAGAGCTGCCTTTAGTCCCACCTGTACCCTTAATCCTAACTTGAACCTTGTTTGTAGCTAGTTTTCTTCCCAACCCCTCCCTTGCCCTTGCCTTGTCCTTCTTAAAGAGCCCTTAGTCCTCTCCCACGTCTGCTGGGCTGTGTGTGGTCTGCACACTCCCGACGCCTCATCTCTCTTCCGTCCTCTTCAGAGCTTCACACGCTGTGGCAGAATGAGGAGCGGGCAGCTATTTCCTCGGGGAAACTCAATGAGATCTGGCACCGAAGACATGACTATTGGCTTCTGGCCGGGATTGTCCTGTATCCTTTGACACAAATGCAAGGAAAACATGTTTTCTCACCCTGGGGAGAGAGAGAGGGCCACTACAGAAGATGCGCATCCGCGCGAGGCACGGGGGGGCGTGGTGCCCGTGGGGGGCCATCAGGCCAACAGGAGGGCGTGCTCACAGCCTAGCCTGTGCCCGTTAAATTCCTTGATGGTCCCCTTGTTTCACCGGCAGCCACGGCTACGCACGGTGGCAGGACATCCAGAACGATGCTCAGTTCGCCATTATCAATGAGCCATTCAAAACTGAAGCTAATAAGGGGAACTTCCTGGAGATGAAAAATAAGTTTCTGGCCCGGAGATTCAAGGTAGGAACGAGGGAAGAAAGGAACAGTGCTGAAGAGGGACTTGGGCCAGAAGTGGGACCAGATCTGGTTGGAGGGGAGGCCCGGCTAACACCCTGAGGGTGAGGCAATGCTTGAGGCCAGGACCAGAGTTTTACCTTGTGTTTGGGTCTGTGGTCTGGATCGGGTCAATGTTGGGGTCGCAGTCATGATCGGTGTGGCGCTGGGGGTGCCCTGAGCCAGTGGCGAGGGTGGTGTGGGTCCCCAGCCCTGATCCAGCCGCAGCTCCCCACACTCCCCCTGCCTGCGCCCTCAGCTCCTGGAGCAGGCGCTGGTGATCGAGGAGCAGCTGCGGCGGGCGGCCTACCTGAACCTATCACAGGAGCCGGCGCACCCCGCCATGGCCCTCCACGCCCGCTTCGCCGAGGCCGAGTGCCTGGCCGAGAGCCACCAGCACCTCTCCAAGGAGTCGTTGGCAGGGAACAAGCCGGCCAACGCCGTCCTGCACAAGGGTAAGGGCCGCGGCGGCCCCGCGCGGGGGAGGGCCCACAACGCTGCGTAAGTCTTCACCCCGCACCCTTCAAAATCCCCCCACCCCTCTGACCCCTTTACCCTCTGAACCACCCCCCTCTGACCTGTAACCCCACCCGCCCCACCTGGTACCCCCTTGGTTTTTAGCCTCTAGGATCTGTACAGCCAGCCCTCCCCAGACCTAGTAGCATTCACATCAGGGCCTAATAGAGGGGCCTCCCCCCAGCCTCCATGAGACTGTGCCGCGTCCCCTCCACAGGACGGAACTGCACTGACCCCCACGCCTGCCATACTGCTCATAGCACCCTCTCTGGGGCCTTGGCCTGTGGATAGTCCACCGAAGTCCCTGCCCCCAGTCCCACAGATCACATTTCTCACACCTCATTCACCCCATGAGGCAGAAACCGCCACCATCCCATCCTCTGCCCCTGCCCCATGAAACTTCCCTTTGACCTTCAACCCTTCCTCCCAGACCCTCTTACCCTGATAATAATAGATTAAGTTCCAAAACCCTCTAACCGTCTAGTTCTGCCTGATGTAGTGACTGACTCCTGGCCCCTGTAATTCCTGTTCTGATTCCTCGAATCTGCAGTGCTGACCCTCTAACCTCCCTCCCCTTACATATTCAAACCTCGATTATTCCTTAAGTCTTTGACACACCGCTGATCACCTCCCACGCCTCCTGACTGTTTCCTCCCCATCCTCCCCAACCCCAGCCTCAGCCTTCCAGTACGGGATGTTCTGACCACCCCCCGCCCCGTGTCTTCCAATGTCCTCCCCTGTCTCCCCCTTATCCTTGCTTCTTTCTCTCCATCTGTCCTGTGTGGTGATCTGGCCTCTCTGCCGCTTTACCTGACACTTGTTCTTGTTCCCCGAGTTGCTCTCTTTTTCTGTCTACTTCCGTCATTTCTTTGGTCTCTGACTCTTTGACCTCTGTCCTCGTCTCTCTGCTCCTTTCTCTCCATCTCTGACTGTATCTGTCCATCTGAATCCTCCTCTCTTTTCCTGGCTCCATCTCTCCCTTTCCCTGTCTTTCTCTTGCCCTTCTTTCTCCGTGGCCCGGGCCCCAGTTCTGAACCAGCTGGAGGAGTTGCTGAGCGACATGAAGGCGGACGTGACCCGCCTGCCAGCCACGCTGTCCCGAATACCCCCCATCGCAGCCCGCCTTCAGATGTCCGAGCGCAGCATCCTCAGCCGGCTGGCCAGCAAGGGCACGGAGCCTCGCCCCACACCGGTAACCCTCTTTCCCCCTGACTCGTTTTCCATGTTGGTACTCCTCCTGCACATGCGCAAACGCTTCCTCCAGAATGCTATACAATGCGGAAAAACGACTTGCTCGAACGCACTCGTCGGCCTTGAGTCTCCCTGCCTGTGTGATGCCCCCGGTAGTTCTGGAGTTGGGCCCTTGGTGTCTCCCTACAGCTTCTTTCCTTGAAGACTGTGCACCTTGTAACTGGGGCTCTATCTCTCTTCCAGGCCTTCCCCCCGGGTCCCTACGCCACACCTCCGGGGTACGGGGCGGCCTTCAGCGCCGCCGCACCCGTAGGGGCCCTGGCCGCCGCAGGCGCCAATTACAGCCAGATGCCTGCAGGGTCCTTCATCACAGGTCAGCTGGTAACGTCCTGCCTTCCACTTGTATTCATCCTTTTCTAAGCTTCATCGCTGCTCACCTGCCCTTTTCCTCGTCCATCTCATTTCCTTGGAATTGTGCAGAGGTTTATGGAATGGAGTAGTTCTGGACTTTGTTTGCCCATCCCTCTTTCTTCTTTTTTTTTTTTTTTTTTGGCCGCCTTTGTGGCACATGTACGTTTTCCAGGCCGGGGATCAGACCCATCACCATAGCAGTAACCTGGGCCACTGCAGTGACAAGGCTGGGTCCTTAACCCACTGTACCAGAAAGGAACTCTTTTCCTGTCCCTTTCCTCTCTTCCATTCCTAGAATCTAAAACCTTTAGCGGCTCTGTGGCTCGGTGCCTCTTACATGGGTTACTTTAGGGAAAGAGAATACGAAATGGAAAGGGCGTTACAGTGAAACTTGGACTGTGTGGTCGCTGTCACGAGGAAGCGATCCGTGATGGGGAGTGAAGCAGGGACTGATTCTTCCTTACCCGCTTCCCAAGCAGCCGCCACCAACGGCCCTCCAGTGCTGGTGAAGAAGGAGAAGGAAATGATGGGGGCGTTGGTGTCAGACGGGCTGGATCGGAAGGAGCCCCGAGCCGGGGAGGTGATCTGTATAGACGACTGACGGGATCCCAGGCCTGCCCTTCACCGCGGCCTCGTTCTCGAGGCCGGCCCCCAGCTCAGGCTCTGGGGCCTGCTGCCAGTCCTCCGCCTTCCCCACCCCTCGGGCCACCACTGGGCTAGGAGCCCTCTGCCCCTCTCTCCAACTCTCTTCAAGAAGGGCCCTTGTCCTTTCTGCCCCACGCACCTTTCCCACGGCGCTTTGGAGACGGCTGGTGAGGAGAGGGCTGGGTGGGAGGCGGTGAGCAGGGGCTTCCGAGCACCTTCACCCCCCACTGCCAGACACACCCAGCTTCCCGATTAACGGTTGTGGGGGGGAGAGGTGGAGCCTCCCCAGTTTTTATTCCTGCAGTGTAAGCTCCATTCCCGAGGAAGTGAGGGGTTAGCCTTGCCTGGCCTTTAGGAGCTTTGGTGGGGAGAAGAGAGCCTTGAAGAGAGGAGGGGGACTTTAGAGAGGGCTGACAGTGAGCCCCAGGAGGGAAGAGGAGGGGCGGCTGCATGTTTCCCTCCCTCCCTCCCCCCGGACGGAGAGTGGAGCAGTCACAAGGGAGGGAGTCCATTGCTGTTCAGCCTCAGAATAAAGGCGCTGTTCACTGGCTCAGTCACCTCCTGCGTACTGGCATCTTGTGTTGGGAATCTTCCCCCGTCCCTAGGGACCAAGGACCGGCCCGACAAAGAGACTAATATTTGGGTGAATACTCCCTTAAGCCAAAGAGGAGCTCCCCAATCTGTCCTAGGGACCCACGTAACCTAGGAAGGGTGGCAGAGAACACAACGGGCCAGACGTGGGGCGGCCCCCAGCTTTGGGGCTCAGGTTCTTGGAGGACTTTTACCCTCCCTCCTGAAGACCTGAATACGGACTAAACTTGAGTGGGTCAGGCAGGGGGCCTAGTCAGGGGAGTACCTTGCCTTTGGGACCAGAGCAAAATAGTGGAGGGCAGGCTGGGGAGACTTGGGCACATCCTCCTCCCCAAGAGGGGCTGGGACGGTGGCAGTTTGCATGGCGAACCCCCCACTTCGTCTTCGCTCCCCTTCACTTTCTTGCTGCCCCTTTCCCAGTCTCTTCACACCCCCTCCTGGTCTGTCCCAGTCCCCTCTTCTGTATCAGGTTTATGGTTGTACATATAAATTATACTTTCCTTTCTGTGTGCTCTGTTATTTTTGTGGGGGAGTTCTTTGGTTGCGGGGAGGGGTAAGGTAAGAATGGGAGTTGCTTTCTGCCACTTCCTGTTATCTCTTTCTCTCTCTTTTTAAATCTTGTGACTTTTCCTTTTTCTCTGTTTTATTAATTGGATCATCAACTAAAACTCCGAGGCTTTTTTCAACCCTAACCAATGTGATGAGCTCAGTGCAGAGATGGAAGCTGACCAGCAGGATACCTCCACAGGCCTCAGACTGAGATCAGAGAAAGAGCAGGGCTTACTGGACAGAAGTGTAGTAGGAGGGGTGCCTGACAAGGTTCAGACTGTCTCCCATTCATCTTTTTAATGTGCTTTCCACCTTCAGGTTGCTTAGTTCCGCCAAGAGTCAGTAGAGGTCACTACAGTGTCACAGGTTCAGCTGCAAATTTGGAGACCTGTACTTTTTTTTTTTAAAGGCTTTGGGAGGGTCAGCTATGTATAGCTTGCCAAAAATCTGAACTGCTAGACACTACACCTTGACATGTTCAGTACCAGAGCTGCTCAGAGGTTTAGAGACTACACACGCAATTTTTTGAGGCTATTATGTTAAAAAATAAATGGTAATTCCAACAAGCATTTATTAAGTACATACTAAAAAACATTGCTCTTGTCCTTGGAGATACAACAGTCACAAGTCAGTCATTGCTCTCATGGAGCTTACAGTCTAGTGGGGGACAGCAACAAGACACATACTTTCAGAAAATAAAAACTGAAAAAATAAGGCGTTATTTTATAGAGGGTGGGAGGGGTACATCAGGTTGAGTGCTGAGAAAGGTCTTCCTGAAGAGGGAATGTTTGAGAGTTAAGGACAGGAAAAAGGCAAAAGTACAGTTACAAAAATTGAGGTTTATTCTTAAGAAATTCACATTTTTAACTGAGAGGAAAATGCAACACTGTAAACTCTGGACACAACTTAAATTTTTTTCACTAACAGAATGTTACTTTAACCTTCAATGAAACTGTATCATATATACCAATTGTTTTTAAACATTCTACCCACAGATGATGACACTAGACAATCAAGGACCTGGACCAATGCTTCTTAAAAATTTATTTAAATGAATCACCTGGGATTCTTGTTAAAATGCAGAGTCTGGGAGTTCCCGTCATGGCTCAGCAGAAATGACTCTTACTAGTATCCGTGAGGACGCAGCTTCGATCCCTGGCCTCGCCAGGATGTGGCGTTGCCATGGGCTGTGGTGTAGGTTGCAGATTCAGCTCCGACACTGCGTTGCTGTGATTGTGGCGTAGGCCTGCGGCTACAGCTCCAATTCAGTCCCTAGCCTGGGAACTTCCATGCCTTGGGTGCAGCCCTAAAAAGACAGGGAAAAAAAAATGCAGTCTGATTCAATAAGTCAAAAGTGGAATCCTGAGATTTTGCATTTCCAACAAGCTCCCAGTGATGCTTATGTTGCTGGTCCTTGACTGTAACTATACCATCGTAAGATATTAATAGGATGTTTCAATAGAACCCATGCTGTAAAGTAGATGGGTGTCCGATTATGGGACACGGGTTTAAAACTGTATGATGAGCATCTTATTTTCAGTGGTGACAGTGTTTCCTTGTGACTGCAAAGATAACACAGATAATATCAAACGTAGCCTTTGCCAAATGCCTCTCTCCCCTATCTTTGATAGGCCCTAATGAGGTGACTCAGATAAAGACCCTTTGGACTTTCTCATGCCTGCCCTTACAGGCTGAAGGGATATTCTGAAATGAAGCAAAGCTCCTAACCTCATAGGTAGGGATTCATCTTGATAATTTGAGGAACACAGTACTGGGAATGGGGAGGCAGTAGGCATACTAGTGGGGGTAGGGGATGGGGTGGGAAGGGGTTCAGTTTATTTTTCTCAGTTCTCTTAGGTGCTAGAGAAATGAGATTAACATAACGCGAAAATCAGCCTCTTCTTAAAAATCATTGACAGAACTGCTAAAATGGGACCTGTTGCTCCCACACATCAGAGCTGCCCTGGACAAAAGCCAAAGTCACAGCTAGGGAAACAGTCTGTCTTCTTCCCACGGGTACATCGACTGTTTGTATCATCCCTGGGCCACTTCATCCTCAATATGCGAGGCTGGCGCAGTCAGAAGACGGGGGCGATTCGTCTAGGGGCCTCCCCAGCTCAATATCAACACCTCCCCGGGCGTTCCCTCCTGCCCGTGGCTCACCTCCCTCATCAGTTCCAGTCCGGGATGTGAGAGGGGGTAGTCTTGGCACCTTCTCCCTGAACTACAGCGGGGCCCCGAGAATGCAGCTCCCACCTTCCTTCTGCCACAGCTTCAGGGTTTCGCAGTTACAGCGCACAGCGGGTCATGTGGGCCAAGTCCTTGATCTCCGGACAGTACAACACTGGGGGAAAGAAGCAGGGTTAGTGGCGGCGGAAGGATGCTGCCAACCCGGGCGTTCCGGGGCCCTCTCCCTCCACAGCCACCCCGGGCTGTCCCTCACCGTTGCAGGGCAGCGGGCGCCGCCAGCTGCGCGCGGGCGCCAGCACCCGGGCCCAGAGCCGCCGGAGCGCGCGCCATCCCGCGCTCCGAGGCACCGCCCCCTTCTCGCTCCCCTCTTCCTCTTCGTCTGCCTCCCCGCTTTCCCGGACCGGGCCACCGGCCACATCAGGTTCGCGCTCAGCCCGCGCTTTTGCCTCCAAGCGCGACCACAAGTCCTGGTCCAGGGCGATCTCCGAGACCCCGCCGCGCGGGAGCGGGGTGGGCGCGCGGCAGAAGGGGCACGTGACGACGCGGCGCAGGCGCACCACCCGCGCGGCCGCCCCGCCGCTTTCCCCGCGCGCCGCCAGCTCGCGCAGGCAGGCGGTGCAGAGCGTGTGGCCGCAGCGGGCACGCGCCGTGCCCGGCAGGCGGCGGGGCGCGCGGACCCCGAGGTTGAAAGGCCGGTAGCAGATGTTGCAGTCCAGTTCGCCCCGCTCCGGAAGAGACGGCACCCTCACGAGGAGCTGCATTGTGCCCGCCACGGACTCGAGGGCGTCGCCAGCGAGGCCGGCTCCTTGGACAGAACGAGCGGGCCCGTCCTGGGGCCGGCGCCGCGGCCTCTTCCCCCTTTTAATATTGGGAGCCGACCCCTCGAGGCGTCACGCGGCGGTCGGGCCGCTCCCCGCGGCGGCACGCGTGGGGGCGGTGGAAGTGCGAGGACCGGAATGCGGCCAGTGGCAGAACCGGCGAAGCGACCCAGGAGGCGGCACGACTGGAGAGGTGGGAGGCGCAGCACCCGACTCCCTCCACGCCTTCCTTTACCCACCACGCAAAGCCAGGACTCCATAACCCTACTGTGTGCAAATCCCGGCTCCCTACCTGCGCCCTGGCCCGCAGCCGCTGGCTCAGGGCTCCTCACATTCTCCCACAACCCCAGCCAAACGTTCTTCCTGGGCCGGTGACCCTGCCCTTTCTGCCCAATCCTTAGTGGGCTCCTGGGCGTCTGAGCCGATGCTCCCCTCAGTTTCCCAATTATATATGACCTCCCTGTGTTCTTGTAAGGCTGGTTTCCCAGATTTTATTCTCCTCAAACTCTACTCCCGGCTGACGTCTCAGCCCATGGAAGGACCTAGATTCCAGGCCTAAGGCCCTAGGAATGCTGGGAATCCTTTCCTGCCTGCACAGCCAGGCCTGGACACCCACACACCATGGTGGCTCCAGCAAAGCAGCCCAGCCTGAGTTCTGACTCAGAGGTGTGACTTCCCCTACAGGTAAACAGGACGTAGCATTCACAGCCCACACCGCCTCGTGGTGCCACACCCATCCCCAGCTACCTCCTCGCCCTCCTCTCCTGCACCTGCAGTCCAGAGTCTCTTAGGAAGGTTCATAGCCAGACTGTAGACCCAGCTTACCAGCTGTGATACCTTGAGCAGGTTACTTGACTTCTCTGGGCCTTGGTTTCCTCATCTGTGTAAAATGTGGACTATAATAGGATTGAATTAGCTATGTATGTAAGGTGCTTAAAGTGATGCCTGGCACACAGTATACCACATATGGCTATTATGATTATCCTGTGCCCCAGCCTATGTTGTGTTCGCTTTAACTTCTTGGTACCCGGCATTTTCAACACCCATCTCTTTTGGTTAATACAAAATGGGCTTCACACCCATGGCGTTTTCTGGCTGTGAGAGGCAATGTAAAGCTGGTTTTTATTTTATTTTATTTTTTTGCTTTTCTTTTTTAGGGCCACACTCATGGCATATGGAGGTTCCCAGGCTAGGGGTTGAATCGGAGCTGTAGTCGCCAGCCTACACCACAGCAACGTCAGGTCTGAGCTGTGTCTGCCATTTACACCACAGCTCATGGCAACGTCGGATCCTTAACCCACTGAGCAAGGCCAGGGATTGAACCTTCGTCCTCATGGATGCTAGTCAGATTTGTTTCCCCTGAGCCATGACGGGAACTCCCCTAAAGCTGTTTTCTTAAAACTGGATTCTTAAAGCCTTTGAGGTTCATCTTTCCTGAGGAGGTATATACCATTATGTTTAATTACTTTGTATCTTTTCAGAACTTCTAAGTTGTATTGTCTTTCTGGTCACTGGGGGGAAGCTAGCTGCTTATTCCAATGATGCTCTCATAATTCAAAACATTTGGGGGGAAGTTCTCTTTGCATTGGTGCTTAGAGATCTCTTCTCATCTTTTAAATTTCTTTAGTTGGTGATTAAATCATAGTCATTTAAGGTATTTGATTTTATAAATGCTCCCAAAGCGTTTGACATCCAGAGCCCTTACTGGCTCCGGACCTGGCATCTAGACACCTGCTCAGCTTCCTTTCTGGTTTATCAAGAACCCAAGCTGATGATCTCTCTGTCAAAAGCAGCATCTCTTCCAGTGTTTCCTACCTCTTTCTTTACCCAAGTCCAGAAACCTAGGTGTCATCTTTGACCCTTCCCTCGCTTTCACCTTCCTTTACCAACTTGTCACTAAGCCCGGTACATTTCGCCTCCTAAATATCTCCCAAATTTGTCTGCTTTTCTTCACCTCCGGTATAACACCCTAGTTCAAGCTGCCTTCGTCTCTTCTGTAGACAGGAGCCTCTTAACCAGTCTGTCCAGTCATTCTGGCCTTCTGCAGACTTCTCTCCACTCTGCTTACATGATCTTTCCAAAACTCAGGCCCAGTTGTGTCCTAACCATATACCCCTTTCATTCCTGCTTAAAACTTTTTAATGCAGTAGTAGTTTGATAGCCGCAGATTCCTACAATCTGTGCCTTTGCTGCTTCTCCCATCAAGAACCGGGGGCAAATTCCCTACCCCTTGAATCTGGGCTCACCTCGTGACTTGCGCTAATAGAATGTGGCAGGAATGATGTTGTGTGAGCTCTGGAAGCTAGTTCCTTCCGAGGTGTTCCAGCTTCTGCCTTTGTCCCTCTGGAACACTGCCTGAGACCACCATGTAAGGAAGCTCACTGGTGGATTAAGGCCGCTTGGAGGACGGAGGAGCCCCAGCCAGTAGCCAGCACCAACAGTCAGATATACCAGTGGAGGCCGTCGGGTTTTCCTGCTCAGCTGCCCTGCCAGCTGAGTGTAGTCACATGAGAGCCCAGGTGAAAACAGTAGAGGAACCCCCAGCCAACCCACAGAAAAATAAAGCTGTAAAAAAGTTGTTGGATTTCCCCTGTGGCACAGCGGGTTAAGGACCTGATGTCGTCACTGCAGCAGCTTGGGTAACTGCTGTGGCACAGGTTCAGTCTCTGATCTGGGACCTTCCACATGCTATGGGTGCAGCCAAAAAAAAAAAGAAAGAAAAATGTTGTTTCAAGCCATTATAATTTGAGGGTGAACTGTTGTGCATCAATAGATAACTGATTTAAAGGGTTTCCTACTGTCCTTAGGATAAAGATAATACTCTGCAGTGCCTTATAAGGCCCCGAGTGTTCTGAAGCCACATACGTCTCACATTCTGCTTCTGTTCCCTCTTTAGACATTCAGGTTTTGGGGACCTTTGGCTTGCTAGTTCCCTTCTGCCACAAGGCTGTGTCATACGCTGATCCTCTAACCCTCTTGCTCTCCCCTTAGTCACACTCCTTCATCTTGCCACTCTCAGTGCAGCGTCACCGTGTCAGATGCCCATTGTACTCTCTGGTAGCACCACCTGCTTTCCTCTGGACTTTGGACCACTGAAGTGTGTGTGCGTGTGTGTTTGGGGGTTATTGTTTGTCTTTCCCGTCTGCGAACTCCACAAGGATTGTTCCGATTCTGATTTTGTTCACCAGTGTGCCCGTGCTGCACCACAGTAGAACTCAAGAAATAAATACGTGTTGGGGAGTTCCCATCGTGGCTCAGTGGTTAACGAATCTGACTAGGAACCATGAGATTGCAGGTTCGATCCCTGGCCTTGCTCAGTGGGTTAAGGATCCGGTGTTGCCGTGAGCTGTGGTGTAGGTCGCAGACACAGCTCGGATCTAGCGTTGCTGTGGCTGTGGTGTAGGCTGGCAGCTGTAGCTCCTGTTAGACCCCTAGCCTGGGAACCTCCGTATGCTGTGAGTGCAGCCCTAGAAAAGGCAAAAGACAAAATAAATAAATAAATACTTGTTAAGTTAATAGGTGAGTGGTAAACATGGTAACTGAGGTGTGACAATAAAGGAAGTGTTCCCTTTTTTTTTTTGGCCACACCCACACCATGTGGACGTTCCCGGGCCAGGGACCGAACCTGTGTCACAGCAGTGATCCGAGGCGCTGCAGTGACAACACTGGATCCTTAACCCACTGTGCCATGACAGGAATTCCCCAAAGGAAGTTTTCTTACAAGAGGTTCCTAACTGCCTCTGAAGGTAATTCTAAGAGGACTTTTTTAAATATTTTGAGCCACAGGGAGAAGCATCATTAAAATAAATTCATGGGAGTTCCCACTGTGGCTCTGTGGTAATGAACCCGACTAGTATCCATGAGCACTCGGGTTCGATCTCTGGCCTCCCTCAGTGGGTTAAGGATGTGGTGTGGGTCACAGATGTGGTTCGGATCCTGCGTTTCTGTGGCTCAGGTGTAGGCTGGCAGCTGTAGCTCCAGGCTAGGGAACTTCCATATGCCGCAGATGAGGTCCTAAAAAGAAAAAAGAAAGAAAAAAAAAGGTTCACGACTCTCCAAGGTTTACTATTTAAGGAGAGTGCTATTTTGGAGTTCCCACTGTGGCGCAGCAGAAACGAATCTGACTAGGAACTATAAGGTTGCAGGTTCAATCCCTGGCCTCTCTCGGTGGGTTAAGGATCCAGCGTTGCCGTGAGCTGTGGTGTAGGTCGCAGACGCAGCTCTTACCCCACGTTGCTGTGGCTGTGGCGTAGGCCGGCAGCTGTAGCTCTGATTCAACCCCTAGCCTGGGAACCTCCATATGCCGTGGGTGCAGACCTAAAAAGAAAAAAAAAATTAAGGAGGTACTATTTTGAATTTATAAACTCTTGTATGTTTGTTACAGAATAACTAGCCATGGTTTAGTCATACATTTCTCTCTCTGTTTCCTCCACAGCCTTCCAGAATGAGTGGGAGATGGCAGGAGTGGATGTAAGTACTCATTAGTTGATCCGGTTGGTTGCTAATCCAGTAAATGGTGTGCTACTGACTTCTCTTTTGGAAACTGGTTTTATTCTGCTCCCTCAGCTTCAGGATCAAGGAAGAGTGAGGACAGGGAGAAGGGAGATGGTGAGGTTATATTTTAAGGGAGACAGCGCATCCTCTCTTGCCTTGTGATCTTTAAAGGCTGTAACTGTCCACCCACTTTCTGTCCCAGGGAAATCAGAGTTCTTTGGGGAAGTGTCTGACATAAGCCCATTTGATTCTGCTTTTATGTCACCCTCACACCTGATTTTTCACTTGTTTTCTTTTTTCTTTACAATAACGCTTTCCCTCTCTCTGTATCATTTCAGCCATAAACCAGTTTTCATCATTCGCTCTTTCACCAAATCCCAAAGCCTCAACCTCAGCGCAGCCCTGCCCACTCAGCCAGGAGAAAACCACCCCCCCAGATAGTCCCTTGGCATATGTCTGGGTTATCAGGCAAGAGGGAAAAAAGAAGCATGGCTAATGTAACGTTCAAAAGGATAAGGGTGTGAGAGGGAGCAGCGGGTCCTTGAGTTGTAGGCCTGTGGTAACTGAAGGAAGGAAGAAAACTGTGTTGGGTTCCCTTTGTGGCACAGCGGAAACAAATCTGACTGGAAACCATGAGGTTGCAGGTTTGATCCCTGGCCTTGCTCAGCGGGTTAAGGATCCGGCGTTGCCCTGAGCCGTGGTGTAGGTCGCAGACGCGGCTTGGATCCCGCGTTTCTGTGGCGTGGGTCGGCGGCTACAGATCCGATTGGACCCCTAGCCTGGGAACCTCCATATGCCACGGGTGTTGCCCCAAAAAGACCAAAAAAAAAAAAGGAAAAGGAAAATTGTGGCCTGGCGTCGCTGATGCCTGGGCCTTCCGTGAAAGCAGTGACTAGGAGCGTGAAGCCAGGGTCGCTAAGGTAAATGAACAGTGGAGAGAAAGGTAGTAGTGGAGGTTGCTTTTTTTTTTTTAAGGGCCGCACCCACGGCATATGGAGGTTCCCAGGCTAGGGATGGAATGGAAGCTACAGCTTCTGGCCTACGCCACAGCCATACCAACGCGGGATCCGAAACCCACTGAGCAAGGCCAGGGATCGGACCAGTAACCTCACGGTTCCTAGTCAGATTCTTTCTTTTTTTATGACGTACAGTGGATCTTTCTAATAGTGGGGGGCTGGAGGGCCAGCTATGTGAGACTGATCGTAACCTCTGAACCCCGGCAACTTCAGACGCGGCAAGTGAGGATGAAACTGAGATTTTATTTACAGTTCCCTGGGAAGTCTTACACAAGAGGGTCACCCTTATTGCTTTAAGAGTATTGCCAGGAGGGAGACCGCAGTCCTCCAGGTGGGAAGGCCTGCGCAAGGCTCCTCCTTGAACTTTTTATGTCAGCGCTGTTTCTCCACAGTGACCTAAAGACCGTCCCCGTTGCCTGTGAAGCGGCACAACCGTGTTTTCCGAGGGTCTCCCTGGCCGCTTTTGCCAGGACACGCTATGCATCGGCCATCAAATTCCGCTCACCGGTGCAGTGCACGGCACTCCCCACCCTACCTGGCTCGGCAAGAACAAAGTCTCACCACTAGTTCTTGTTTTAAGCAAGCCCTCCTCTAACTCCTGGCTAAGCCTGGGTCCTGGTTTCCCAGAGATTATCATTTACTTCCTGCCAGGACCAGCCTGGCTTCCTTTTATGTCGAATAATGTAAGAGCCCCCATTTCCTTTGTCCCAGAAGACATCACAGCCACTTCCTATTAGGTTGTTACCCCTTGATGACATTTCAAGGGCCACTTTTGAGGTACTCTGCGTGGGTCTTGTATCTTTGTATGGTTCTTTTTTTCCTCTGGGCCTCGGCAATTAGGGGAAGAAGGAAGGGAGCGAGACCAAGTGGCAGAGAAGGGACCGCCCAGTAGCTCAAGCCCAGGATTAGCAA